>CP139505.1:393567348-393930257 GCA_021014915.2 Artemisia tridentata subsp. tridentata
ACAACTCTCACCACCATCTTCACCACATCTTTTTTTTTTTTGCACCAATCTTCACCACCATGAAAAAAATACAGCCCGATGTGTATTTACCCACAATCCCACTGTCCTAATTAAAACAAGAACAAGAAGATCTCAGGTTTTTCATTTTGTGATATATGCAAGCAAACCATCATTGATCTTTAGCAATTAAAAGACAAACAAAAACCTACTCGAGATCTTATACACAAGATCTTAGCCGAGACTTCATGGTCACTCTGTGCTCCCAACAACAAGACAAGACACGAAGGTTTAATGTTTCAAACTTCTTTGTGAATATTAACCTATACACAACCAAATACCCTCACCATCACTCAACCAACACTCATCTCATCTAAATCTAAACAACAAACAAGAAACAGAAACAAATAGATCTCAGATAAATCTCTCTAAATAAACAACGCTTCGTTTTTGAACAATACCACAAGAGATTATTTCATCATAGATCCTTTTAGAAGAATACATTCTTTAATTTTCGAACCTTTTAAAAGATTAAGAATAAAAACAAATAATTTCATTCTTTCTTTATGTGAAAAACTAGAAGGGGGGTTGAATAGTTTTTATTGTTTTAAGTTTTATTTGCTTTGTTACTATATGTTAATTTCAAAGGAAACAATCACAAATAAATAATCACACAATGTAAACAAAAGATAAAGAGAGGAAAGATCAAACCACACGACACTGTTGTTTATAGTGGTTCGGCTACAAGGACTCTCTTCCTTGCCCTACTCCACTCCCCGAGTTTCCTACTCGAGAGTTTATCTTTCACTAAGAAACAAACTCCTTTTCTAGGCGGAGAAAACCTTTACACGTCGCTTACTTCCTTTTCTGGTACTAAGCTAAACACCGGGTTCTTTCACAAGGTAGAACCAACCTGACGTCGCCTATTTACTTTACCGACACTAAGCTAGATGTCGAGTTCTTTACACGGGTACAACTACTCCCTACACTCTTTGTGCTTTAAGGACTAAAGCACTAACCACACTCACTGATTACAAATGATAGATATGATGTGTGAAACAAACTACAATATCACACAGTGATGCAACTAAAGGATTACGGTTCTGTAGATCCTTGAATGCTTGATCTCTTTTCTACAAAATGAAAGATCAAAGTGAAATGCAACTATGAATGATGTTAGTAAGATATGTACTGAATGAATATGTGTGTTAAAGCTATATGAGTGATGAGAAAGCCAAATGATCAGCTTGCTATTTATAGGCAAGCTGATCTTCAGCTCACGGATCCTACGGATCCCTCAGAAGGGATCCGTCCTTCATTGGATTTGGATCCGTGAGATGTGACAGCTAAGGTTTAGTTGTATCTTACCATATCTTACCAAATCATCCAAGATCCTCAAATGTCAACTATGTATCTTGCAAATCTAGACAAGATATATCAAAGATATTGTATGTGATGTATGCAATTATGTCATGGAATGATTATAGAATTAAAGTTTCCTTTTAAGGAAACAAGTTACTAAATAAGCAAACTTGTAATTCTTGGTTATTAAGTGAAGTGTAAAATGTGTACTTAAGAGACTTAAACTAGTATTTATTATTTGCTAAAAGATATTCCTTTTATTTGTCATTAACAAAACTAATAAAAGATCAAAGAATATAAATAACGTTTTTGAGACGCTATTTGTATTAACAATCTCCCCCTTTTTGTTGATGACAAAACATAAGGTATATTTTTTAGCAAGAGAATAAATATAGCATAAGTTCTTAAAAATATATATTAAGTTTGTTTATTAAAAAAAAAGTTTTATATAAAAAATGTGTGTACTGTGATGAATCACAATTGATGCAAACTTAGTCCCTTTCTCCCCCTTTTTGTCGAAACAAAAAGAGTAGCGTAGCGGAATGCGATTTTGAGAACTTTAAAGCTCCCCCTTGTTTTATACTCCCCCTAGATGGAGAAATCAAGGAAATGATGCATGAATCTACAAAACAAACGGTTAGTATATGAAATGCTTATGAGATGCTCCCCCTCGATGTATACTCCTCACTTCTCGAGTACCAACGTATACTTTGAAGGGTATGATATGCTGTAAATGAAGTGTTAGTAATGAATGACTTCAATGAAGAAGTAGATAGCTTGTGAAGTATTCTCCCAAACAAGCCTTTCAATATGTTTTGACTTTTAAAAGTCAAAGTAAGTGTCTGATCATTATTAGTACCTAAGGCAATCATAATCAAGGTATAATATAGGCTATATAAGAGTGTTAGTTCACAATGATAATGATAATATGCAATATGTTGATCACTCATAAGCATAAAACATCACATTCATAGATATTGAAAATTTTGTGACAAAAGTCACAATGATGAAATGATGTTACAAATACAATAAAAAGACATCCTAGAAAGAAATAAAAAGTCCTAAAGCAACAATTTAAAAGGTCCTAACAACTAGTCTAGAAAGCTCCTATTGAGGAGGATGAGAGATGGCGTTTAAACGTTCAAGAACATGGTTCAAGATGAACCTCATCTCATTTTGAAGCTCATGGACCAAGATGTTGGTCCTTTGGGCCAAGTGAGCCGTTCTCTCACAATGTGCGCAATCATGACTTGAGAAGCCGGGAGGAAGACTAGGCTCCAAGTTTTGTGGTGGTGGTGATGGTGGTTGGTTGTTGTTGTTGTTTGATGGTTGTTGTGGTGTTTGGAGGGAGTTCATAAGGATGTTTTGAATGTCCATTGCTTCATGAAGGCGATGGTCAACCATACCCGAGAGAGTATAGAGTTGTGTTAACTCCGCACTTATCTCCTCTTGTGTTTGAGGAATGTTGCTCCACATCGCTTCATCAATGGCGATGAGTGTTGAAGTTGGTGATAGTGGTGGTATTTGTGGACGAGGTTGTGGTGCTTCTCGGTATAGAGGACCATGAATCTCCGGATGGAGAGGATGAAATAGCATAGGTTCTAAGTTTTCAAGACTTATTGGTGGAGGATTGGTTGATGTAGGTGGAAGATCTTCTAACTCTTCAAGATATGGTTGTGGAGATGTTGGTGGTGTCCTAAATAGTTCCATGGGTTGGAGTTTTGGTAAGGATGGTGATGAGGCAGACTTCTCAGACTATGATGGAGCAGGAGCGGGAGCGGGTGGTGGTGTGGTTGCTACATGAGTAATGGTAGGAGGTGGTGTTTTTATGACTACATGTGAGGGAGTTGGAGTGGATAAAGTAAGGAAGTTTTCACTAGCTATGGGTGAGGATATGTTTAGTGGTGATGATTCTTCAGAGGATGAGTTGTGAATGTTGATGAAACAACAAGGTTTCACACTCATACGGGCTGTTCGTTTTAGTGGCTTGGATGTGGAGGAGTTGTTTGATTTTGTCATTGAGACTTTTTGGTGAAGTATGATAGCTAAAATGTACAGGAGAAGAGATGTTTGTGATGTGAATTGAAGATCCTAGAGTGCTAATTTATAGACAAAAGGTTTCTGAGTCTGTGTGTTTGGATTTGATGTGAATCCAATAGAGAATGTTGGTTTCTAATGATTTGGAACAAAAATTTGTGCAGGTCATATCAAGGAAGTCAATCCATTGAGCTTTGTGTGAGTAATGTGTTGTGGATTTGCAGTTAATACAAGGAGATAGTGGAAAATCTGATGATTTAATATTTCCACGGATTTGACGGATCCCTAAAAAGGGTTCCTTCTTTGTATCAGTTTGGTAACTCACACCTAAAATTCAAAAATTTAAATTTTGGTGGGAAATTTTATTCCTAAGTTTCTAAGAATTCCTAAATGATTCTAAGATGAATTATGATCAGTGAATGAATCCTAAATGATACTAAACACTAAGATTTAAGAATCGGGATAAGTCGAAAAAGTTTTAGAATTTTACTGGGAAACCTGCGGATCCAAGTTGAATAAAAGGCGGAACCTTATTCAGGGATCCGCCGAATCCGCAAGTTGGCGGATGGCGGATCCAACGATAAGCCTTGGCGGAGCCCAAGTTTGGGATCCGCCGGATCCGTATGCCTAAAATTTAAAAACTAAACAGAACATATGTCATATTTCGCGTTTTTCGACGAAAACCCGAAAATTCACCTAGACCTTACTTAACATCTAATATGTATAGCAATACAACAAAATATGATAACATTAACATACGTTTGTTCATAGTTTAATCCGTTCTTAGAAACTTACCGTTTTAGGTGTTATGCCAAACATAGGCTATAACCCGGAAAATTGATAACCATGATGGTTATCTACCTGCAAATGTTAGTTATTACACATACATAACAAGTATTATCAGATAAAGTCAAGACACATAGAAGTTTAACATCAAAAATATCCAACATTGTTCAAAACCAAACATTCCATCAACTAAGCTTCTTCTTCAACTTCTTCATCCCCTTGTGCAATTTCATCATCCAACGACCAAGATTCTTCACCATTCCTTTGATGTTTCGATACTCAGCGGATTCATTTTGAATTGGAGGAAGATGGCTCAAGTATTCGGGTGGAGGAATCCTAGAATTTGGCAATCCATCATCTTCACTCATTGAAGATGATGAGGATGATGTTGGTACATGAGGACGTTTCCCTTTATCAACACTAACCCTAAAGTCGCTCAAAGGGACGAAGGTATGTTCAATTTCATTGTAATCCAGAACAAAGCCTAAATGGTTTGGACGAGCGGGTGCAAAGGCTCTATAGAGTCGGGTTAAGAGCATACCATAAGGCATTGCAATCTTGCTTTGAACCGGAATGTCACACATTCTTTTGGCAACATAATAAGCAAGATTGAAGGGTTGATGAGTAGAGATGTTGTACATCATATGACACAAACAAGCATTGATGTGATCACGGTTTCCTATGGTGCACATCACATTAGCCCTTAAGACATCTTCCATTTTCTTGAATTCGGGTTTGAGTTCATTAAGCTCCATTGCAAATGGATCTCTAGCAACTTCACGACCACGATACATTCTTGTGGGGTTGTTCTTAGGAATGAAGAGATGTTCCCTAATCACTTCTTTTGATTCGAGAGGAGTGACATATGGTGCCGTCCTATCAAGATTGGATTCTAAGATTGTTAAGGACCATTTGTCAGAATAAATACATGTCCCTTGGTTTGGAATGCCTAAGACCTCACCAAATTGATCAAGAGGGATGTTGACAAGATTTCCATTTAGAGTGAAATGAAGACTTAAGTAACCTTGGTCACTCGAACTAAGACCTACACTAGCATAGAACTCAAGTATGAACCTAGGAACAATTGGTTCATCTATATCTAAAAGAGAATCAAATCGAATTGCGGCTAATTGTTCCCTAAGATGTGTTCCTTCATAGAATGATGAATCTACGACTCTACCCTCATGGACATACTTTTTCTCTAAGGCTTTGAAAATTTCGATTTGGGCATTGGTTAGACCTTTGGTTTTGTGGACATCGGGTAAGTAGTTAACGGTTCTTTTGTGATCGTAGTTGGTTGCGGGAGGCATGATTTTCCTAAGTACAAAAGTTACATAGTTTTAGTTAAAATGATCAAAGGAAGTGTAAAATTCCTAGTGTGTGCCTACATGGGGACAATGTGGAGGTGCGGTTATCTCGACTCCTTTTGATGCAAGAAAAATTAGTTTATGCAAGTTTTGTTTTATAAACGAGAGATAACCCAAACGCTCCTATTTCAATGTAGCTACGGTTGAATGTACCCGAAAATACATATTAATTATGTATTCCCTTTAGCATTCAAGAGACATTATGCAAGTGAAGTCTAAAAGATAACGTTTTTGCATTTGTATGAACAATGAAAAAAAAAATCATTTTACCTAGTCGTTAGAAGATTTTAGTGAAAAATTTTCATGGGGTTTTTGTTAAATTAAGACAATGTGATATGAGATGCAATTCCTAACTAAGAAAAGCATGTTTTTAAATATAATGCAATAAATATGCTTCATGATTTTTCAAGAATTATGCATATACCCCAAGTATTGGTTTTGTGCATGAAATGGAAATCCTAGACGCAGATCAGGAGTATAAATATGATAAGAATACTTACAGTGATGTTAGGAGCACAAATTTGTGGAAGAAAATGGTCTAAAATGTGATGGAGATTAAGTGTGTGTCGAATATAGTAAGGTGATATGTTTTGGAGTGAGGAATGAATAGTAGTTGTTCTTGTTTATTTAATAATAAACTGAACTCAGCATGCGACGGATCCGGCGGATCCAAAACAAAGGATCCGTCCTTGTTATCGTTTGGATCCGTGGATCAGAACACATGTTTTGGTTTAGTGTCATGTGTGGCTAAACTATTGTTTATACTAATGTTCCTCCTAATCACTAGGTTCCATTAATCCTAATCCAAGTCTAAGATAGTTGAAAGGTTCTCGTTTAAGTGGTTTTGTGAGAATATCGGCAATGTTGTCCTCTGAGGAAACTTTCTCAATTGAGATGATTCCCTTCTGTACATTGTCGCGAAGGAAGTGATGGCGTATTTCAATATGTTTGGTTCTAGCGTGTTGGACTGGATTTTTGCTTAGATCGATAGCACCTTTGTTGTCGCAAAGAATGGGAATGTTGTTGAGTTCAATTCCATAGTCGACGAGAGCTTGTTTCATCCACAGTGCTTGTTGACACGCCTTTCCTGCAGACACATACTCTGCCTCTGTTGTTGAGATTGCGAGGGCAGTTTGTTTCTTAGCGAACCATGATGTTAGACAATATCCTACAAAAGTACAAATACCGCTAGTACTTTTCCTATCAACATAATCACCTGCGTGATCTGAGTCAGTATACACTATGGTTTCTACACCCGTTCCTTTGGGATACCATAATCCTAAGTGTGTAGTACCTTTGATGTACCTAAATATTCTTTTAACGGCTTCAAGATGGGACGTTTTTGGATCTTCTTGAAAACGTGCACATAGACAAACACTAAACACAGTGTCAGGCCTACTAGCCGTAAGATAGAGTAAACTACCAATCATTCCTCTATATTTAGTTCTATCTACGGATTCATTTTCTTCATCCTTAGTGAGTTTGGTTTCGGAGGACATGGGTGTTCTCATGGGTTTTGAGTCTTCAAGACCAAACTTCTTAAGCATATCTTTGATATACTTTGATTGGTTGAAGAATATCCCATCTTCTAATTGTTTAATTTGGAGACCTAAGAAAAAGTTTAGTTCCCCCATCATACTCATTTCAAACTCGTCATGCATGATTTTTGAGAAATCGTCGCATAATTCTTGACAAGTTGAACCAAATATAATGTCATCCACATATATTTGGACTATGATAATATGTGATCCCTTTTTCTTGGTGAAGAGAGTATTATCTACTAGGCCCATGGTATACTTATGGTCAACTAGGAAAGTCTTAAGTCGATCATACCAAGCCTTTGGTGCTTGCTTAAGTCCGTATAAAGCTTTCGTAAGTTTGAAAACATAATTTGGTTTTTCAAAGTCGGCAAAGCCGGGAGGTTGTGCAACATATACTTCTTCATTTATAAAACCATTTAAGAAAGCACTTTTAACATCCATTTGAAATAACTTAAAATCATGTGCACATGCATATGCAAGTAATATTCTAATAGACTCAAGTCTAGCTACGGGTGCAAAGGTTTCATCGTAATCTATACCTTCTTGTTGATTGTAGCCTTGAGCTACTAGCCTAGCTTTATTTCAAGATACTATACCATTTTCATCTATTTTATTTCTAAAGACCCATTTGGTGCCGATTATGGTTTGGTTTTTAGGTGGAGGGACCAATGTCCAAACATCATTTCTAATAAATTGGTTTAGTTCTTCTTGCATAGCAATTACCCAACATTCATCTTTTATTGCTTCGTCTATATTTTTAGGTTCAAAAGTTGAAATAAAACAAAAATAATTACTTTCATTTTGAGCTTTGGATCTTAATGTTCTTTCATTAAGTTTTCCTATGACGTTTTCTAATGGATGACTTTTAGTTTCTTTAATATTGACTATTTCTCCTTTTACGGGTTCATTGTCATTTTCAATGTTTTCTATATCATTAACCATTTGACTTTCAACTAAGTCATCATCTACCAAAGGTGATGTCTTAGAGGGAGGTGGACTTTCGTTGAATGTTACGTTCAACGATTCCTCGACTCTTGATGTTTCCTTGTTTAATACAATGTATGCTTTACTGTTTTGTGAGTACCCAAGAAATACACCTTCATACGACTTTGGGTCGAACTTAGTGAGATAATCCTTTGTGTTTAAAATGAAGCACTTGCTTCCAAAAACTCTAAAATATTCTAATGTAGGCTTTTTGCCTCGATAAATTTCATAAGGAGTTTTATTTAAAAATTGTCTAATTAAAACTCTATTTAGGATATATGTAGAAGTATCTACAGCGTGACACCAAAACTTTTGTGGTATGTTTTGTTCATTTAACATAGTTCTACTCATTTCTTGAATTGTTCTATTTTTACGTTCTACTACACCATTAGATTGAGGTGTACGAGGAGCCGAGAAATTATGAGTTATTCCATTATTATCACAAAAATTTCCAAATTGGATTTCATTGTCAAATTCTCGACCATGGTCAGTTCTAATAGATACTATATTACTTCCTATTTGATTTTGAATTTTCTTGCTTAGAATTTCAAATTTGTCGAATGCCTCATTTTTAGTTTTCAAAAATTTTGTCCATGTATATCTAGAGTAATCATCTACTATGACTAAAGTGTAAAAATTTCCTCCATAACTTTGTATAGCCGACGGGCCAAACAAATCCATATGTAGTAATTCTAGACATCTAGATGTAGATACCATGTTTTTAGCCTTATGGCTATTATGTACTTGTTTCCCAATTTTGCAAGCATCACAAAAGTGTTGGTCATATTTCAACTTGGGTAGGTTCCTAACGAGTTCTTTGGATGACAAAGATTGAATAAGCCTCATATTAGCATGACCTAAGCGTCGATGCCATAGAGTTGAGTTTTCGTCCAAGGAGGTAAGACATAACTTATCTTTAGGTGTTTTATCTAATTTCATAACATAGACATTATTCTTTAAAACACCTTTTTCCTACGGTTATGCCATCTTTAAGTATTTTACTTCCATTTTCACTGAAAAGGACGTTATACTTTTTGCGGCACAATTGACTTATACTAAGTAAATTAAATCCTAAATTATCTACATGAGCAACATCATCAATAGATAGAGAGTCATGAGAGATTGTACCTTTTTCGATGATTTTACTTTTAAGCTTGCTACCGAATGTGACATTACCTCCGTCATACACTTGGTAGGTTGAGAAAAGATTATTGTTTCCCGTCATGTGTCTTGAGCACCCACTATCTTTGATCCACTCATCAGGTTCAAGATCAACTTTCAAGCATACCTAAGTTCATAAAAGACTCAAGCATTTGGTCCCCAATATCTCATGGGTCCGTTTGGGTTAAACATGACATTATCATGGTTTATGTATGTAAATGGTGGACAATTGTTCCATGACATATAACTAGGACCATGAAAGTTTCTAGGTATGTTTTGGTTCCAATTATTTTGATAAGTATGTTGTGGATTAACTATACTCTTTGAAAAGGGGTGTTTGGGAAAACTCATTTGAGGTCTCTGTTGATCCGTTTTAACTCTATATTCATTTCTAGCTTGTCCTCTTCCTAAAGATACTGCTGGTTTATGTTTATTATTGGTTATACTACTGTTAGGTTTCTTAGTAACTTTAACAAACTCGGAACGGTCGACTTTGTGAACCTTCTGTTCAACTTCTGTACTCGCGGATCCTTTGGATACACTTGGCGGATCCAAATTTTTGGATCCGTCGGATCCGTGAGTGTCCAACTTGGTTGAATCAGTTTTATTCACAGTCTGTTCCTTATGATCAATTAAGGTTCCTAGTTTCATAAAGCCTAGTCCTGTTTTATCATGAGGTAGCTTTTGCATTTTCATTATTTCATCTGCACAACTTATGTTTTTATCAAACCTTTTAAACTTTGAATTTTGTTTGATCAAATCTTCCTGTGTGGTTCTTAAGGTTTCTAATTCAAGTTTTAGTTCTTGACAAGACATACACGTTTCTTTACTATCTTTACCTTTTTCAATTCGTATTGCTTTTTCTTTAAGCCAAAATACTTCATTTTCTAAAAGTGTTGTCTTTGTTTTCAAAAACTTGTTTTTGTTTATGATTTTTAAAGTAACGTCACACAGTTTGTTATATTCTACTTATAAGGTTTCGTCATCTATAGAGGAGTATGAATCAGAATGTACCTCTTCTGTGTCACCTCTTCTGTGTCATTAGCCATAAGTGCAATTTCGTTGTTATTAGGCTCATCATCATCATCTCCTTCACTATCGCTCCAAGCTCCACTAACGAAGGCTCTTTGAGATTTGGTCTTTGGAGGCTTTGGACATTCTCCTATTAAGTGACTGGAGTCACCACACCTATAGCATTTCCTATCAACCTTACCTTTCTTATCGTCACGATCTTTCCGAGAGGATTTCTTTTCATCACGAGGTGGTTTTACAAACTTTCCTCGTCTCCTGAAGAATTTCTTGAAATCCCTCACGGCCATGGCATACTCTTCATCATCACTGTTTGAACAAGACTCATCATCATCACTTGACTCGACTTTGGCTTTTAAGGCAATAGACTTAATCTACTCCTTTTTGCCTTTGACAATTTCCGAGTCTTTTTCCATAATCATTTCGTGAACTTTTAGGTTTCCTATGAGCTCATCCAGTGTCATGTTTGAGAGATCTTTAGATTCTTCAATAGCTGTCACCTTTGCTCTCCATTTCGGATGGAGTGTTCTTAGAAATTTCCTGACAAAATTCTTACTAGAAAAAGATTCATCAAGTGCTTTAAGTGATGTAATAATAGTATTGAACTTAGCAAACGCACTATCAATGGTCTCATCTTCAGAGATAACAAATTGTTCGTATTGTTGGACAAGAAGATCAATTTTGCTATCTTTTACTTGTGAGTTCCCTTGATGTGTGATAATAAGAGATTGCCAAATATCCTTAGCCGTTTTACACATAAAAACTCTTTCATATTCTTTCTTAGGTAAGGCATTATAAAGCATCATTTTGGCTTCATTATTTTTGGCAATTAGTTTCTTTTGCTCATCACTGTGACGAGTAAGAGAAACTCCTTCATCCCGACCACCCGAAATATTATTACTAATAGGTTTGTAATCACCATCAACTATAATATACCATAGATCTATATCCTTTGACTTTACATAAGTCTCAAAGCGATTTTTCCAATAAATAAAACAATTTGGTTCAAATAGAGGTGGTCTCTGCATAGATTGCCCTTCTTTAAAGTTTTCAAAATCCATGGATCGTTTTAAGTTTTAAAATACAATATATTTTAAAGATCTTAAGTAACGTAGCTCTTGATGCCAATTGTGGAAAACTAGAAGGGGGGTTGAATAGTTTTTACCGTTTTAAGTTTTATTTGCTTTGTTACTATATGTTAATTTCAAAGGAAACAATCACAAATAAATAATCACACAATGTAAACAAAAGATAAAGAGAGGAAAGATCAAACCACACGACACTGTTGTTTATAGTGGTTCAGCTACAAGGACTCTCTTCCTTGCCCTACTCCACTCCCCGAGTTTCCTACTCGAGAGTTTATCTTTCACTAAGAAACAAACTCCTTTTCTAGGCGGAGAAAACCTTTACACGTCGCTTACTTACTTTTCCGGTACTAAGCTAAACACCGGGTTCTTTCACAAGGTAGAACCAACCTGACGTCGCCTATTTACTTTACCGACACTAAGCTAGATGTCGAGTTCTTTACACGGGTACAACTACTCCCTACACTCTTTGTGCTTTAAGGACTAAAGCACTAACCACACTCACTGATTACAAATGATAGATATGATGTGTGAAACAAACTACATTATCACACAGTGATGCAACTAAAGGATTACGGTTCTGTAGATCCTTGAATGCTTGATCTCTTTTCTACAAAATGAAAGATCAAAGTGAAATGCAACTATGAATGATGTTAGTAAGATATGTACTGAATGAATATGTGTGTTAAAGCTATATGAGTGATGAGAAAGCCAAATGATCAGCTTGCTATTTATAGGCAAGCTGATCTTCAGCTCACGGATCCCACGGATCCCTCAGAAGGGATCCGTCCTTCATTGGATTTGGATCCGTGGGATGTGACAGTTAAGGTTTAGTTGTATCTTACCATATCTTACCAAATCATCCAAGATCCTCAAATGTCAACTATGTATCTTGCAAATCTAGACAAGATATATCAAAGATATTGTATGTGATGTATGCAATGATGTCATGGAATGATTTTAGAATTAAAGTTTCCTTTTAAGGAAACAAGTTACTAAATAAGCAAACTTGTAATTCTTGGTTATTAAGTGAAGTGTAAAATGTGTACTTAAGAGACTTAAACTAGTATTTATTATTTGCTAAAAGATATTCCTTTTATTTGTCATTAACAAAACTAATAAAAGATCAAAGAATATAAATAACGTTTTTGAGACGCTATTTGTATTAACACTTTAGTTCGTTCAAAGAAAAACAAACAAAACAACAACCTACCCGAGAACCTTATAAGATCTTGAAGCCAAAACTTCCTCTGTTCTTAGTGTGCCATTGCTTCGGTTTCGGCTCGCGTTTTCCCGTATTTTTTTGGCGTTTTCTGCTTTGTTTTTTGCTTTACTGCAAGAAACGAAGGAGATAGGTGTGAATTTCGAATGGTATATTGAGTAAAAAGAATATAATGAATTGGAGTTTGTTGTTCGATTATATAATCTAATTGATATATTCGAATTTTTTTGGAAGCAAGTAGAAGATGATTGGCAGATGCATCATTTTTTTGAAGGGGAATTGTTACACCCGTATCCCAATAAGGTACTAGTTATGTAAATATTATATGTGTATATTATAAGTTTTGTGATATTAGTTAACTAAATAGATAAATGTGAGGGCATTATAGAAAGAATAAGACTAGGAGGGCTAGTAATGTCAAATAAGTAAAGTTAAATGATTAAATATCTAGTTATAAGAAGATTAGAGAAAAGTCCAGGACTTTCTTCTTGGCCCTTTGTGAAGATCGGTTATAAGAGGAAAAGAGGAGGGAAGATCAAGATTCTAATTAAGCTTAAATCTTCTATTGTGAAGTGATCAAAGAAGCCTTGAAAACCTTTAATTGTTGTCTTTTCATCAAGTAAGTGTTCTTCCCCAAATTATGAAATTAGGGTTCTTGAAGTGAAAATTGAGTATGATAAGTTAAGGTTGATAAATTATGAATTGTTAGTTATTTAGCCTAATTTGAGATGATTGTGATATAGGAATCAAGTTGAAAGTTGGAAGTCATTGCTAGTGAAGTTGTAGATTGAGAATCAAGGTAAGTACATTGGTTATAACATGTTATTGTTAGCTTTATCATATATTATGTATGATAATGGATTATGTGTTAGCTTTATCATGTTTGTTTACATGATAATGGTGAAGGATAGGGTATAGGGTGCGTTAGCTAGTACGGATCCATTCTAGGCTTAGCTTAGTTAGTCGTTGGGCTAACTATGGGATGAGGTTCAACCTTATGGTTGATCGTGTTTAGGTCGACTATGTCGATGCGAGGTAAGTGCCCCTATATCGCTAGCTTAACTAGTGGTTAGACTAGTTATGGTTATATATGATGTTTAGCTTGTTATGCCATGTACTTACTAAGCGTTTCGCTTACGTGTTTAGTTGTGATGTTTTTCTTGATAGGTAGTGAAGGATCAAGCAAAGGTAAGGAAAAGGCGTAAGTGATTATGTAGTAGAAGACCGTTCTCTTTTGGACCAAGCATATTGAAGTTGGAAGCCCCAAGTGTTCTTTTGTGTCGTGGGTACACTTCTTTTTATATGGTCATTTTGTTAGTTCACGGTCTTGTGTTTATATGGTGTCTAAGTTAGAACTAGTATGGTTAAAGTATACATTTAAGGGGTGTTTGGTATAAGCCTACTTCTACCCATTTTGAGATGATAACGGGTCATGTATGTATGAAACGCTTTTGATATGTTAAGTTGGTGGTTATGGTCAAATTATTTGTGAATTGGTTGTAGTATAAATGGTTTTGTAGTGTAATGGGTCAATTGAGTATTTGTGCATAACCCGTCCAATTTTGAGATACTATTACGGGTGGTCTAACGGATGATGTTTTTGCATGAAATTAATCTTACGGTCATATTAAAGGATTCTGGAAAGTTTCGTCAAGTTTCGAGTCCGGGAGGTCGGGTTTCCAGCCGAGGCTGTTGATTTTGCATATTTTGATCAGTAGGGTCTGTCCAGGATTCTGTGGTGCAGGGTAGATACGGCGCATCTCATTTGAGATCCGGCGTATCAGGTGATGCGGCGCATCTCCCTTTGGAATATGGCGCATCGTAGCTATTTTCTTGAAATTTTGTCTCAGTGAGTTGATGCGGCGTATTTA
Source organism: Artemisia tridentata subsp. tridentata (assembly GCA_021014915.2). Lineage (NCBI taxonomy): Eukaryota > Viridiplantae > Streptophyta > Magnoliopsida > Asterales > Asteraceae > Artemisia > Artemisia tridentata. Next base: position 393,581,791 of record CP139505.1, read on the forward strand.
ATTCAATAGATGCGGCGTATCCGAGTTTAGGATAATACGGCGTATCACTTCAAATTGATACGGCGTATTGTCTTTTGATGCGGCGTATCCCTGAAATGGATACGGCGTATCTTGGTCACAGAAGGGTTGTCAGGTTGTGTTAGAAACATTTTTAGTGAAATGTATTGAAGGGTCTTCGATTATATGTTCTTGCAAGTATGTTTAAGAAGGTCAAATGTCATATGTTCTGGGCATTAAATAAAGAAATTGTATGAGTCCGTTTTAGTCAATCGTTTCAGCGTATAAAGTCAACATTTTTGGTAAAAGTGGTCACGGGGCGTTACAACTTGGTATCAGAGCTTCGGTCTAAGAGATTTAGGATTTCCCCTTAGGATTTCCTAGACTTAGGCCTTGTGTAGACGCGTTTAGTATCGGTGTTTGTTATTTGTGTATTGTTTGGGTGATTTCGGGAACACATATGTTAAGTATTTTTATGACTACGCCTGGCCACCGTAGTGATAAAAATATGACACATATGTGAGATTGAAATCATTTAGGCTATACATGGATGATAAACTCTAGGGTGTTTAGTGTAAGGATAGATATGTCATTCATGCATTGATTATGTATATGATTTTGTTTAATAGTGTGATTTGCTAAATTTCAGTTAGTAGAAAAGATGGCGAATATCCGAAATAAGGAGGTGTTAAGGACGACCTCCTCTCGCCATAATGATGATGATGATTCAAATGATGAGGGAAATTCTAGTAGTGTCAAGACAATACCACTACCGGAAAATCTTGACCCTAAAAGTTTTACGAAAGATGAGTTGAAAGAATTGGACGTTTTGGTGACTAATAGAGTAGGAAGGGCCATCGAAAATGTTATGCCCTATTATGTCGACAAAACAACCGAGAATTTGCGAAAGATAATTCAAGAAGAGATTGAGAAGCTTAAGAAGAGTGGGGAATTGGTGAAGGACTCGAATGCTAGACCCGGTGTAGGGAAGGAGAAATCCACTTATCGTGACTTCACTGCTTGTGCTCCACCCACATTTACGGGGACTCTCGATCCGTTAAAGAGTTCTAGATGGATTACTGATATAGAAGGGGCTTTCCGTACGAGTCGTTGTGTAGAAGAGGATAAGGTGAACTTTGCTACTAATTATCTTCGTGAACGGGCTAAAGTATGGTGGGAAGGCAAGGCAAACGAGAAAGGTAGTGCTTGGAGAGAATCGTGTACGTGGGATCAATTTAAGGAAGTGTTCATGAAAGAGTATGCTCCCGCGGAGGAAATTGATAAAATAAGAGAAGCTTTCCATTCTCTTGTGCAAACTGATGAATCGGTGAATGAATTGTGGGGAAAGTTTTGTGACATGGTACAATATTGCCCGGAGTATCTTAATAATGAGAGGCTTAAAGTTGACAAATTTCAAAGGATGCTCAAGGATGAAATTCGTACGATAGTGTCACCTTTCAAGTGCACCGACATGGAGGATCTTCTAAGCAGGGCACGTACTCGTGAAGCAGACTTGGATAGAATGAAAGGCAAAGAGAAGAAGGACTTAAAGAGGAAGCAAGATCAACCATCAACATTTGGTAAGCGAGGCAGGTTCGATTTCACAAAGAAAGACAACACGGGGAAGTTACCTCCTAAGTGTAATAGGTGTGGTAAGAACCATATGGGAGAATGTAAATCCGGGATGAAGGGATGTTATAAGTGTGGGGATACTAGCCATATTAGCAAGGATTGCACCAAGCCTTTGGTAATATGTTATGGGTGCAACGAAGAAGGACATAAGATAAGTGAGTGTCCTAAGGTCAATCCTAAGCAAGCAAAGCCGTTTAAACCGATTAAAGGAGAAAAGGTTGAAGTTCCGAGGCCTACAGCTCGTGTTTATCAGATGAGTGTCGAAGAAGCGAAGTCGGGTTCAGATGTTGTCACAGGTATAATTCTCGTTAATTCTAAACCCGCTCGTGTTTTGTATGACTCTGGTGCAAGCGTGTCCTTTATATCTTATAACTTTAGTCAAGAATTGTCCACCCCGTTAGATAAGCTTCCAATACCTATAGAAGTTGAAATCGCCGATAGTAAAGTTGTGGTAGTGTCAAATGTGTATCGTGACGTAGAAATAGAGATCGATGAGAATGTTTTTAAGATCGATTTAATCCCTATAATGCTTGGAGAGTTTGATATTATTGTTGGCATGGATTGGCTTAGCAACCACAATGCCGCCATTCTATGCAAACAAAAGATCGTTAGAGTCGTGAATCCTAGTGGTCGAGAAATGATGATTTATGGTGATAAGAGGGAAGGCGAGTTGAAACTTTGTTCCGTAATGAAGGCTAGAAAATATTTATCACGTGGTTGTCTAGCCTTTATGGCACACGTGGTAGATACGAGTTTTGAGAAGAGAAGTATCGATGATGTTCCGATTGTTAATGAATTCCGTGATGTATTTCCGGAAGATTTGCCGGGTATTCCGCCCGACAGACAAGTTGAGTTCCGTATTGATCTTGTTCCGGGTGCTACTCCTATTGCTAAAACTCCTTATCGTCTTGCTCCATCTAAAATGAAAGAGTTAATGAGTCAACTCCAAGAGTTACTTGACAAGGGTTTTATTCGCCCAAGTAGCTCACCATGGGGAGCTCCGATTTTGTTCGTTAAAAAGAAAGACGGTAGTATGCGGATGTGCATTGATTACCGTGAATTGAACAAAGTCACGGTGAAAAATGTATACCCGTTACCAAGAATTGACGATTTGTTTGATCAACTTCAAGGTGCGAAGTGGTTTTCAAAGATTGATCTTCGTTCGGGCTATCATCAGTTGAAGGTTCGAGAAGAAGATATTCCTAAGACGGCTTTTAGGACTCGTTATGGACATTATGAGTTTACGGTTATGCCTTTTGGTCTTACGAACGCGCCTGCGGTTTTCATGGATCTCATGAACCGTGTATGTAGACCGATGTTGGATAAATTCGTTATAGTGTTCATCGATGATATCCTTATCTATTCTAAGAGTAAGGAAGAGCATGAACTACATCTTTGAGAAATACTTGAAACGTTAAGAAAAGAAAGATTGTATGCTAAATTCTCGAAATGTGAATTTTGGTTGCAAGAAGTTCAGTTCCTTGGTCATGTTATTAATCCCGATGGTATTAAAGTTGATCCGTCAAAGGTTGAGGCCGTGATGAATTGGCAAGCGCCGAAGAACGTTGGTGAAATTCGAAGTTTTCTAGGACTAGCAGGTTATTATCGACGGTTTATTCAAGACTTCTCTAAAATTTCATCTTCGTTAACCGAACTCACCAAGAAGAATGTTCCCTTTGTGTGGGGCGAGAAGCAAGAAGAAGCCTTCCGTACTCTACGAAAGAGGTTGTGTGAAGCACCGATCTTAGTATTACCGGAGGGAACCGAAGACATGGTGGTCTATAGTGATGCATCTTATTCCGGTCTTGGATGTGTTCTTATGCAAAGGGGTAAAGTGATTGCTTACGCTTCAAGACAACTAAAGAAGCACGAAGAGAAATATCCGACGCATGATCTTGAATTTGCGGCCGTAGTATTTGCCTTAAAGATTTGGAGGCATTATCTATATGGTGTGAACTTCATAATTTACACCGACCATAGAAGTCTGCAGTATTTCCTTGATAAGAAAGATCCGAATATGAGGCAACGTAGGTGGTTAGATTTGCTGAAAGATTATGATTGTGAAATTCGCTACCATCCGGGTAAGGCGAATGTTGTGGCGGATGCGCTAAGTCGTCAGGACCGAAGTGATGTTACTCGGATTCACTCCTTGAGAATGATTATCACCTCTGATCTTTTCGACAGAATTAAGTTAGCTCAGGAGGAAGCGTTAAAAGAAGAGAATCAAGAGAAAGAACGTATCACTTCTCACATTCCTCATCTCGAAGAAGACAGTCGAGGGATTAAGACACGGTATGGAAGAGTTTATATTCCTTTTTGAAGCAACATTAAAGAATTACTCATGGAAGAAGCCCATAAGTCGAAGTATTTTATTCATCCAGGAGCTACGAAAATGTACCTTGATTTGAAAAGAAACTATTGGTGGCCTGGTATGAAACGAGATTGCGTGAAGTACGTGGAAAGATGTTTAACTTGTTTGAAGGTAAAAGCCGAACACCAAAAGCCGTATGGAAAAGTGCAACCTTTAGACATTCCAGTTTGGAAGTGGGAGAAGATTACTATGGACTTCATCACGAAATTGCCAAAGACGAAAAAGAAGAATGATACTATTTGGGTAGTAGTCGATCGTTTGACTAAGAGTGCACATTTTATTCCGATTAGGGAGAATATGCCTGTTCATAAGTTAGCAAAGGTTTATGTTAATGAGATAGTCGCGCGTCATGGGGTACCTATATATATAGTCTCCGATAGAGACGGACGTTTCACTTCAAATTTTTGGCAAGATTTCCAAGAAGAGTTAGGTACGAAACTTCATATGAGCACGGCTTTTCATCCTCAAACCGATGGGCAAAGTGAGAGGACGATTCAAACTTTAGAAGATATGCTCCGAGCTTGCATGATCGACTTTGGAGGTAATTGGGATGACCATTTACCCCTAGTTGAATTCGCCTACAATAATAGTTATCATGCTAGTATAGGCATGCCACCTTATGAAATGCTCTATGGAAGAAAGTGTAGGACGCCCGTATGTTGGGAAGAAGTGGGAAGGAGGGAATTGGCTAGCACGGATATAGTGTTGGCAACAACGGAAAAGGTTGAGATGATTCGAGCAAGACTTAAGGCGGCACAAGATAGGTGGAAAAGTTATGCCGATAATCGAAGAAGGCCAATAGAATTCAAGGTAGGTGATATGGTTATGCTAAAAGTTTCTCCGTGGAAGGGCGTTTTTAGGTTTAAAAACAAAGGGAAATTAAGTCCGCGGTTTATAGGGCCGTTTAAAATCTTGAAACGTGTTGGCGAGGTAGCGTATGTGTTAGAATTGCCTGAAGAAATGAGAGGTATTCATAATACCTTCCATGTGTCGTACTTGAGGAAATGTTTAGCGGATGAGGCTAGTGTGGTCACTTTAGATGATATCGAAATTGATCCGGAATTAATTTCACAAAAGGATGAACCGGAAGCGATCTTAGGAAGGAAAGTGAGGCAACTTCGAAATAAAGAAATTCCGTTAGTGAAGGTGCAATGGAGACATCGTAAAGGTACAAGCATTAGATGGGAGCTAGAGGAGAAGATGAGGAAGGAGTATCCTCATTTATTTCAAGCATAGATTTCGAGGACGAAATCTTATTTTAAGGAGGGGAGAATTGTTACACCCGTATCCCGATAAGGTACTAGTTATGTAAATATTATATGTTGTATATTATAAGTTTTGTGATATTAGTTAACTAAATAGATAAATGTGAGGGCATTATAGAAAGAATAAGACTAGGAGGGCTAGTAATGTCAAATAAGTAAAGTTAAATGATTAAATATCTAGTTATAAGAAGATTAGAGAAAAGTCCAGGACTATCTTCTTGGCCCTTTGTGAAGATCGGTTATAAGAGGAAAAGAGGAGGGAAGATCAAGATTCTAATTAAGCTTAAATCTTCTATTGTGAAGTGATCAAAGAAGCCTTGAAAACCTTTAATTGTTGTCTTTTCATCAAGTAAGTGTTCTTCCCCAAATTATGAAATTAGGGTTCTTGAAGTGAAAATTGAGTATGATAAGTTAAGGTTGATAAATTATGAATTGTTAGTTATTTAGCCTAATTTGAGATGATTGTGATATAGGAATCAAGTTGAAAGTTGGAAGTCATTGCTAGTGAAGTTGTAGATTGAGAATCAAGGTAAGTACATTGGTTATAACATGTTATTGTTAGCTTTATCATATATTATGTATGATAATGGATTATGTGTTAGCTTTATCATGTTTGTTTACATGATAATGGTGAAGGATAGGGTATAGGGTGCGTTAGCTAGTATGGATCCATTCTAGGCTTAGCTTAGTTAGTCGTTGGGCTAACTATGGGATGAGGTTCAACCTTATGGTTGATCGTGTTTAGGTCGACTATGTCGATGCGAGGTAAGTGCCCCTATATCGCTAGCTTAACTAGTGGTTAGACTAGTTATGGTTATATATGATGTTTAGCTTGTTATGCCGTGTACTTACTAAGCGTTTCGCTTACGTGTTTAGTTGTGATGTTTTTCTTGATAGGTAGTGAAGGATCAAGCAAAGGTAAGGAAAAGGCGTAAGTGATTATGTAGTAGAAGACCGTTCTCTTTTGGACCAAGCATATTGAAGTTGGAAGCCCCAAGTGTTCTTTTGTGTCGTGGGTACACTTCTTTTTATATGGTCATTTTGTTAGTTCACGGTCTTGTGTTTATATGGTGTCTAAGTTAGAACTAGTATGGTTAAAGTATACATTTAAGGGGTGTTTGGTATAAGCCTACTTCTACCCATTTTGAGATGATAACAGGTCATGTATGTATGAAACGCTTTTGATATGTTAAGTTGGTGGTTATGGTCAAATTATTTGTGAATTGGTTGTAGTATAAATGGTTTTGTAGTGTAATGGGTAAATTGAGTATTTGTTCATAACCCGTCCAATTTTGAGATACTATTACGGGTGGTCTAACGGATGATGTTTTTGCATGAAATTAATCTTACGGTCATATTAAAGGATTCTGGAAAGTTTCGTCAAGTTTCGAGTCCGGGAGGTCGGGTTTCCAGCCGAGGCTGTTGATTTTGCATATTTTGATTAGTAGGGTCTGTCCAGGATTCTGTGGTGCAGGGTAGATACGGCGCATCTCATTTGAGATCCGGCGTATCAGGTGATGCGGCGCATCTCCCTTTGGAATATGGCGCATCGTAGCTATTTTCTTGTAATTTTGTCTCAGTGAGTTGATGCGGCGTATTTAATTCAATAGATGCGGCGTATCCGAGTTTAGGATAATACGGCGTATCACTTCAAATTGATACGGCGTATTGTCTTTTGATGCGGCGTATCCCTGAAATGGATACGGCGTATCTTGGTCACAGAAGGGTTGTCAGGTTGTGTTAGAAACATTTTTAGTGAAATGTATTGAAGGGTCTTCGATTATATGTTATTGCAAGTATGTTTAAGAAGGTCAAATGTCATATGTTCTGGGCATTAAATAAAGAAATTGTATGAGTCCGTTTTAGTCAATCGTTTCAGCGTATAAAGTCAACATTTTTGGTAAAAGTGGTCACGGGGCGTTACAGGAATATTTTGTGGCTGCAAGGTATGTGACAGACAAAGGAGTTAGTGTTTATGTGGAGTATTTTTAGGGTTAGGTTTATGGATAATTAGGGATAAATGCTTTATGTATATCTCAGTTAGTGGATTAGGGTGTTGCGTTTGTATTTAGATGGGCTTGGTAGGAAGTTAGGCTATTATTTTGGGCTGAAATGATATAAGGAACTTGGGTCGAATTTGATTGATGGTGGTGCTGGGATATGGATGTGGAACTCTACTTGGATTTATGATGGGATATCGCATGCTATCAACCGGAAAACCCAAGTGGTTCAATGCAATTTATGATGCAGTAGAGCGTATGATCCCAATAAGGCAAAAGAAGAAAAAACGCCTAAATATCAAGAAACGAAATCAGCGTTCTAATGGTAGATAGTTTTTAGTTCATCTCGGTTGTTGTATTGGCATAAAATTTGCTTTTTAGTGTGTCATCAATTTATTACTACTTGGCTCAAGTGTTGTTATGTAACACCCAAAACCTTTTTTTGAGTATTTTAATGTTAAAGTGTTTTGGATTAGATGATTATGACTTTTATGCGTTTGAAGATTTATTTTGATGGGTTAGTCAAATTACCGGATCCGGTTGGAATATTTTAGACCAAATTAGTTTAGTTCATGTATTTTTATTTTTAAGTGTTATTTTTATTGTTATGTATTTTATTATTATTGAGAATGTTACACAACTCATAAATTAAGTAATTAGTTTATAGTGTAAACCTAATGAATACCAACCATTAAGCTATGAACACTTAGACACAATTGGTGCAACGCACGGGCTTGACATCGCCTCGTCTGAAATATATTACAAAACTTATTACATAAATTAGCAATAAAGTCTCTTGATTGTAAAGACATTATGTTTTTATCATAACGAGAGTGTTTGGTATTGTTAATTTCCTCTAAAATGTTTAAATTGTTGGAAAAATTTGAACTTCGTATACCCGTGTGTGTCGACTAACCTTTCCTCAAAGATTAGTCTTAAACAATGTTCAGTTGTATTTTGTAAACTATGACTTATTTATCTAAAAGTCTTTTCCCGGCCTCACAAAAACATTTACATTGAAAAAATAAACGCCTAAAGCCTGACTCTAGAATTAATGTGAGGTTTGACTTGAGACGTTTACTCAAGATGCCCAAACCCCACCACTAAGCTACACATTTGATAATAATCGGGCATGATATCATTGGATCACATATAAGTACTCATTTAACCAATTAATTGTCGTTTTGTTTATGAATACAAAATGTTATTGTAATAATCAATAACTCCCATAGAATTTACGGCAAATTTATTTAAAATCATGTAAAATTTTGGAAAATAACGATCTTTAAAAATTGTTAGAATGTCATGTAATACTAATATTGGTGTTTTGAAAGGATGCATATAAATTTTACTTTACATTTATCGCTAAGATTGTAATTAAATTTCATAATTATCTACTTATTTTAGATATATGTTAAACAATAGTTATAAAAAATATGATTTCTGATATCATCAAGTATTTGTGAATCAACTCCTATATAAAACAAGGTTTTCATATGAAAACCCTCCAAGATAATTACACCTGGCATTTTTTCTCATCCAACGAACCAAATTCATTCCAGCCTTTCAACATTACATTTAATGTAAACAAAACACAAGCAATAATCGCTTAACAATAATCGAATTCATTTACATCCCCAAAAATCTTACCCTAACGAAGATCAAACTTCCACAAATTCAATCCACCGAATTCATTTAGATCCGTCATCAAAAATTAACCTCCCATCAATAATCGCTTAACAATAATTATCCTCAATTTATTTAGATCCGTCATCAAAAATTATCCTCAATTCATTTAGATCGATCATCTACTAACAATGAAATCACCAAATTTCATCCCCAATCGGAAAACACCCTTATCACGATACATACCCGGAACCAATTATCACAATCATAACCGCAACAATCAACCAAACGAATCAATTAAGGATGTTTGATGGTTTGAAAAACAAATGGAATGACAGTGATTCTTGGTTTTGGTAAGATTTTTCAATTGGTTATTTAATTTCAACATTTCTATGTATACGATTATTTTCATTGAAACCTTAATTCAAATTTTTGATGGATTTGTGGCTTTAATTGATAAAGGTTTATATTTCTTTATTTTAATTCCGATTTATGATTTAAAGTTTGTGTTCTTGATATTTGAGTTAGCAGTCATCGATTTTAGCATTTTTGTGGAATTGGGGATTAAATATGTTCAATAACAATGATCGAAAAACAAACATGTTATTCAGTTTTGATTTTTAATATTTTAATTATACTTTGAATTTTAGAGTTATTATAAGTAAATATTTTCCAACTAATTATGATAATTATGATAATTTGTTAATTTCAGAAAGTGATTAATTATAAAACGTGTTTTTCAAACCAGGATGTAACTGAATCCCTTAATTTTAGTTTAAAATTTTAAAATTATAATCATTTCCTTATTTATCAAGATAGAAATTTTAAATTTTAAAATAATTTTAACATAATCAAGTCACTATAAATCTATTATAAAAACATACAGAGATCATCACAACCACAATTCAACCTTCTCCTATTTCATTCTGGTTTATAAGCAATAGTTAATAGGTAATTTATTATATGAAAATTTACATTATTCCGTATTTAGTTTGATGTTTTATCTCACATTATTTATCCAAATATGGTTTTGAATTAAACAGGATGGAACAGAACATCACTATGCTTTGTGACGTTGATCCCATGTTGGACGATCTTAAAGTTTTGGCACGTTGCATAAGTAAATGGGTATCCCATCCTGTTGGAAACCCTTCCGATGTTTGGAGTTTGGATTTTGTGTTCCAAGATACTCAGGTTTGATTCGTTGAAATTTTAGCTGCTATATTATTATTTAATAACATGTAAAGAAAATTAATTTAGACTAATATAAATAATAATTCATGTTGCAGGGAAATCGCATTCAAGCCACTGTGAAGAAGGATCATATAAATAAGTTTCAGTTGTTGATTGATGAGGGATCCTGTTACCGCATAGGTAACTTTGGTGTGGGTGAGAATGGAGGCAGGTTTCCATTACTGAATCACCGATTCAAAATGAATCTGTTTAAGAACACTTCTGTTACCAGGGTTGCAAGCTTTGACAGCAACACACGTGGCTTTAAGTTTCAGCCTTTCCCAAACTTTTCCACTCTACGTTTCAAAGATAATGAGTTGGTTGGTAAGTTATTATGTCTTTAACTTTGTTATTGTAATAATACTTCCATACACATTTATTTAATTGATTCAGTTAATAATTCTCACCTGATATGAATACACAGATGTTATTGGAACAATTGTATCCATTTCAGACCCAATCCCTTTTAACAGATTTGGTGTTGACAAGAAAAGGAGAACTGTTGTACTTGAAGATGTCGAGTAAGTTTTTGACTGATCAAACTATCCATTTGGTTATATGCAATCTTTTGTTTTAATGATGCCTTCTTTTAACAGTGGTGGAAGGTTGGAGTGTTGCTTCTTTGATGCTTGGGCTGACAAGTTTGATAAGTTGTCTGAAATGAGTGACAAAGTTGGGCATGCTGTGTTGATTCTCCAACTGGCTAAAGTGACATACTACAATGGTAATATTAAATTTTGTACATTTTACATTTATATTCATATTCATTTTTAGTAAATGTATTTTATCAAATCCATATTGCAGACAAACCGTCTGTCAGCAATGCTCTTTGGTCTACAAAGATTTACATCAATGAGGATCTCCCTGAAATTGCAGCCTTTAAACAGAGGTAACACAATATCACAATATTTAAAAAACATATATGTATAAAAAAAGCATCCTCAAATACCTTCTTCATACACAATTTTATAGGTATGAAGACATTGATGGATACGATCCAAAAAATAATACAATTACCCTGTTTTCACCTGCTAAAAAAAATTTGACTCCGGAAGATTTTTTTGAACGAGCTGTGAAGAAGTCCGTGGGAAGTATACGTGACACTGAGCACGTAAGTTAATACTATACTGACTATTTAAATTATTGATTACTGAGATTTTATGTTATATAATTTACGTGATGGTATTCTGCATATAATTGTCTTTGGCAGGCATGTTTCATTATTGTGTATGCTAAGATACACAAAATTCATCGTGAACACGGATGGGCATACCTTGCGTGTAAAAGGTGTGGAAGTGCAGCTAAAGAAGTTGCCAATCAGAATGTTTCATCGAGTAGTTCTAAGTCAAAGAAACAACAAGTTTGGCATTGCAAGAAATGCAAAGAAATAACTGCTGTTGGAATGAAGTATGTCAAAAATTTATTATTCTTGAATTAATGCAGCATAAAGTTTTCTCTAAAATTATTCTATAACAAATACTTATTAATATGTTGTTTCATTCTATGCCATATAGGTTTAAAGTAATAGTTCGTGTGATAGATGACTCTGGCTCAGCTTCCCTTTTGTTGTTCGATGACATGGTGTATAAATTGTGTGACGTACAATGTCACACATTGATCAAGCAGTATGGACCAGATCATGAGGATTATTTCCCATCAGAGCTAAATGTAATGGTGGGCAAAAAATTGTTGTTTCGATTTGAATATACTGATTTCAATATGAACAACAACAACCATGTCTATCAAGTCAAAATGATGTCTACAGAGACATCCATGATTGAAATGTTTGAGAAGGATTTCATCATCAAGGTTTTTTCTATTCCTAATTAATATTCACTATTTTTATTATGTTATTATGTTATGAGTACACAATTACATATACCATTGACACACATATTAAACACCTTTAACAGGACACTTCTGATCAAATGGAAACTCCTGAAGTTACGCCTGCCAACTCAACCAAATTTGCTGCTGTGGAGACTGTCCCTTTCAACATTGAAGAAAGTCCAAACAATAGCAAAGGTGATTCAGGGAATGGTGAAAAGGGCAAGCGTACCATCATTGATTTGGACAAGTACGAACAAGTGGATCTTGAACCGTCCAAGACGGGAAAGAATGATTTGGTTCAAGTCAAGATAGAGCCTAAGGAGTGATTTACCTTCTTCATATATCATCTTCAATGTTTTTTACCTTTTTTTTTTTGTTGGAGTCTTTAGCATTCTGATGTTTATACGTTATGTCATGGTTCAATAAGTTGGCATTTGGATAAATGTGCATCTTTATGCACTTAATTTGTTTGTATATCATGGAGATGATATATGTTTGATTTTAATTTCAATTTGAATTGTTTATGCTTGGATTGTTTATTCAGTTTGAAAAGCTGTATCTTTACCAATTTTTTAGCATTTGTTGTTTACTACTATTATAGTATACATATATAAGGTGTGTAAGTTACTATTAAAAAATACATGTTTATAACTTACTATTTCCATTTATAAGCTGTGGATTTTGGACCTATTATAGTGTACATATACGAAATGATACACATCCTAAAAAGTAGTTTTGACCCATTCAAATATAACACCAAACAAAAGGGAAGCTGAGCCAGAGTGTTCACGATGAAACATTCTTTAGCCAGAGTGTTATCCTTTCCTTAAAATATATATCAAACATACATTTCAAAATATATTAATTGTCATATCCTTTCCTTAAAAATAGTTATTTAAAATATATGTGTATGTTATCCTTTACTTAAAAACAGTAAATTCAACAAATTATCAAATCATATCACATATTTATTTAAAATATATTGATGGTTATATCCTTCCTTAATTTAAGAACAAAAGCCAACTATATAAATTCAATACTTAATCACAACCATCATAAACCAAAATCATCTATTATCAAAATGTCCAGCACAAATTCTCCAAATGCAAGCAATGAAGAAGACACTAATAAATCATTCGACCCTCCTGTTATTGTCACAATAAATGTACCAGTCATCAACATATCAGATGACGATGACGATGTGGTATCCGTTGTATAGTATAATATATTTTCGAAATCCTGTACATTTATGTTTATAATTTTATTTTATTTTTGTGTTTGCATCTCAGCCACTTCCCGTCACCAAGAAAAGACGAAGATTACTAAAGAATGGAAACTTTATAAACAAGCATGTTCTTGGCAGTGTGAATTCATATCATGATTTGGAAGAAGATGCACATGATTTACACGAGGTATGAACATATGCTAATTACCATTTAACCTTTTTAACATTGTGTATATTAATTACACTAAATGAATATACTACTAAATGAATGAATCATGTATAAACATTATGTTAGTAAACTGATTATGATACACCTATGCAGATAAAGCCAAATACCAAGGATACACAAACTTCAATTAAAAATAAACGTTTGTTAAAAGTTATTGATGAATCTTCTGATGACGACAAAGATAAAGCCAAAGAAAATTTCAAAGATTCTGTCAATTTAGTTGATTTTAAAGCCAAGGAAGTAGGCCAACTTGATCAGAAGGGAAATGTTCAATCTCATGGTTATGTGCACCATTTGGATGACTTTAGTGAGGATGAACATTTATTTGATAAACAAGACACTTCATTGTCAAAAGCTAACAAGTATGCTTTAATTGATGAACAAAATGATGATGATATTCATAACAATCATGACACAAGTGACGATGGTGTGTGGATTAACATCAATGATCTCCCGATGGCTTCTAATGCTTTAGTTAATAATAACAAGTACATTGATGATGAAGCCGAAGAAGATTTACAAAATTCTCACATATATAGCGACCGATCTGTATCCGACGGAGATGATGAAGATAGTTTTATTGATGACGAGTCTTTGGGATATGATACTACCGATGATGATGACACCGATGATGATTTTTGATAGTTGCGTTTGTGTTTTATTTTAGTTGATGTTTTCCTTATTAATAAGTTGTGTTTGAATAATATATTCTTTTTTATTATTAACTTTCAATTTTTAAATACTACTCATTTTGATGTTAATTAAAATGTACACATTGTCATATATGATGGCCCTCATTAACTATTTTTACCTATAATCATTCAGCATCAGTTCATGTGTTTATAAATGAATAACAATAGGAAAAAACAACCTTGAAATTCCAATATTGAAGAGTAGCATGGTAATAGTAGTAACATGATCAACCATGTTAATGGAGATATTTGGCTTCATGGTTTGTTCAAGCTCTATGAATTCCAAAATGCATGATCAAGATTTTTTAGTAACATGGTAAACAATTTGTTTTATCGTTTCATATTTTATATTCATCCTCATTCTTCAAGATGTTAACGATAATATTGCCCACTACTGGAAAACAAAATGACGTTTAAAACTACTTAATTATTAAACCTTAAAGGAGTTCATTTTAACAAAAGTATTGTTTAAGATAAATCCGATTAACATAACTTACAATCCACAACAAACCAACATCCAAACATAACATAGTCAAACATTAGTCATTACCATACGAACCTAATAATATTGAAACATTAGTCATTACCATGATAACCGTCAAGGTTAAACTACAAACATGTTGGCCGAGACACGTTTAACAGAGGTGAAACACCGGAATTGGCTCCTCATCAAATCCTTCCAAATCGTTCAGGAGATACATGTATTTGAACCGTATCATCTTATCATAGTCAAACCTACATTGATGTGCAAACTCCCTCCATTCGCCAAAGACGTTTATATGATTAGTCCGACTTGGTTCCTCCTTGTGATACTCCATTTTCACATTCATGGTGAATTCAATATTTTGGTGTTTCATCAACACATGTCTATACATGTGCAATGGATGGTGCTCCAAAAAATCTGCCGGTATTGTCTGCAATATTTAAAGAGTAACATATAACACTAACTATGTATCTAAAGATAGTAATCTTAAAAGTAAATATATAAACGAATTATCTTTACCAGACATTTCATAACCACAATATATGAATATCTCTTATAGAACGCATCTTCAGCTTCACCAAAATGGTCTCGATGAACCGGCCAACGACAGATGTGATGCATTCGGTCATCATCTAAAAATTCATTTGTTAAGTTTACTAACCTTTTAATATTTTCAGTATAAAAAAATTAATAATATAAGAATATAAAATAATATCCTCTAATAAACAACATTGTCAGTATATTGGCACAACAAATACCTTTTTATAAACAACATAATTCTATCCAACGTTAACATATTACCCGTACTAAGACTTTGTTGTCCAATGTTAACATATGTTTCAAAATTTACCCTTTATTCCAAACATTCCTTATACATTACCTAATATGAATCTACCCATGACAGTATGTAAAAAGCACTACCAAATTCCATTTATTTAATATCCGCAAACATACCGTGATATATGTTAGCGTGTGTGATAATTATGACAAGTAAATAGATATTGCACCTTTGTCCTCCAGAGCAATCTGTGGTTGTATTGGTGATAGTTGGGTTGCACCAAAGAAATGAGCATCAGTATAATTACTTCCATCACCATTATAAGCCATCATCCAAATCTCATTGTTCTGCACCTTGGTGAACACCAATGTCATTCCAGCATCCAAACGCAAGGTTTTTTTTAATGATATTCCAAGTTTGATGGAACAGTTCATATTCACCTCCAACGCTTACCGCTCCATCATTAACAAGATTCACCGGAACTGTAAACCTGTGCCCTTCCACGTTAATCCTTATATTTCCGGTTTCACCTAACCCAGGTAAGAAAGAAGCTGGAATTCTCTGTAAATTAAGTTCAATTTAATGTTATTTATAACTAAGACATTAAGATACTAATAAAGTCAAAAGAATTATAACTGAACTAAAATATAATACCTGACCCCTGTTTGCTGCAGCCCATACACGACTTTGAAACCGAGAATAACGTCCCTCGATTCCATTGTATCCTCCGAATTCAATACCACCACTACCATATCCTGTTACATAGAAGGTATCATCCCCTTCCTGGATGAAATGCATTAACCTAACACCCGGACCGATATTCTCCACAGCGAATTCTGTCCATTTGTAACCCTTTAGTGCAATAGGTCTATGGTATGGTGTCACTAATCTTACTTTGGAACGAATCCTTCTGGTGTTTATCAAGTAAACATGTTTCTTCCCGTTGTATCCGTCCTCCGAAAATGCAAGTGGCAGATCCTGAAACATTTTCCTATACGTATTTTGTCATCCTAAATTTATTATGGCTGTTATTTGGCATATTAAATATTTTTTCCTTACCTGTGATTTCGGATAGGTTCTGCGGTTCACCCAACAAATGAATTCCAATGGCATTTTCCTATAATAACAATGATTGTTAAAATACCAAATATCATGTTACAAGTTGCTAGCCATAAACTACATAACACTTTTTGCCTACTGAATATAGCAAAATAATCAATCTCTAAGCATTCATGTCCTATAGCAACCACTTAATCATTAAGACAATCTTATGGTCATATATGTGTTTTTGGCATTCATACAAAAAATATCTCATAAAAATCACATCATTAGTAGATAATGGAATCCTTAAAGATTAAACATTAAAATGTCAACATTAGTACTAATTTAGACCTAATATGTTTATAAATTACTCTTGAGATATAACAGTTTTTATAAACTATAGTCAAATCTGAGTACAAATCAAAACACCACATAAAAATTTCAAAATGTTTTTCTATCTACATTATCAAAATCACAACAATCAATATGAATATCAACAGTAACTATACCACAATAATAAACATACCATAATCACATCTCTATTATCAACTAAAGCATATGTTTATTTTAATCCTTAAATCAGAAACCTAAGCTTCATTCTCCTTATAATCAAAAACTATACTTAAAAAATGTCAATTAGTACAAAACATGCATACAATAATGGAAAACCACTTACGATTGTGGTTTTTAGATCATTAGAAAGATTACAGTTACATAGATTTATACTTGGTTTAGTCATAAAAAAAATTTGTTGACTAACCTTTGATGTTCTTGGTGATTTGATAGGCAAGTTGAAGTATGTGCCTTAATGATGGTTTGTAGGTGTTATAGCCTATAATATATTTTTTGCATGTAAATCCTATATGTGTAGTTACATCAAATCCGCCACCTGTATCAACAAGTTGGGATGCATCCTTGACTAAAAAAAATTGGGCCTATGTCAATTAGACGTTAATTAAAATGGTAATGTAATATACATGAGTCTCATTTAATTATTTGACCCAATCCAATAGCTAAATTTAAGCCAACAAAATTATTGCTCCGCTGATTTTGTTTAAAACAAATCATCCATCAATCGTTTAGGGTTTTTTAAGATCATTCTTAACTATAATCTTTCACCATCAGTACATGTGGTTATAGATGAACAACAAAAGGAAAAAACAACCTTTAAATTCCAATACTAAAGAGGATCATGGTAATAATAATAACATGATCAAGCATGTTAATGGAGATATTTGGCTTCAAGAAAATAATTCAAATAATCTAATATCTCCATCCAAAGTTGTTTCTTCAAGTTCTATGAATTCCAAAATTCATGATCGAGATTTGCTATCTCATGGTAAACAATTTGTTTTCAACGTTACATATTTTATATTCATCCTCATTCTTCAAGATGTTATGTAACATGTAGATAAATGAAAGTATGATTTATTAACTTATTCAATCATAATATATGCAGATTTTCATGACACAAGAAACAAAATCAAGTCTTCTAACATAGATAAACCATTAAACCATAATGTGCTATCTTTCAATGATTTGCCATTTGTGGAATTGAAACATTCGGCCAAACGTAAACATGTTTCCTATGAAACACCAACTGGCAAAACTACAAGTATTGAACAATGTCAATTAACAGGTAATGCCACATCATTTTAAGTTATGAACGGTACTAATTACTATTACTATATATGCATTTCCCTTTTTAATCTAAAAAGTTTATAGCAAATACGAGGACGGAAGGTGTTCATGGAAATAACAATAATGTCATGAATTATCATCCTCAAACTACAACCCATCCACAAAGATATCCTCTCTCCGATATCACTTCAAGTAAGAATTCTTAATAAGATTTTTTGTACTACGTTATATTTACTATGCAAACTTATTTTTTAAGCTTTATTAAGTATATATGTTTGTTAATTAGGTACATTGTCAGCCAACAATCAATCATTAAACAACTCATCTTATGTTAACAATATTTTCACTCAAAAACAACATGACATTGTTGTATCAAGTAATAAAGATTTAGCTACACAAGCCACTGTTGTTAGTCCAAATCTTAATTATCAGCCCATCTCTATACCTAGAACATATGCCTCTTCATTTAACCAAAAAAAAATCTGTTGATACTGTAACAAAAAAATTCCAAGTAGCAACACCTACAATTTCTTTTCAACCTAATGCTACGATCATTCCAACTGTTGGATCAAAAGCTATAACGTTGGCACCACCAAAAAGGAAGCCTGGACGCCCACGTAAGATTCATGCTGATACAGCGTCACTGGCTAATAAAAGTATTGGAGTTTTTCAAAACAAGGAAAATCATTCAATAAGTAATAGACATGTAGCGACGGCTACAGATGTTGTTACCCCTATACCAGGGGCAATATACAAAGATTTCCATTATCGACCATTACATCAGGTAAAATTTCACATTTATTATTTATTTGTTCATTTTGTTATCTTTTATTAAACCATGTAATTTCAATATAAATTAATTTCATAATGTGGTTGTAGGTTCAGTCTCATTGCCAAACCAAACATTACTCAACTCATGTTATGGGAACAATTTTGCAACTCAGAGGCCTATTGTTTCTCAGAATGCAACATGTAAAAATATTGCTCCACCTTTAAGGCGACTTGGACGCCCCTATAACAATCCTGTAACAGTTGACAGTACATCAATTAATGCCAATTTGTATCCATCACAGCCTGTTACAGAAAACCCACGTAAAGCAGTTGCAAGGCCTCGGAAAAGACCTCAACAAAATGGTATCTTTTTTGTCATGCATTCATTATTAGTTTAATTTTTATTTCAATTTATTTTACTCTAAAATGGCAATGTTATCCATGTGAAAATATTTAATAAAATGTTTTTATAGTAGGTGATCAATCAATACCAACAAATAATACCTTTCAATCTTCATGTGAAACTCCAATTAACCGTACCCCTTCGTTTGATCCAAATATTGCCTCCTGCATTACAAAAGGTAATTGCTTATATCTTACAATCATTTGTTTCTCATTAATGTATATATGTATATACATATGTATTCCCTATAAGTTAACACCGACATACATTATTTATTATGTTACATTTAATAGATATTGACACACGCCGTACCATACCCCTACATGTTCCAAACACCCCTTTCAGCAATTGTGTTGGATCATCATCTCCTATTTTTCAAACTCCGGATGTTACAAATGGAAAACAACATATTCACCACACTTATACAAGTACGTTTTTATGTTTTTTTTTTTTTGAGAAAATTATGAATTGTTAAATACCAACATATGTATATCTTATTCACATATTTAGTATGCATTATTCATTACAGGTAAAACTTCAACGACTAATAATAGAACAAGATTAAAAAACAGGACCCCGGTACAATTTGACATTGGTAAGATATACTACTATACTTGGTTTTTATTAAATACATTTAGTCATTTGTGTATAACTAACCTTAGGGGCATTTACAGGTACTCCTTCAAGTATACCATCAAGTAGGTTTACGGATCCTACTGTTGAATCATCATCTGAAGTTAGAACAAGAAAAAAAGGCAAGTCAATTGCAAGTATTACTCCATTTGAATTGTCAGACCAAGATACTGAAGATGAATATGGATATACAGATCGTATATCAGGCATATCTAAAGGTGCATCTCATATTCAATACTAATACAAAATATTCCTTATTCTGTATGTTTTTTAGCACTTCATTAAAATACATTTATTAAATTTGAATATAGAGTATTTTGACCACGGTGATCCGACTGAACAATGCGACAAATGTGGTGCGTTGTTGTGGCTTGCTGAAAGTAAAAGGGGAGCTTCAAATGCAGCTAACGACGATGGATATTCTATTTGTTGTGGTCGAGGTAAAGTTAAACTACCAGTGGCATTGAGGAATCCTCCAACTTTGTTAACTCGACTTTTAAAATCAGAACACCCTAACAGCAACACTTTTTTGGAAAACATACGACGTTATAATTCCATGTTTGCTTTTACATGGATGTCTGGTAAACAAGATAACACGGTTAATACTGGACGCGGTCCATATTGTTTTAGAATACAAGGGGAAAACAACCACGTAATGGGGGATTTGTTACCAAAAAAAGGTGAACCACCTAAGTTTGGACAGCTTTACATATATGATCCAGCAAACGAGGTTCAAAACCGCATCAATGTTGTTAGGTTAGTATTTTTGTTCATATAATTTAAAACTTATATTTTCATATTCTCATTATGCATATTCTAATTATTACACTTATCTTTTGTTTTTGTTAAAGCCATAATGCATCTTCGTCAACAACAAACACCATAGACCCGCAACTCACAAAAGACATTAAAAACATGCTGGATCTTAACAACCCTTTGGTTCAGAAGTATAGGTATGCTGGAAGAAAAATGGCGGAAGGTGAATCAAATGTCAGGATCAGGCTTATAGGCAGACGTCCACATGATGGTAGGCAATACGATCTACCAACTTCAAATGAAGTTGCAAGCCCTCATTGTTGGTGATTTTGATTCAATGGCTAATGAAAGAGACATCATTGTCCATAAAAATAGTGGAAAGATGAAAACAATTAGCGAGCTCCACGTGTCATTCCTTCCATTACAGTATCCGTTGTTGTTCCCATACGCCGAAGATGGTTACCGTACAGACATTTACCATGATGGTATTACTGATGCTACACCAGATGCAAAAAAAAAAATATGTGACCATGCGTGAATGGTTTGCATATCGCATTCAAGACCGGCCAAACGTCTTTTCAACTATTTTGAATGGAAGAAGGTTATTTCAACAATTTTTGGTTGACGGTTATACTATGGTGGAGGCTGAAAGGATGCGGTACGTACGTAAACAGCAAAAGGAACTTAGGTGTGAAACGTATACAAGATTAGCACAAGCAGCGGATCAACATAACCAACCAAATAAAAAACGTGGAACCAAAGTTATTTTACCGTCATCATACACCGGTAGTCCACGTTACATGTTACAAAACTATTTGGATGCTATGGCAATGTGCAAGTTCTATGGATATCCTGATTTGTTTATTACATTTACTTGTAATCCGAAGTGGCCTGAAATTACAAGGTTTCTCAAAGAAAGAGGTTTGAAATCTGAAGATCGACCAGACGCTACAACAAGGGTATTTAAAATGAAGCTTGATCAATTGTTAAAAGATTTAAAAGAGAAAAAAATATTTGGACGAGTTCGAGCAGGTAAATTCCTTTCTCTCTTAACATCCATCAAACACTTCTATTAATAATTAATGAAATACTTTGTCTATTTTTCATTAACCAGTAAATGTGTCTTAATATTTATACAGAAGTATATACGATAGAATTTCAGAAGCGTGGTTTACCTCATTGTCATCTTTGTGTATGGTTGGAATCAGCTGATAAGCTGAGATTACCGGCTGACATAGATAGGTGCATATCCGCTGAAATACCCGATAAAATCAAGACCCCGAGCTACATCAGTTGGTCAAAGAATTTATGATGCACGGACCATGTGGTCCCGAACATAGAAACTGCCCATGCATGGTTGAGAATAAGTGTTCTAAGAATTTCCCAAAGAAATTCAGTGAGTCCACTTTCATTGATGAGAGTGGATATGCCATATACAAAAGAAGTGATAATGGCAGAAGTGTTAGAAAACAAGGAGCTGATCTTGATGGTGGCTTTGTTGTCCCGTACAACCCTACTTTATTAAAAAGGTACTAAGAATATATATTAATCTGTTTTCATACTTATGCCCAAGTATGATTTTATGAATATTATTTTATGTTGTTTTTAGATATCAAGCTCACATCAACGTAGAATGGTGCAATCAGTTTGGATCGATTAAGTACCTTTTTAAGTACATAAACAAGGGTCCAGATAGAGTAACTGCGGCTGTTGAAGATGAAGAAAAGGATGAGATTAAGGATTACTATGACTGTCGCTACTTATCTTCATGTGAGGCTGCGTGGAGAATTTTCAAGTTTGATATTCATCACAGATTTCCTGCTGTGGAATGACTACCATTTCACTTGCCAAACCAACAATCTGTTGTGTTTGATCCCACTGAAAGTATCGACTTTCAACTTGAGAAGAATTCAGCAAATACTTCAAAGTTTTTAGCTTGGATGGATCTTAATAAAACAGATTCCGAAGCTCGAGAACTTTTGTACGTTGAAATTCCAAAATACTATGTTTGGAATAAAACCGATAGAATTTGGACAAAAAGAAAGCAAGGTACATATATATATCAAAAAAAACTTTTTAACTTCATTTATGATATGTATTTTTTAATGCTATTATATATTTTTCTCATTAATGCTTTACTATAAACATTTGTTTCCTTTCCATAGGTAAAAGCATTGGACGGATACACCATGTTCCTCCTTCCTGGGGTGATCTCTTTTATTTACGTAGGCTTTTAAACCATGTGAGAGGTGCTCGAGAGTGGGAAGATTTTAGGGAATTTGATGGTGTAGTTTATCCTACATGCAAAGAAGCATGTTTTGCATGTGGATTGCTTGATGACGACAAGGAGTACATCGATGGACTTATTGAAGCAAGTCAATGGGGTATGGGAGATTACTTGCGAAATTATTTTGTAAGTTTAATATTAACTGATACTATGTCGAGGCCTGAGATTGTTTGGGAGAAGTCTTGGAAACTGTTGGCTGAAGATGTGTTACAGATAGAAAGGAAGAAACGAAACCATCCAGGTAATAAATCATTTTACATTTATACTAATTTTTCACCTATATCAACGTAATATATTTCCATTAAAAATGTTAATACAAAGCAATGTTTTGTTTACAGATCTAGAGCTAAGTGATACTCAGCGATACAATATATGTTTAACATACATTGAGGAAAAGTTACTTAGCTGTGGTAAGAGCTTGAAAAATATAGTTAACATGCCGTACCCTGATTCTGAGTTTACAATGGAAGGATACAACCGGTTGATTTATGATGAATTGGACTATAAAATACCGGAACTTATTTTACAGCATGAATCCCTATTTAACAGTTTGACTAACGAGCAGAAAGGAATTTACGAGACTATTATTGATGCATGCAATAATAACCGTGGGGGTATGTTTTTCGTCTATGGCTATGGAGGCACTGGTAAGACCTTTTTGTACAAGAGTTTGACGGCAGCTTTAAGGTGTAAAGGTCAGATTGTTCTAAATGTGGCATCAAGTGGTATCGCGTCACTTTTGCTTGATGGTGGAAGAACAGCCCATTCTCGGTTTGCAATACCCATTAATCTTGTGGAGGATTCTATGTGTACAATTAAGGCAGATGGAGACCTTGCTGATTTGATAAGGCAAACAAAGTTAATTATTTGGGACGAAGCTCCAATGACTAATAAACTTGCCTATGAAGCTTTTGACAGAACATTGAGAGACATATCTTTAGACATAGGAGCTGATGACAAGGTCTTTGGTGGTAAAGTTGTTGTTTTTGGTGGTGATTTTCGACAAATCTTACCAGTCATTCCAAATGGATATAGGCAAGATGTTGTACATGCTTCGTTGAACATGTCATATTTATGGAAGTATTGCACTGTTTTAAAACTTACAAAAAACATGAGGCTTAGAGTCGGGTGCAATCCAAACGATGCAGCAGAAATAAATGAATTTGCGGAATGGATATTGAATATAGGCGAAGGAAAAATAGGTGGTAAAAACGACGGTCATGCGGAGGTTGAGTTCCCTGAAGAAATGTTAATACCTAACTCGGACGATCATGTTGATGCTATTATAAAGGAAACGTATGGTAATTGGGAGCAAAATTTGTGGGATCCGACATATTTCCAGGACAGAGCTATTCTTGCACCCACTCATGAACAGGTGGACAAAATTAACGAACGCATGATGTCCAAACTATCTGGTAGGGAGAAGGTTTGCTATAGTTCAGATTCTGTGTCGGATATAGACGTAGATTTTAACTATGATGAGTCGATGTATACCACAGAATTTTTAAACACAATAAGAATGTCCGGCATTCCAAATCATAAGTTAGTTCTCAAGATCGGTGCTCCGATAATGTGTTTGCGCAACATAGACCAAAGAGGTGGTCTATGTAATGGTACAAGGTTACAAATTGTTAGGATGGGGATCAATAATATTGAGGCAAAGATCATATCTGGTGGTCAGTTAGGGACAATTGTCGCTATTCCTCGCATGAATATTAGCCCGTCTGACAAGAAGATGCCTTTTCAGCTTAACAAAAGACAATTCCCGATATCTATTTGTTTTGCCATGACTATTAACAAAAGTCAACGGCAAACATTATCCAAGGTCGGTCTTTACCTGGAACGTCCAGTCTTTTCGCACGGACAATTATATGTGGCTGTATCAAGAGTGAAAAGCAAGAAAGGTCTAAAAGTATTATGTTGTGATAAAGACGGGAACTATTGCAATTACACAACAAATGTTGTGTATAAAGAAGTACTTCACAGGCTTTAGTTTTTTATTTAACTTTCTGAATATAGATGTGTTTAATCCTTATAAATAAGACACTTAATGTTATTTACCTTCAATCATTTTTTTTTTAAAGAAATCTCAATTTGTATGACAAAATTCATGACGTTCAATATTATGCATTCCGGCATTATATATATTTTATATTTTATAGAATACATTTAACACATTTATATTTTTCTAAGAATAAAACTTAATGCTAGCGCCCCATCGGGACGGGCCTAAGGCTAGTTGTTAATATGTCATTTGAATCTATTAATAATGACATCACACATTGGAAAATTATTTTAACAAAATAAACAAAATTTTAAAAAAACAATACTATCCCAATATTTTTTTTATAAAATGTTAAAAGGGCTAATTTTTTGAAATATTTGTACTTGTCGCTTTTTTGAGTTGTATGTATCATTGCTAAAATTGGACTATTTAATAATTAGTTTTTTTTTTCTTTTATTATTATTATTATTTTTTTTTTATTATTATTTTTTTTTAAATTTCAGTTCCTAAAAATACATGATTCAATTCTTGAAATACTTGATTCGATACCCAAAACACGTCAATCGATGCATTAAGGCCGAGCACAATAGACCATGAGCTAAACTGTACCAAACACATTTCTGTCCGGTCCTCGATTCACCCCTTTTCTCATATTTGGTTTTCGGTTAAGGCCGGTTCAGTTTAACACACAACCAGCCACTGCGTTATTTGACCGGACCGACTTGGACCTGATTCGGTATGGTCTCGATCCGATGTTTTTGGCCATCAAGTTTGAAACAAATTTCAAAATTTTAATGACAGTAATAGCATATTTCAGAATAAATGTTCCTTGGGAGGGGATGTTTGAGTAGAGGAGGTCTCAAGTTTGAGCTCTACCCGAGACTTTTACCCTTTTCATGCTATAAAAGAGTAGGAACGAGTATCAAGGTCAACATACGGCCCAATAAGAGTCTCAAGTTCGAGTCCTACCCAAAACTTTTACCCTTTTTACGCTATAAAAGAGTAGCAGACGGGTATTAAGGTCAATAAAATGTCATTGGACCTGAACCACTAACAACTAAAATACTGTTTAAAATAATAATAGTAATAATAATTAATGATTTAAACATTTAGAGCCCGTTTGGTTTGTTGCTAGGAATGACAATGAGTATCGGATTTGGTATGTTGTATGAAAAAGTGTATACATATTTGAGTTTTGTAGTGGAAAAGAAAGGGGCTCATGAGAATGGATTTCATAGACACTAAATTGGTGTGTAATGAATCTAATATACCCATTTTATTCCCGAGCCCACTAAACAAACACCTTAAATCGGAAATGAAATCCATACACCAATTCCGATCGGGATACCAAACGCACCGTTAAACCCAAAACAATACTATCCCAATATTTATTTTTATTTTTTTATAAAAAGTTGAAACTTGTAAAACATGTTCTAACATGATCATTAAAACCAAACCAAATCAAATCAAGATCCATTCTCTCCCACATCCCAATTTTGACTCTTTTTAGTCAAAATCCCCAAATCCCCAATTCCCAATTCCCCCAAAAATCAAACCCTAAACCCTAATTTTCAATCAACCAATAATGGCAACTGAATTCCAATCAGCAGATCCAGAATCCTCAATCGACGCAATCCGAATGACATGGAACACATGGCCGAGGTCCAAAGTCGAGGCAAGCAAGTGCGTGATCCCACTCGCCGCCTCAATTTCGCCCATCCATTATCATCCAAACATCGTTACTAACCCCTACGCGCCTTTGCGATGCAAGACGTGTGCTGCGGTCTTGAACCCCTTTGCGCGCGTGGACTTCACCGCCTTGATTTGGATCTGTCCCTTTTGTTTTCAGAGGAATCATTTTCCGCATCATTTTTCGGGTAGAGCCCGTGTTTTTATAATAATAAAGGCTTATGTTTAAGTTAAAAAATAATAATAAAGGCTCTTCCTTTTAGGCATTTAGGGGAGGGGGTGTTTGTTTAACCTTATATAGCGGCCTTATGTCTTATCTGCTTTTCGGCTTATGTTGCATAAGCTCATTTTTTGTGGCCTATTTTGAAACTTTTTATAAGCTTATTATGACATAATAAGGTTATATAAGTCGAAAAGTTTGAAAGTAAGTCACAAAAACTGAGCTTATGAAATATATAAGCCGAAAAGCGGACAAAGACATAAAGGCCGCTATATAAGCCTAAACAAACACCCCCTTAAAGTTAAAAGTAGGATCTTTTAACCCGTGTTTTTATTTTGATATTTATAATGTCAAGCTAAGTTAAAAAATAATAATAAAGCTCTTCTTTTTAGACATTTAGGGGAGGGCGTGTTTGTTTAAGCTTATATAGCAGGTTTATGACTTAAGATCAATTATTTGAGGCTGTTGTTTCTAAAGTATATACTTATAAAACGTTACGGAAACCGAAAATTTTACTTCTAATTCATGAAGTTTTAGAATTTTTGACTTAATTGTAAATTCTGTTGACAAGTTTTACTCTAGGCATAAGGCGATCTTAGTAGATTCCCATATCCTGCTTAACACTTGTAAAAGTAGCATATAACTCAGCTTTTGAAAGTTACACGAGAGTAAATAGAAGAACACAGTTTGGTTCCAAGTTTATCGAAATATCTAGTGCTCCTAAGTCCTAACTCTTCCGTATTAAGTATTGGGCTATTCGCTCTTATATTTTTGTGTCATTCAAATGTTAAATTTAGAAGAAAATCAGCCCCTTATATTATCCCACTAATTTGAATTGTCATTAGTCTAGTTTTAGTAGACTAGGCTGTACATATGCTTGGTGACCAAACCAAATTATTACATGCGTATAGATTTGTACATAGAGCGATATAATAAGTACATAACTCTTTATGCCTAAATAGTTTTTTTTTTTTCTTAATTTTTGGTGAAAATGGGTGAATATATATTAATAACCAAGAAACTGTACAAACAAATAATGAGATAGGAATTGGACATGCCCAAAACCAACAAACATACAAGAAACTATAAAGCATCCAATGCAAACTGTGATCAAATGGCTGCTGCAACTCTCAGCCAAACACTCTATAGTCTATATTCACCTCTAATTCACCAAAAAACCATAGCATCATGACTACATTTCCACCACAAAGCTATTCTGCACAAACCAAGTAGATGCAGTCCATCCTCACACCTAAAGGTCTGCTAGAATAACAATGTGAGGCATCATCATGCATGCTATAGCCCTCCATACCTCACCAAAGAAGAGACTAAACTGCTAAATTACATTTCCTATGTAACTGTATGAACTAAACTGTACTAATAGCTCCATCCTCACTAGCACAGAAATAGTCTAAAAAGAAGAACAACCATCATTAAGACAGAACTTCCACTTCAATGTGATCCAACCAAACCTCCCTTGGCAGTGCAATGCTAGGACCAAGAAGTCTCATCTTTCCTCTATTCCTAGCAATTGCACTGCCCTACCAGTCCATACTACCTTTTACAACAGGGAACCTACTTTATGATAAATCTATTCACCATGTCATAAAGGAAATTCCAACAAATCATCAATTACCTCAACCATGATAACTTAGAGGAAAACCAATATAACATGGCTACAAGCAATCAAGTTACAAGGACTTCTGTTGTGATGGACTTATATCTCAACTCTTCTGTAGTGAAAGAAGAAATGAGATCAGGTAAAAACCATTCAGTGCATAATTCATCTTGAACCTCAACTTCTGCATTATAAAGAACTTTGAAGGAAACCATTGTGACTTCCTTTGAACATAAATGAGTATGGCCCAAATGCACAGGATGTTCCAGCACACTCAAAATCAAACTCCATAATCCTTTTAGCCAATACTCAATTGTCCAACTTGTTAATCCCAAACACTCCATTATATTGCATCAGGAAACTACTTTATGGAGATAGTTCGAATCAGGCCAGTTACACATCCTAAAACGCTTCATTATTGCCTCTTCTAGACCCATAAGAGAGTGTAAAGGACTATCATCCAAGATATTAGTCATCTTGGATGAGATATTAGCCATCTGATCTATATTCAATGCCCATTCAATCCAAATTGCTACTATGATCATTAATATCCTTTTTACATCACGGCTTTCCGAGACATATTCTCCCATTTCAACTACCACTTCTCAGCACCTTTGAGCACTGCACTTGATTTTTTAACTTTGCTGCTCATAAGTCTTATTCTTACAATATTCTCCTCAGTTCTCCTTTCTTGCTTGAACAATCTAAAATTTCTTTCTAATACACATTGATTAATTATATCGTTTATATCATATGCAAACGATATTTAAGTCTTAGTTGAATTGGAGCCAAAATTTTGATTGTTACAGCTGACGTGGCAAAATTTAGCAATATAATTGGCCAATTGAAAAAAGATTCAGTTTTGCTTTCGCAAAATGGCCTGTAAAAATGTAATTCTTTTATTGGGATTAAGTCGTAGAATAGCAATGTACTTTTCAAAGTGTCCCGTTTTGGTACGTGTACTTTTTTTAAGTTGTAGAATAGCAATGTACTTTTCAAAGTGTCACGTTCTGGTACGTGTACTTTTTTTAAGTTGTAGAATAGCAATTTACTTTCCATAAGTGTTCCAATTTGGTACGTCATCGCACGTACCAAACTGGAACACTTATGGAAAGTACATTGCTATTCTACAACTTAAAAAAGTACACGTACCAAATTGGAACACTTATGAAAGTACAGTGTTATTCTACAACTTAAAAAAAGTATACATACCAAAACAGGACACTTTGAAAAGTACATTGCTATTCTACGACTTAATCCCTTCTTTTATTATATACGAGATACATTCTTTTGGTGGCTTAAAATGGTTATTAATTTTCTTATTTTTCCACTGAAAATGAATATAACCAAACTGTCTAACGTGACGTAAGTTATACTGAACGCTAACTAGTCATTTCCCTCATCATTTCTCAGGTATATCTGAAACTAATGTACCTGCTGAATTATACCCACAGTACACCACAATCGAATATGCTGATGTCATGGTTAGGAATACTGATGTCATCCCACCGGTTTATTTATTTGTTGTGGATTGTTGTATGATTGAAGAGGAGTTGGCGTTTGCGAAATCGGCGTTGCAACAAGCGCTTGAGTTTTTGCCTGAGAATGCTTTGGTGGGTTTTGTATCTTTTGGGACACAAGTTCAGGTTTATGAATTGGGGTACGGCGATATGTCGAAAGTTTATGTCTTTCGTGGGTCGAAAGAGATGACTAAAGAACAGGTTTTGGATCAGTTGGGGTTAAGTATGGTGAGGAGAGTTGGTGGTGTGGGCCAAGGGTTTCAGAATGGTGGCGGGGTAATGAGTTCAGGTGTGTCGAGGTTTTTGTTACCGGCGTCTGAGGGTGCTTATGTTATTCATTCGGTGAGTTTTGGTGTTCATGATGATGTCTGGTTTTCTCTTATTTTATATTTGGGTTTGTTAAATGTGATATGATTTGTTTATTGTTCAGCTTTTGGAGGAATTGGGTACGGATCAATGGCCGGTTGCGCCTGGAAATCGAGCGTTAAGGTTTACTGGAGTGGCGTTGAGTGTTGCTGCGGGTTTGCTTGGTGCTTGCTTGCCTGGTATTGGTGCGCGGATAGTGGCGTTAGTTGGGGGTCCTTGCACAGAAGGCCCTGGTTCGGTAAGCCTGCTTTGCAGCTTTTTAATCAATCGCGTAATTAGAATACTAGATTTTGGATTTGTACTTGATGTTGTTTGCGAATGCTGATTGCCGGGTCAAAATAGTTTACAGCAGATGTAGTTAATAGTTTCCCTAAAAGATGCATTTTGCTGCCACTATTTTTGTGATCCGGTAAAACGTATAAACGCATTTGAGTTTAGTTTAGGCTATGATGGTTATTAAGATCAAGTCAAATCTAGAGTTACATAATTGTTTGGTCTTTTGGCAGATTATATCTAAGGATCTATCGGATCCAGTTCGTTCACATAAAGATCTGGATAAAGATGCAGCACCATATTTTAGAAAGGCGGTTCAATTTTACGAGGAACTTGCAAAGCAGATGGTCAGCCAAGGTCATGTCTTGGATCTTTTTGCTTCGGCCCTTGACCAGGTAGATCACTCATTATCTTGACCCTGTTATTATTTGTGCACTTAGCCCTTTTATCTGTTCGTAGATTTAGATATACTATATCATGTGGTTCTATTTCTTCCATGTCAACTATCTGTCGTGATTTCTGCAACTTGGTATATATGTAAGGTCATAATTCTTCTTAGGGGTGTTTGGATATGCGCTGGGAAAATGATTATGTGATATCGAAATATCAGAATCTGATAGTCAACTGTAATTAAACGGATGCAGGAGATGGTGTTTGGGTTTGCTTTGCTATTTTGAGCTGTGATAAGCTTTGCTCATACTAAACTGCTTTTCCAATAACAATACTCAAATACATAACATAGCCCAAAAGGACTCTAGGACGATCTTGTGAATAATGGGGAATTTGTTCTATGTAGTTTTGTTACAGCTCGTACTAAAATGCTTTTCCACGAGACTATTGTGAAATAGGTGTATAAGTGTCTCAAATTAGGTTACAAGTTACAGATATGGACAAAAAAGAAAGTTTTTAGTATTGTTACAGCTTGTACCGAACTGATTATTAAGAGTGATTATTTGACACCTATATAAAACTGTAGTATAATCTAATATAATTCATTTTTTTATATTTTTAGGTTGGTGTAGCAGAGATGAAAGTAATTATTGAAAGAACCGGTGGCCTTGTTGTTCTAGCAGAAAGTTTTGGTCATTCAGTCTTTAAAGACTCATTTAAGCGTGTGTTTGAGAACGGGGAAGAGTCTATTGGCCTTGCTCATAAGTAAGTATCAGCATGTCCATTTCTTTACTTATAAATCACAGCTTATTATCTTTGTCAAACTCATCGCTTGTTTTCTGTTTTCAGTGGCACACTTGAGATTAACTGTTCAAAGGATATTAAAATTCAGGGGATCATTGGACCTTGTACATCCTTGGAGAAGGTCGTTGACTAAATCTTAATACATTGTTGATTAGAATCATTATTGGTGTTCTTTTGGTAACTATTTTATTATTTGAAATGCTATTGACGGACACTTTCTTTGCAGAAAGGACCTGCGGTTGCGAGTACGACAATTGGACAGGGGAATACTACAGCTTGGAAGCTGTGTGGGCTTGACAAAGATACTTGCTTGACTGTTTTCTTTGATATATCATCAACTGACAAAGACCCTTCGGGCAATGTAAATCCACAGTTGTATATACAGACCGTTACAAGGTAAACTAAAGATTTCTCCGTGTTCTTGAAAAATGCATTATGTACAAAGCAGGTGTTTGGATTCACGTTTTTGAACTGATTATTGGATTACTGCAACTTAAAGTCACACGGATAACTTCCCAGTATATGAATAAACAAGTTCTGCTTCTGATTACCAGGTTATTTAGGGGCAGTAATCAGTTTCGGATAACAAAACTGATCATCTGTGGGTAAAATAAAATTACATATATACCCATTTGAAAGATAAATTTCAGAGACTTTTACTCCCATCTAACGAAAGTTTATTCCTTTTTACAACAATGTTTTTCTTAAATAAGTATATTGTGGACAACT
Organism: Artemisia tridentata subsp. tridentata; assembly: GCA_021014915.2. Classification (NCBI taxonomy): domain Eukaryota; kingdom Viridiplantae; phylum Streptophyta; class Magnoliopsida; order Asterales; family Asteraceae; genus Artemisia; species Artemisia tridentata. Next base: position 393,614,299 of record CP139505.1, read on the forward strand.
CAAACAATTGATTATACGACTTTTGCAACTATAGACAATAGAAACCACTCAGGGGTGGCCTAGTGGTTAAAGGCTCATGACTATCACACTAAATGTGTGAGGTCTCGAGTTCAATTACAGCTAGGTGCAAACAACCCTTAGGTGGCCAAGCTAACCTTCTGAAAAGGGATGGGGGATGGCTTTACCTGGTTTAAGTCTGTGTGGCGGTGGGTTCAAACCCTGTGGATTAGTCGGCCAAAAAGGTTGGAAATAGTGGTTACCCGAAAAAACTTTAGACAATAGAACTTTTCTAACACTTTCAAAACGCACATCCAAACACCCGTAAAACTTTGCTAGACAGAGTGATTATAGGCTAATTGGTGATGGGATTTCTTCTTTTGCATTTTTAAAATTTGTACAATCCTACTTGTTTGTGTATGCCAACCACCACTATGTTATGTAATTCAAATGGTCACCCGACCTCCACCTCCAGCGCCACATAAGCTTTTCAACTCACCAACTTACCACCACCTTTAGAGGCGTAGTGGTCACCACCTAACCAAACACACAAAAATACCCACTTTATACAAACATACCCCGCAAACACTCGCAAACAAAAAAATTTCTTTAGTGGTCTGCACCACCCAACCAACACCAAAAACAGCTCTTGGCATGTGAAGGTGTTCGTTAGGTGGTCACCACCACCCACCATAACGCCCGGTCTAAGGAAACCAATTATTCCACCACTAAGATTCAGGGGTGCTTCTTTTGGGGGGTGGGGGGTGGGGGGGTTGGGTTTAGAGGGTAGGGAATGGTCATGATAATGATTAGAGGTGGTTGGTAAGTTATAATACTATGATTCATTACCCAAAACTTGGTAGTGGAGCATTACCCAGAAAGTTGGTGGGAATACTTTAAGTTGTCCGTTTCATCATCAATCGTTTCCAGTTAACCACTTTTAATCAAACATCCCCTGATTTAGTTGTGCGCGTAACCATGTGCTTTTTATATTGTACCTTGTGGTAGACACAACAATTTTAGTGCTGTATAGATTGCCTCCCTCTATCAGATTTTCATTTGTACTATATATTTTTATTATCTGTCTATTTAACCGAATTAAATGATTTTATTCTCTGTGGGACGCTGTCTCGTACACATCTTTCGGCCCCAAGTTTTTTATGGGGCATTTGCTCATGAATTTTAATGCAGTTATCAGAGTGCTGATGGGCAATCTAAATTGCGAGTTACTACCGTTACTAGAAGATGGGTAGAGACGGCTGATGTTTCAGAGGTTAGTTATTGCTGATACAATAATTTTCAAGTAAACATAACATTTTGATATATACTTTTGTCATTTGTTTAGCAAGGCATTCTTTCTAAATAGTTATACAACAATTTACATAGATTGCTTGTATTGAAATATATCTTGTTGCACTGACGTTAGTTCATTTCTCGTCAATATCATGCGATGTATAATGTGGTTAAGACTTAAGATCAGCTGAAAATTGTTTTCCACAGGAATTGATGCAAGGTTTTGATCAAGAAACTGCTGCTGTAGTAATGGCTAGATTAACTTCTTATAAAATGGAAACGGAGGTAGAAATGGACTTTCCAACATCAATTGTGTATTTTCTTTTTGTTTTTGTTTTTCCGTTATGATTTTTTAAAAAGCTATTAATGGTTTATTAAAAATTTCAGGAAGCATTTGATGCAACAAGGTGGATAGATAGAAACCTCATTCGTCTCTGTTCTAAATTTGGTGACTACCGTAAAGATGATCCATCCTCATTTTCTCTAAACCCTAGCTTCTCATTGTTCCCTCAGTTTATGTTCAATCTTCGGAGATCGCAGTTTGTTCAGGTAAAACTTATTTGTAATCTTTAGTTTTGGTTAAAAAAAAGTATCACCTTTTATATATTATGTTTGTTCTTCTGTTGCAGGTGTTTAATAACAGTCCTGATGAAACTGCTTATTTTCGCATGATGCTAAACCGAGAGAGTATTACAAACGCTACTGTCATGATTCAACCTTCATTAATATCATATTCATTTAACTCACTTCCTTCACCAGCATTACTTGACGTAGCATCCATTGCTCCTGATCGAATCCTATTACTAGATTCATACTTTAGTGTAGTTATTTTCCATGGCATGACAATCGCTCAATGGAGGAACCTGGGTTACCAGAATCAGCCAGAACATCAAGTATGTTTTCCTTGATTCCGTTTAGTTAAAAGTTCTTGATAGATCAATTCTGATGTATTTTAACAGGCGTTGTGAATTTGTGATGTATTTAAACTGATATCGTGATAGTTTCACTAACATGCTTTTTTTAGTCAGAATAATATCTTTCAAAATGCACATCCCCCCCCCCCCCCCCCCCCCCAACACAACACACACACACACACACAAATTCCATACTATATAGAGCAGGAACTGTTTATTCTTAAAGACCAAGCTTATTGTCTACATATATGTGTGTGTGGTCAACCCAGCCCGGATCGACCTGTATCAAAAGAGATAAGCTTTAACCCGAACCCGCTATTACTTGTTTCAAGTCGAACCCATTTTAACCTGAATCCCCCATCTTGCCACTATGAATACACATAGCTGTATATGAGATTTCCGAATGATGAACTGTGTAGGAAGTCACTTACACGTTGGGCCGACAAGGTGGATCTTTTTAGGCTTGTATGTGAAAAGAGACTTCTACTTTTAGCATTAGTCATTGTATGAGAAATCTCAGATACTGTTTGTCTTAGGAAGGCACCTTATACATTCTCTTATTTGTGTATATATTTGTATATTTATATTTATGCGCATAATGTGATGACTTTTATTTCTCTTAATAGGCATTTGCACAGTTATTGCAAGCTCCACATGATGACGCTGAATTGATAATACGTGAGCGATTTCCTGTCCCAAGATTGGTGGTTTGTGATCAACATGGTTCTCAGGTCACAATTCCATCTTTATCTTATTTTCATGCAAAACTTGCGACTAACTAAAACTATTGAAAGAAATCCTGTTTTATATGAAGTCATAGACACCAGCAAGTATTTTATGCTTTGACCTTTGATTTGACCAAATACGTTGTTTAATGTCAAACAGGCTAGATTCTTATTGGCCAAGCTGAATCCATCAGCAACATACAATAACGAAGTGGCTGCGGGAATGGATGTCATCTTCACGGATGACGTGAACCTCCAAGTATTCTTTGAACATCTACAGAAGCTGGCAGTGCAATCTTCTTGACCAAACATCAAAAGAACCAGTTTACATAGTTTCAAAACCCATGGGTGATCAGTTGTGCAGCATAAACCTAATATTTTCTCTTTGATAACATGGTTCTATTCTAGTATGCTTGAGATGAGGTCTTGCATTAAAGACCAATCATTTTATTAAAGGTTTCACAGCAAGAATGGGGTCATGAGCATTGAGAAAATGGTTATTTTGAGGATGCAAGTTAACGAGAGAGGAGTATGTGGTCACTGTGATATTTACAGTTTGACAGTTTTGTAAGTTATTTGTGAGATTATAGTATGTTTATTGTGTATCGAACTTTAAAGTTATATATTGGAGTGATTTTGCTCCCAATGAGCTAGAAGAGCAAAAAAGACTGGTTTTGGCGTTTTCGTGTTCAATTGTTGATACATGGACTTTGCACCTCCGATTCTTGTTTTATAATGTATGATACTCTTGGTTTGAAGTTTATCATTTGTCAACCGTTAACATGTGTTTGTGAAGGAGTCGATCTATATGTGATCCATGCATATGTTATTCTAATGGAATCAGGAGAAAATGATGAGAAATGCATTTTATCATGTTGATTCACAATTTTCACTTTTGTTAAATTTAATTTGATATTAACCGACTAAAAAACCAAGTTTAAGGGTAGATTAACTAAATTTGTTGAATGTCCAAACTTTTTTACATATTCTTAAAGATTTTATAAAAAGTGTGAATAGCGAATTAATTAAACCAACAATTTTACAATAAAATGTTGTGAATCAAATATTACACATTGCATTTCTTTTTCACGTTAAGATTTTGCGCAAGAGATATATTTTATTTGTAGAGTTTGGTTCAACAAAGATAAAAATAAGAAAAAAATAATAATAATAATAATAAAAAAATCAAAGATCAAATGTGACAATCCTAACTAACTCATTTTTTAAAATCACATGTGATGTTTAATTTTAAAAATACATGTGATTTATAACTTAAAAATATCACATGTGATATAACTTAAAAATACATGTTATGTCTTGGACTTGTATTTCTAGACTTGCACAATTTATATTTATAAATATTTCATAAAAAAATTAAAAAGATGATGGTTCATCCATGAAATAAAGATGATGGTTCATCCATGAAATAAATTCTACTAAGTAAAATTTGATGTATTTGGAAACAGGATGAATTTACACTAGGGTGAATTAAAATGTCATAAGTTATATGTTCATTAACATAAAGATGAGTTAGTTTGATGGATTACTTACTTCTATTATAAATCAGAGTATGTTGTGCATGGAGACTAATTTGAAGAGAAGAAAAGAATAATTTAATAGGAAGCTTTTTCCAAAAAAAAAAAAAAAAAAAAAAAAAAAAAAAAAAAAAAACATCTAATTAAATTCCCTTCTTTTCAATTCCTTCCTTTAGGGGGAAAAAAATTGAAATGAGAAAGGTGAGAAGAAAACATAATCACACATTTCAGATGCACATACAAAAAGAGATGCATCTCTATTTTAAATTCCCACTCTTATTTGAAATGTGTGACTGAAAATCCTTCATATTATTCTCATTTTGGTTTTTCTTCTCACCGGATCCCTTTCCAATACCTAATGATACTAAAAAGAAAAGTTAAAGAGCATATGGATACTATTACCTAAAGCTACAGGGACTATCATATCAGCATATATATATTTTTTTGTTTCTATATGAAACCTTAAATTCTAACTGTAAACAAAGATCGGAAATTTGTACCGATTCAAAGCTATGAACTCATGATCTCATCTGGCATTTAGTCACACATGCATGTAATTATTACGTTGCGTTATTTGTTCAAGCACTTTTGATGGCCACGTGCACACGGATTTAAACAAACTTCTTAAATCGTAACTGAAACATAGTCACTTCTTTGTTCACAGATCATATATGTAAACTTTCTCAGAGTGTATTAATCACCTATAATATATTTGTTTCGCAAACCGAGTTTCACAGTTTCACTCGACTCGCAATAGGATGACACAATACATATTACATACACATAATTGTATAGGATAATCATTTAATGATTTTTTTGTTAGCTTTTGAAGCTTTTCTATTTGTTCAATACAAGAATTGTCACCATCATTAAACTTGTACAATAATTTTTTTTTGCCAGATATGCCCTCCTTATTCATAACCAACCGGTTTTGTAAAAGAATAAAATACCTTACTTGTTATGCACTTTCATAAAATAAAGATATTATTCTTTTCTTTATCAACTTTTCTTACAAGTTAATGTGTTGGACTTGCATTTCTTTTGCACAAATTTATTAATGAATTTTTCATATAAATTCAAAGCTGATAGTTCATCCATGAAATAAATTTTAGTAATCTATATCCGAGATATTTGGAACCATAATGAATTTACATTATTGAAGAAAATAATTTGATAATATCCCGTTTCATCTTTTCTATAGTCACACATGCATGTAATTATTACGTTGCGTTATTTGTTCAAGCACTTTTGATGGCCACGTGCATACGGATTTAAACAAACTTCTTAAATCGTAACTGAAACATAGACACTTCTTTGTTCACAGATCATATATGTAAACTTTCTCAGAGTGTATTAATCACCTATAATAGGATGACACAATACATATTACATACACATAATTGTATAGGACAATCATTTAATGATTTTTTGTTAGCTTTTGAAGCTTTTCTATTTGTTCAATACAAGAATTGTCACCATCATTAAACTCGTATAATATTTTTTTTGCCAGATATGCCCTCCTTATTCAAAACCAACCGGTTTTGTAAAAGAATAAAATACCTTACTTGTTATGCACTTTCATAAAATAAAGATATTATTCTTTTCTTTATCAACTTTTCTTACAAGTTAATGTGTTGGACTTGCATTTCTTTTGCACAAATTTATTAATGAATTTTTCATAAAAATTCAAAGCTGATAGTTCATCCATGAAAAAATTTTTAGTAATCTATATCCGAGATATTTGGAACCATAATGAATTTACATTATTGAAGAAAATAATTTGATAATAACCCATTTCATCTTTTCTATAACAAGAGAAGATACAAGATATATATATATATATATATATATATATATATATATATATATATATATATATATATATATATATATATATATATATATATATATATATATATAAGAAAAAAAAATCTTTTTTTGACCAGTAAGAGAGAGTTAAATTTTAAAATCGAGCTTTTTGATTGGCTAATAAAAGTCAAAATTGTCTTCAATTTTGTTAACTCGTCTAAATTTCTCAAGCAAATTAAATATGTATCAAAACACATGAGTCGATCATTAATAATACTTTAGTTGGTAAATTTTAGATAAATTATATGAACTTAAGTAAACTTATCAGTTTTCATATTATTTAATAACTTTATAAATTTAATAAATACACGCTAGACTTTATATATTTTTTTCTAAAAAAACAACATATGTTGTTGTTATTTATAAATATTATTATCATTATCTATTAATTAATGTATATGCACAAAATTATAAATATCAAAATGAAAGCACGAGTTACTGTGATATGTAAATGAATAACAAGATTATATATATATGAATGAATCGTGTTATTCCTCTTTATGAAATTTAACGATACCCGAAAAAATATTTCTTTTACTATTCGCATTAAATAATGACTCGTATTCCTCTTTATAAGTTTAATCTGCGCGTACAAATGTTTAAAAATTAAATACGACTAAAGTTATTTTTAACATGATATAAATCAAAATGAAGGCACGAGCCTACGGATTAATGTGTGCTGAAAATAAATACACGAGATTGTACTTATAGCAATGGCGCATGTAATTCCTCTTTAAATTTTAAATAATGATATCCAGAAAAACATTCATTCAAGGCTCATTACTTGCTATTAAACATGCATAATGTCAAGAACATGATAAGAATAGTTAAATTTAAACAACATCAACATTAATATCACGCCAGTTAATCAAATCAAATATTTCGTTCAACAAAATATATACCAAATATCAATCATCTTCAATACATAATGAAAATTTTATACAGTATAAAAACTTGCACGTACGAGGGTATCATAACTATATAATTATAATATATTTTACATAATTAAAAAATATTATATTTACCAATCTCGTGTATACACAAGTTAAAAACTAATACCCGTATTAAAAAAATTGTCTTATCTTATTCTAATTAAAAATGAAGTAAAGTAAAATTACTAAGTTAACTTTACATCTTATTCAATCAAAGATCCAGAATACTTGTTTTACGAAAATGAATAATTTTACAAAGTAAATACACGAATCTAACAAAATCAAGAACATATAATTTACGCTACATTCAAAGTTGATGCCACGAAAACTATTGTCACTCTAAAGTTATTGTCACGAAAAACGTATATCAAAAAACATTGTTTGTCGAAAAACTTAGCTTGTTGTCGCAATGCGCAGTACGCTCCTTTTCTCATTAGCATAAAGATACATAGATATTTGTTGACAAAGATGAAGGTAGATGGATCACTTTTGTTATACAAATCACAGTGTGTGATTTGCATGGAGAATAGTTTGAAGGTAAGAAAAGAATAATTTAGGAGGAAGATTTTGTGAGAAAAAAGAAGTATCTTAAATTCGCTTCGCTTCAATTCCTTCCTTAAAACATCGTTAAAGAACCCAAAGTCTCTATAAATTCTCTTCCTTATCCTCTCATTTCCATGATAAAACAACTTTGAAAACACAGTGTAATGGCTTCCTCAAGCAATACAAAGAGCAGCAATATCAATTCTGAAGGTATAGCTCCAATATAATAATATTTTTCATTGTTCATGCTATTCCTATATAGTATGTGCACTTCTTTTGCTATTTTGTATGTCGTATATTATAGATGACTTTGTGTTAGGTTTTATGAAGAAACGAATTATGAATTATGGATACTCAACTTATTGCTTCAAGCAAATACACATCCAAAGCATAGACTAATTTTCATTATAACTCTTAATTAACACCTGAAACTCTAATGACTTACCCAGGCACTACCAGCAACATCAAGAACGACATCAAAGAAGGTCTGAACTCAACCATCAACAACAATGAAGGTATGAACCCTACCCAATATTTTTCTATCTTCTTTGTTGTAATTTTACCGCAGAAAACTCAATATTGTTCTATCTTTGTTGTTATAGCTAGTGTCTCTTCAATTATTTCACTGTTTATTAAATCTGAGTCATTAAAAGATAATTTGTGTGTCATTCGAATTCTTTCGTAAGATCTAGAACCGGCTTTTAGGTATAATCGTATATCGATCACAAACTTGCTTATTATTATATGTAGACGATGTCAATTTATTAACTGATAGTACATAACATTTGCATAATCAACTTACTACTTCACATAAATACACATCTAAACTAAGCATGTATAGCTTAATCATCATTAGAAATGTTAATACCTAATGATGTGATATAGAATACACCAATTCCCTTATATATGGCGTGTATTTGGTTACGTTGATGTTTTCTTCATCGAATCATGTTACCATTTCATGTTTCACTTTTAAGTTCTATAAAAAGGAAAATGTCAATTATTTTTTGTAAACATTCTAGAGTTCTATATATATATATATATATATATATATATATATTATATATATATATATATATATATGATATCAAATTGCATAGTAATTGATGCAAAATATAATAAAAAGGGTTATGTGTGAGATTTTCTAGCTTTTGTAGGAAATATAGAATTTATTATAAATTAAAAAAATATCTATGACAATCTTTTTCAGTTCACAAAATATAAACCAAAATTGTTACCCAAATTCCACATTTTATAATGTCAAACATGTATTGCACGACACTAATCACTTCATATCACATTCCACTTAAATATGCTTTAATGCTTAAGTTTAAGGTTCACCCTATGCATGTTTATTTACATCCATTGTTTTCTGTTGTAGATGATCATGTCACAGTATTTGTCGCGTACGATGGAAAATGGGAATATGACGGCAAAGAATGGTTCTACAAGAATTCCAAAAGTTCAATAATGGCCGTGGCAAAGCATATAACACTATCAGAGATAACTGAGATCCTACACAAACAACTCAAAGTCAATAAAGAGGATTACCGTTTAAAATTGGAGGTCCATTATAGAACTGGGTCTCCTTGGTTTCCTGTTGCTGAAATTCAAAATGATCAAGATCTCTCGGTGTTCATCTCAGAAACTTCGAAAACAAAACTTCCTTTATGTGTCACCCTATTAGATGATGATGAGATTAATTCTGATGATGATGAGATTAGTTCTGATGATGATGAAGAAAGACGAAAAGGTAGGTTTTCAAAGGACTCCTTGATAATATTAAACATAGATCTCATGATATATATGTGCGTAAACAATAATCATGCTAAATAATCAATACTCATATCAAAATAGGTAAGAAAAATGAAATGTTTATTTTTATGATGTACGAACGTAAGAACTATTTTTAGTAACATAAGAACTACTTTTAGTACTCATTCATCTTAAAAAAAGTGTTTAAATGCATATATTTTTAGGTTAGTATACATAATTAATTTTATATTGGCAAGCATATATTGCATGACACGAATCACTTCATGTCATTCCGTTTATATATGCTTTAATGGCTTAAGGATTAAGTTCATCCAATGCATGTTCATTTACATCCATCGTTTTCTGTTCTAGATGATGTTACAGTATTTGTCGCGTACGATGGAAATGGGAAAATGACCGCAAAGAATGGTTCTTCGAGAATTCTAAAAGTTCAATAATGGTTGTGCCCGAGCATATAAAACTATTAGAGATAAAATACATGCTATACAAACAACTCAAAGTCACATATTTCGATTTAAGATTGGAGGTCCATTACATAACCGGATCTCCTTGGTTTCCTGTTACTGAAATTCAAAATAATCAAGATCTCTCGGTGTTCATCTCAGAAACTTCGAAAACAAAACTTCCTTTATGTGTCACCCCGGTATATAAGGGCGCAAACGTTGGTGTAAAAAGACGAAAAGGTAGTTTTTCGAAGGATTCCTTGATAATATTAAACATTGATCTCATGATATATATGTGCGTAAACAATAATCATGCTAAATAATCAATACTCATATCAAAATAGGTAAGAAAATGAAATGTTCATTATTATGATGTACGAACGTAAGAACTATTTTTAGTAACGTAAGAACTACTTTTAGTACTCATTCATCTTAAAAAAAGTGTTTAAATGCATATATTTTTAGGTTAGTATACATAATTACAACAGTATTAAAAACATGGGTCTTATGGTTTTTGTTAGTTGTAATATATATCCTTTCAAATTAAAGTCACACATGTGTTGATTATATTTGAGAATAAATTAATAAGTGGGAATTCGATTTGATTATTTTAGAATTACTCTTTAAGTCATAACCGTTATAGTACTACTACACCGAAGTATCGTACTCGAACTGGCAAGAACGGCCCAGCTTAAGTCATATTTATTTTTATTTACAAAAATAAACATTTTATTTTATTTTATTTATAATTCTAATTTCTTATTCATGTCTCCTCATGCATACATGATAAAAGTGATCATACATAAAACATTCAATGAAAATAAAGAACACGTAAGTATAATCCATACAGGAATACAAACTTAATTTGTTTTCCTAACTGACAAGCTAACAATTTTATCATGTCAAACATATATTTCACGATAATAATCACTTTTTGTCACATGCCATATTTATACGCTTAAGGATTAAGTTAACCCTGTGTATGCTTATTTACATCCATCGTTCTGTTATAGATTTTGTTAGAGTACTTGTCGCCTACAATGGAAAATGGAGATGGGACGGAGAAAAGTGGTTGTTCGAGAATTCCAAAGGTTCAGTAAATAAAGTGTATTTTTATGAAACGTTATCGCAGATAACTAACACGCTATACACAAACTTCAACGTTGATCAAAGATTTTATCGTTTAAAGTTGGAGGTTCATTACAGAGGTGGATCTCCTTGGTTTCCTCCTACTGAAATTCAAAATGATGAAGATCTCTCGGTGTTCATCTCAGAATCTTGGAAAAAAAAAACTTCCTTTATGTGTCACACGTGTGGCAAAAGATGTGGTCGTTGAAGTACATTGGCGCACAGGTAGTTCTCCGTCTATTTCCTTAATCAAAACAAACGTAGATCCAATGATATGTTTAATGCTCATTTTTATGATTTAGTATTGAAACAACTTTTAATTTAGCATATTTGCTTCTGAATAATCATGGGTTCGTATAATACATTCACCAAGAATATAGGTGGGATGATATAAAGTATAAACTATAAAGGCAAAGTCAAAAACGATTTTTGATAAACAAAATATATATGTTGTTAAAATATTTTTTTTTTCTTTATTTTTTTTTTTTTTTTTTTTGAATGAGTTGAAAGTTGTCTTTGTATATACTGTAACAAAATAAATTTATTAGTTGTGTCATTGTGTGAGCACCTGAATTTTTTAAAGTCACACATGTGTTGATTATATTTGAGAATAAATTAATAAGTGAGAATTCGATTGATTATTTTAGAATTAGTCTTTAAGTCATTTTTTTTTTATTACAAAAATAAACCTTTTTTTTATTATTTATACTTCTAATTTCTGATTCATGTCTCCTCATGCATACATGATAAAAGTGATCATACATAAAACATTCAATAAAAATAAAGAACACGTAAGTATAATCCATACATGAATACAAACTTAATTTGTTTTCCTAACTGACAAGCTAACAATTTTGTCATGTCAAACATATATTTCACGATAATAATCACTTTTTGTCACATGCCATATTTATATGCTTAAGGATTAAGTTAACCCCGTGTATGCTTATTTACATCCATCGTTCTGTTATAGATCATGTTAGAGTACTTGTCGCCTACAATGGAAAATGGAGATGGGACGGAGAAAAGTGGTTGTTCGAGAATTCCAAAGGTTCAATAATGGAAGTGTATAAGGATGTAACGTTATCTGAGATAACTGACATGTTATATGAAGAATTCGACGTTGATGAAAGTTCTTATGATTTAAAGTTGGAGGTTCATTACAGAGGTGGATCTCCTTGGTTTCCTGTTACTGAAATTCAAAATGATCAAGAACTCTCGGTGTTCATCTCAGAATCTTCGAAAACAAAACTTCCTTTATGTGTCACACGTGTGGCAAAAGTTGTGGTCGTTGAAAGAGCTGAACATGGGCGCCAAGGTAGTTCTCCGTGTAATTCCTTAATCAAAACAAACGTAGATCCTATGATATGTTCAATGCTCATGGGTTGTAAAATACATTCACTAAGAATATAGGTGGGGATGATATAGAGCCAAAGTCAAAAACTATTTTTTGATAAACAAAATATGCTGATAAAATCTAAAACATTTCATAAGTTAAAGATTAAAATAATATAAAGTCAGGTGAAAAAGTTTAAATTCTTTTTACGTCTATTGAAACGAGGTCAAACAAAATATGCTGATATAAAGTCACGTGAATTTGATTAATATTTTATAAAAATGTCTGTACAGATGACAAACCAGAGAAAAGACTATTCAATGCTATTAAGGAGGGTGATTGGGTGAAAGCCCGAGAAATCGTTAATACAGAGGAAGTTACATGGACTTCTAAATTAAATGAGGATGGTCTTACAGCACTCCACTATGCTGTCGGTATATATAGAAATAATGAGTTTTTTAGGGAAATCCTAATGGGGATAAACAGCGAGGAACTTCTAACCATTGAAGATAAGGATAGGTCGAACCTAGCGCACCATGCTGCAGCTTATGGCAACACAGAAGCTTTGAAGATAATGTTCGAATCTAACCCAGAATGTTTATTCTTCTCTGATAATGACGGTGATTTAGCGATCGATTACGCTCTTCTGGGTTCAGAGATAAAAACCTTTCGCTATTTGTTTAAGCAAATGAAGAGTTATAAAGTTGAATATGAGAAACATTTTAGAGGCATGCGTGGTATTAACCTTTTGCATCAAGTTATTGATACAGGATTAATCGGTATGTATGCTTTGTAACTTTTTTTTTTTTTTTTTTTTTTTTTTTTTTTTTTTTTTTTTTTTAAATTTTAATGAAAAATGAAAATATACTGGAAATACATTGATAACAACATCTAGGTAACGTCTGAAAGTACCCAAGTTCTAACAAATACTTCTATTTGATTACAGATGTAGCATATGAGTTGATCCACGACTACCCAAGCTTGGCTACAAGAATGTACGAAAACAAAACCGCATTAGAGTGTATCATCAGAAAGCCAGAGTTATTTTATGGCGGAACATCTTACGGCTTTTACCGAAGATTTGTTTACAACAGTATGTCTATTCACTTATAGTTTATAGCTTGATCCCCTAATAATCTCTTTAATTAAATATCCATTCCTCATTCGCCAATCAACTTGATTTTAATCCATTTAACTAATTGCGGATCATGATAAATTATCTCAAATATATACTTAAATTTTGATTCAACTAGTATAGCTTAAAATCAATTGTTGACTGGTTATGGTCGACGCTTTATCTATTTCTAGATAACTATTTAATGCTTATATATGTATTGAAGATGTACCAACCGAGGATAACAACTTTGGTAGTACTGATACGGCAGACGTGGAGAACCAAGAGACACCCAAGAAGGATAAGTTTGTTACCAAGTACACGAGGAGGTGCCTCCACGACGGTATGCTATATACAAACTATGTGATTCCAAAACTCTAATAAAACTCAACCATGCATATTACGAGTGATTTGTTTATAGTTAAGAAAAATTTTAACTTATATGCATCAACATACCTTAGAGTAATAATATGTATCTACTTCCCTTTTAAAACATTTTATTTTATTGACAATTCATATCTGATTTTTTTGTAGTCATCTCGAGGATTTATGTCAAATTATGGGAGACAACACTACTGCATGGTAAATATATACAAACTTCCACCTAACTAATTTGTCTTGGAAACATAGATCTTTTGACACCGAAAAGAACTTATTATGGGGAAAATGGGCTATATCGATAGCCATATGTGTTGGTAATCCGTCGGTAATGACTGTTATCGACGGATCACTAATGTAAATTTTTTCTTGGGTAATATCGCAGTTAGTAACTTTTATTGACTGATTCCTAATTTTCGTGGGTAATACATTATTAAGTCATTAGCCCAAAGAAGAAGCAACATTTTATGAAAAGTGGATTCCAGGTTAGTGTAATTTCTTAAAAAATAATTAGTTTATTAAATAAACTAAGTTTGAGCTTGGGCTCGTTAATGCTAGGCAAATTTTGAGGTGTTGATGAGTCAATCCCGATTAGCTTAAAGGGCTTGGCTCATTTACACCCTTAAGATAATTCGTTGTTGTGTCACACATGCTATGTTGAAGGTATTGGTTAACATATATATAATGATTGAATGGCATTTACTTCATGTGATCATAAATATCCGTGAGCCTTAATTTTGCTTGAACATGAGTAATTATTTATTATTATTATTTTAACTTTGAAGCTTAAAACAATATTTGATATTTTATTACTCACAGTACCACACGTTAAGCACCTCAGGGACGATAAAGTAAAGCACAATACAACTATTAAGCTACTCAGGCTTATATGCGAGGAAGTTGATAGAACACATACAGAGAGTGATATTGAACGTCTTTATAGCTCTCCATTTTTTCTAGCTGTGGAAAACAACACCATCGAAGCTGTACGTAGATGTGCTGACCAAATATTTTCAGCGAATATATCTTTCCGAAAAAGACGGGCATTATATAGATCAATTGATAGTCTTGAACCGTAGCGAAAAGGTTTACAGCTATATTCTACATCATAACCGTGCTGCCAAAACCCGCTTTTTGCTATCCAAAGACGATGATGGTAACAATATATTGCATTTGGCTGGACGTTTGGCACCAATACCCAAACTTAATTCTGCTTCCGGTGCAGCTCTTCAAATGCAACGAGAGTTGCAGTGGTTTGAGGTGAGCTTGTTTCTCTAGCTAGATTATATAAAGCACAACATATGTTAATGTAGTACACAGTCACACAACATCACTGGACAATCTTTCCCATTACCATATAACAAGTAATAAATTAATGATAGAGGATTTCCAATATTTAATTTTATTTACTTGGTTGAATATAATTTGAACTACAGGAACTGAAAAGATTGGTGGGAATAACACAAACACGAGCACTGAACAAAAATAAAGAGACACCAATGATGGTTTTTAGAAAAGAGCACAAGGAGCTAAGAAAGGATGGGGAGGAGTGGATGAAAAAGACAGCCGATTCGTACACGATCACGGCGGCTCTCATCATCACAATTGTTTTTGCGGCTGCAATTACTGTACCTGGTGGAAACGATGATAAGACTGGGAAACCAATTTATGAGACGAAACCGAGCTTTATCATATTTGCCATTGCAGATGCAATCTCATTGTTCACAGCCACCACTTCCTTGTTGTTGTTTCTATCAATTCTTACAGCACGTTATGCAGATGAGGACTTTCTTTACAAGTTGCCGAAGAGATTAATATATGGTCTTGTGATGCTATTTGTGTCGGTGACATCCATGATGATAGCCTTTAGTGCAGCATTATATATTATGTTTGGACAGGAAAAGGAATGGATTCTGATTCCAATAGCTGCATTAGCATGCCTACCAATTGCTTCGTTCGTGACATTACAGTTTCCATTGCTTGTGGAGCTTATATCTTCGACATATGGTCATGGATACTTTGGTAAGGAGAAAGATTATAGGCAATCAAGTGCTAATGCCAACAAAAAGAAAAAGGCCCGAGAAACATGATTAATGTTATTAATATTTGCTATGTTAAAACTTTATTTTGTGAATTGAAATAGGTGTTTAATTATTGTGAGAAACGGTTGTTATTGATTATTGGGACTGCATATAGGGTACACACCAGTTCATGAAGTAAGGCGGAGGCATGTATAGCCGAGGGGTAGCGGTCGCTACCCCTGAACTTTTACCCGGTAGTGGAATTTTTGGCGATTTTTGGCGATTTTTTGGCGATTTCGCTACCCCTAAAACAAATTTTCGCTACCCCTAAACAAATTTTCGTGTTTCGCTACCCCTGAAACAAACTCCTGGCTCCGCCACTGCATATAGGGTACACACCTGTTCAAGAAGTAACTTAGACACAAGTAGTGTACGTATTGGGACTGCATATAGGATACGTACCTTGCATATAAGGTGTCTGCACTTTGTACTTTTTCAACGGTAACTCTCATCTTTATAGTTTCATGTCACACCTTTTGCCAACCTGAAGCTAAAACTACATAATTGCAAACTTTAGTATTCAAAACCATATTACCTGAACTTTCACTGTACAATCTGACACTGTATAAATTTAAAGAATACATTAGCATCGTGTTTGACCAAAACTTTCACTGTACAATATAGCACTGTTCTTATCAAGGATTGGGCGAATGGCATGTCACTGTTTTATCAGGCAAAATGTAACCCGTCCATCCTTGACCCGACTAAGTGCGAGTTAAAAGTATAAGTTGGTAAACATATTAAAACGCCAATCATGTAAAGATGCTCAGAAAAAATGAGTGATGCCATAACTTCTTCAAAGTACCTTTTTCTTCTATTTGCGTTTCAAACAAATATAGGATGCCTAGAAAGCTTAGAATCATATTTGTAAACAAATGGATGGCAAAATGCATCTCATATGATAAAACAAGAAAATTGGTTACACAAGTTGATAATCTTCCATTATCAGAGTAACAAAACTGTAAACAAAAGAACCACCTAAACAAGAAATAATAATGGGAGACCATAAATAAACATTTGAGGTCAAATAACATAATTGCTTTTAACATAAACAGTTGGTGGTAAGCTCTATACAAAGCCCATTTATAAAATTAAACCATATATTCTAGCTAGTCAGATCCCTAATTATAAACAAACTAGACTTTCGATTTAAACTTATAATTATAATTTAATAGAAATGAGTTTATATGCAATTGAGTTTAAAACCACCATTAATGGTGGTACCGGAGGAGTTAAAATTCGGACAAACAACCCCTTAATTTAACCCATGAACATATCGAATTTATGATTAAATGGATGTTAGAGCAAGATTGTATACTTGATTGTCGAAAAGTTTGATCACCTTATGTCTAACACAAGCCGTCAACTGGGAATGAGTAAAATGTGTATGTGGGGTTGGTAGGTGAAAAGGAGAAAAGAAAGCAAAGTGAAAAAAATAAGAGGGAGAAATGCTCAAATCTATAGAATCTAATAAAATAACTTTTTTTACAAGCGTCTTGAAGCACGCGCATTAAAAAAAGGGTTTTGTTAAAGACAACCCTATGCGTTGTCTATAAGCAAACCTTAATTAAAAATTTTGCATTAAATGAACACTAAACATTCCAAGTTTAACATCACATTCCATGTTTAAAATGAAAAAATATGTATAATTATGGAATGTGATGTTAAACATGGAATTTTTAGTGTTCATTTAATGCAAATTTTTTAATTAATGTATCCTTATAGACAACCCATAGGGTTGTCTTTAACAAAACCCTTAAAAAAAAACTCATTAAATTCCTTCCTCTTATAACCCAATGCACAAGTGAGGTGAAGCATGAGCATTAAAAAAACTCATTAAATGAAAAACACAAATTCCATAATTAGAGAATGCAATACTTTTTGCTCCACAATGCGAAAGTCAACTTACAGGTTACAAACAACCCAAATGAAACGCTCCTCATAAGAATTATTTGTGTTTTATTTTTGGAACGTTTTGAATAAATTAAATATATACGCTCCTCATAAGAAAACGATTCCAAAAACATACCCTGCGTCTTTGGTTTCGATATCAAGCTTCAATTTTAGTAAAGTAATTATTATCATTCAACAAATTCTCACAATTCAAAATCGATGTTAATTCTCACCAATTATATGTGTAACGGAACAACCAAAACAAAAATTCAAAACCATATCACAGATCCAAATCGGAAGAATGATTTATACGCCATACCAATTCAACATCGATTTGGATTACATCATTGTGCCATCAATTGTGTTCTGTCAACATCAAACATTGGTATGTACCTATTTTTTTTGCAGAAGTATTATAACATACTTTCCATTGATTATGTTCAATTTTAATTGTGTTTTGCCAGAACCATAGAAACAATTTGGGGGAAATCACCTTCATGAGTTAGTTATCAGGTACTAAAAACAAATTTAATTTATAAATTACTTTTGTTTAATTTGGTTTTGGTTTGAGTTCATCTATTTAGTATGCTAATCTTTTAGGTACAAGATAACTTAATTAGGTTTCTTATGTGACTATATATTTCATGATCATTATTGATTTCTTACTCCACCTTTAATATCAAAGGATGATACTGTTATCCTTGATGGGGCTAGTGACAAGAAAGGAATTGAAGAAAGATGTAAACAGGTTTTTATCACAACTTGCTCATTTATTATCCATTTAGTAGCTATTTATTGAATTGTGTTAGAGTTAGGGTTTAGTATCGAATGACTTTTTTCGGGAATAATTAACTACAGTTTAAATTAGATAACATTGAATTTATAGCTTATTGGTTTGTTATTTCTAATTATTGATTAGAGTTGGTGTTTCGTACAGATGAAAATGATTTTTAGAATAATCATTTGCTGTTTAAACTGTGAAAAATGGCAATTGTAGCTTAATGGTTGTTAATGATTTGCTGATATTTTAACAGGATTGGGGATAAGAGAAGCTGAGAAAGACGAAGCAGCGGCTGCCTTTGATGCTACTTTTAAGGACGTTCAGAAGAAGTGAGAGTTTTCTGCTTTGTCGGTTAGTGACGAAGGATTCAAATGGCCGTAAAGTTACGAATGGTGGAGCTCAGGTTACAGTGAAGGTTTCACCTGGGGTGTGTGTTGGAGGGTATGATCAGGAAGGGGGTTTTTAAGGATATGGTTGATGGGAGTTATGCTGGGTGTTGAGTTTGATGGGAGGCCAATCATGGGAAGCCCGTTTTTGGTTTTTTTAGTGTAGGTATGTCTTATCTTTTTGGTCTTTATTGTTTCTACATTGAATTATTTATTAACCGGAGATTTAAGATATTGTATATTTCTTTTCATGTTTAGACATTGGATAACTTTTCCGACTTGATATCGAGGTATTTTTCAATTATACACATAAACATGCTCTTAATTATTAAATTTTTTTGTCATGATTAAGTGAGTGTTCTTTCAGTTATCTTTGGATTTCTCATTTACTATTCTAAGATTTCGAAATTGAAAACAGGAAGACGTTGATGTCGTTGTGGATGATGCTGATTTTGCTCTACGCAAAAAAGTAAAAGAAAAAAAGATACATTTTGCCGATTCGATGTTTCACATCATTTTTTTATGATATACTACATATCTGTAGATGTGATTGAGTTAGAAGCAAAGATCATCGTGTGTAAAAAGTTACTATAATTTTCTTCTTTACTTGATATATTTATTCATTTATAACCAGAATAACATGTACTCCGTAGTTGATTAATTGTTGGAAGATCACTAGCATTTTATTTGGTGATGAAACGGGTCAAACAGGTTAAAGTTGTATTAAATGAAACGGGTGGTTGAAAGGGCATACAATGTCCTCATTTATTTTAAGGGGCATTTAATTTTGTAGCCCGGTCGCTAGAAGTGTTGGGTTTTTCTGGCCCGAAATTAGCGACTTTCCTGAAATAGCCCGGTCGCCTGGCGACTTTTCTTGAAAAACTGAGAAGTCGACATGTGGCACTTAAAAAGTGGTGCCCAATCATGAAACGTGTACTTTGTGTCATAGACCACTATGTGTACTTTTTTAAGCGACTTTTTTCCAGCGACTTTTCACACATTAAGCGACATTTTATTTTGTCTTTTTCCTTCCAAAAAGTCAAACTTCGAAAATATTTTTTTATTCTTTTTGCTCATTCCCAATGTTGAGCGATTTTTTTTTACTTTAAGCGACTTTCAGATTGTACTTTTAGCGACTTTTTTTACCTGCCACCTTTTTGTGCTTGTGTCATAGATTTTGTACTTTTCAACTTATTTTACTTTTAACCATTTCGTATTTTTAACCTTTTTGTATTATTTTTTAAATACTTTTTAAAATACTTTATAAACACTTTTTTATTTCAAAAATCCTTAGCGACTTTAAAAAAAGTTTAAGCGACTATATTTTCTTTAAGCGATTTTTTTTTTTTTTTTTTGAAACACCCTCCCAGTAACCCCCACACAAACACACACACGAATTCCCCCAAAACAAATAAATTCCTCTTCAATAACCTCTACACCCACTGTAAATCTAATCCAAAATTAAAATCAAAATCAAAGCATGTGTATTTAACTGTTATACTTTTAACTCTTATACTCAGTGTCACAACCTCTTCACTTACCTTTACACGCATCTTCTCGGATTGTTCTATTCTCGAGCTCCTAAGTTTAATAATGTTTCGTATTAGGGTATGTATACTGTTATTTTGCAATCGATTTACTTGATGTATGTTTTTTTGTTGTTCTTTATTACTGTATTTTACAGCAACTATATTTGGCTATTGGAGTACTTTGTAATATATCACTGTTTAACGATATCAATGTTACCTTAAACTGTCAAAAAAAGGAAAAATTATTAGCATTTACAATACAACTTGTTTGGATAGATGGTTGTTATTCATTTATAGCTCACCTTGTTTGAATAGATGGTTGTTATTCATTTATAGCACTGTTTAAACTGTAAAAAAAAAAAAAAAAAAAAAAAGCTAAAAATATGAGCATTTATGTCTACCGGAGTACTTTGTCACTAAAATATGAGTATTTATAGCACAACCTGTTTCATTATAATAGCTTTTAGACTAGGTTTTGTTTTGTTTTTGTTCTTGTAGGAATATGAAGCCAAAGCCATTGTCAGAAGTAAACCAAATTACTTTTCTTTAATGAAATCCAAATTGGATAAAAAACGAAGGAAGTTGTTTCGGGCTACTTGTTTTGGTAAATGGTTGGACCTTTCTTATTTTGACTACGAAGCACATATGATAGATTATATCTTACAGAAACAATGTTGTCCGAGTAATGCTCATTATGATATGCCCATTGTATATTATGTTGAAGAACGTCCTCTACATTTCGGCCGACCAGAATTTTGTCTTATCACTGGTTTTCGTTTTGGAAATGTAAGTTTTAGCGCTTATAAGTCGGGACACCTCAATTTTAGGAACAGGGTTTTCCCATGCCATGTAGGTAAAAAAGTAACCAATTTAGATATTCTTTGTCTAATTGAGGATGAGGAGGCATTTGGTATTATATTCGACGAAGATGCAGTACGTCTTTGTCTATTGTTAGCATTGGAGGTTATCTTTATGGGCAGATTATTGGTTGAAGAAGTTGATGATACACTCTTCCGATTGATTGAAAACCTTGATGACTGGGATGCTTTTCCATGGGGGGGGGGGGGTATATTTGGAGACATTTGTATGATCAAATTTTGGACGTGGCGGATAAACACAGTTATAAATTCCTTGAAGGTATTAACAAAAACTGTAAGTTTGTTCCAACATATACGCTTTCAGGCTTTGTGTGGGCTTTCAAGGTTAGTATTTTTCTATCATTATAGACAGTGTATGCTATTTATGTTATGTTTGTTTCACTGAATTTGAAACATTTGTTAACATGTTATAGATATGGATAATGGAATCATTTGAAAGAAGCATTATTTGGTGGAATAAAGTGCCGGAAATGATACCAAGAGGAGTATCGTGGTCAAAGAACGCAACATTTAAAAGATCAGATTATAAGTATCTTTTTGGAAAGGTAAAACTCTTCATCAAATTTGTCGTTATAAATGGTTGCCTTTATTATAAAGTAAATGTTTTTTCTAATTTTTATTTATTTATTTATTTATTTTTATTTTTTTGTAAAGAATCGAATGTTGTTCAAGATCTTAGACCGACATTAGCTGAGAGAAAATCTGATTGGTATATACAGTTTATGGAATTTTTCCATCATTACATACCTAGAACTCCCCCAGTCAAAACCACACATCTCGCTGATGAGTATTTCAAGAAGTTGGTCGCAGCACGCAAACGTGGCAAGATAGAACGGAAACATTTACCTATTATACGCAAAAGTAAGAGCAGTATAATAGAGACCAGCATAATTCAGGATGGTGTTATTACAGAGTTGAATGCACGTTTGTTCAAACTCGAGGGAATTATTCAGGTTCTTGCTCGAGAAAGAAATGGGGTAATATATCCTGTTGACTTGTTTACTTACATTGACATGCCTTTTTGCTTATTGATTATGTTTTTTAACCACTATTGTTCATTCGCAGGAGAAATTGGTGTTTGATGATGATCTTCAGAATCTCAGTGCAGAGTTTTGTGACGAGCTTAATCATGATTTTCTTGAGTTGTTCCATTCAAGTATGGATACCAGTTGCTCACAACGTGTAGATGTGGATGACGATGACGATGTTGCAAAGGTAAATTACAGATTGAATGTACATGTAAACTCTTACTGTACCGTAAGATATTATATCAATTCTAAACTAAGTTAACTTTGACAGGAATTTATTATTCAAGAAGAATTAAGACTGCGACGTGAAGAATTAGAAAAGGTGCGGTTAAAAGAGCAGAAGTTGATGCAAGAGGAGAAGAGGTTGAGGATGGAAGAGGATAAGATGATAAGGATGGAAGAGAAAAAGAAATTGCTGGATGAAAGGGAAGTAAAGAAAAGTAAAGAAGCGCTTAAGAATTCTAATCACTGGAAAAATGCTATAGCGCGCACAGCCCATACAAAGAGGAGTGAAACTTCTGGTGAAGCTAATGCGTATTATTGGACTAAAGCATATGCGGAAAAGAAAGCACAATGCTTTGGCTTACTGAATCCAGATATGACGGAACAGCTTAAGAATGTTAAGCCATGGGTTGAGGTATGAAAACTACTTCTTTGATGTTTAAAATATATCTTATTTTTCATTTATGATGTTAATCGTAATTGTATCATATACTAGGATCTGAAACACTGGAACAATGCTGTGAACAAGGTTCATTTGAGTGATGAATATGACCGATATCTTGGTCAAATTGGTCCGCTTAATTGTAAGTTCCCATGGTGTCAAGATGTGAATGTGGATAGAAGGTTCTGGGAAACTTTAGTTTGCTTAGACTCGACTAGGCAAGGTTGGCTAATGGATGAGGCAAGTACTTATACAACTGCAATTCACCCTATATTATTTAATTAATTTATTTTAAGTTTGTTCACGCTCGTTTATGTTTCACAAATTACAGCACATAGAGTTGTGGGTTAATTACATGTGGCACGTTAGACCCGATACGGCTGATTGGGCGATGGTTAGTGGCTACTTTGTTCAGCTTCTACTTCAAAACTCGTTGCCTTTGTGGTATGCTAATGGGGAAAGGTACTCTATTCCATGGTCTGATGTTAACCATGTAAGTCCTTTGATTTCCATATTGGTAGCATAATCCACTTGCTTGATTTTTGAAACCATTTGCTTCACGTAACCCAATACTTTTTTTTGGCACAAATGCTTTGTAGGTTTTTATGCCTATTAATGAAACGGAAAGTCATTGGTTTCTTGCTCGTTTTGAGATAGAGGCAGGAGTAGTTACATTTTACAATAGAGGTGAAATTTATGTCGAGGAATTGCCAGATTTTTATATCGCATTGATGGATTGTTTACAGGTAAGGCTATATATCCATATAATTAAGGTTGAAACATTAGATTGTTTTAACACTTTGAAAATTTTTCCACAGTCTCAACTACCTGAGGTCCTAAGTCAAGCGCAAGTATCATAGAAGAAAGGCATAAATCCTTCAACTTACAGCATTAACTTTTTTCATGCTGACAAAGTACCTAAGCAGGTCGGGATATTTGGTGATTGTGGTATTTGGGTATGTATTTTTTTATACCGCTTGGCTTATGGTAAGTCGTTGGACGTTAAGGATCCTATTCAGACTGCACTTGCATACCGTGAACAAATGACTAAGTTTTTTTTTAAACATCGGGTTTGTATTTAGTCATGTATCAAATATGTTGTAGTATCTCAAAACATTTGATGAGCATATGATGCCTTTAATGGGTTCAACCTTTTGCATGTCTACTGTTGTTCGACGTATCGAGTATGTTGTAGTATATTTGATGTCTTTTGTGATACACCCGGACAACTTAACTTTCTGTATTTTTTGTAAATTTCCATTCCCCAAGTGTTATTCTACTGCTGGTGGATCTGAATGGAAAATTCACCAAGTGTTATTCTACTGCTGGTAACAATGATACTACTGCTGGTGTATTTCATACTACTGCTGCAGTTGCTAATAAAGATCAAGTAAATACACCAAGTAGATTCTACTGCTGGGCATAGAAGATACTACTGTTGAAGATAGTTTCTACTGCTTATTAGATAACTATGTATAGTATGTTTATCTAAGTTTAGAATAGATACGAAAAGATTTATCTTGTATAGAAAGCTTTTGTAACAGACTAGAACTCCCTAGTCTATAAAAGGAGGATCTAGGGTTAGAGTTAGATACGTATCATTGTGAGAGTTTATTCACTTCAAGGTTCTTGTAACCCTAATACTATTAGAGTATTCGTATTAATATATTGAAGTGATTGTTGAGAGAATTCTATTGTTTTCATTCATTGTTCTTCTTAAGATTAAACATTAGATTCCGCATAGTGTTTAATATTGTTTCAAGTTGAAGTCAACTTCTATACGTGTTGTTTTAGATTTATCTAAGATAACAAACTAGATCATTGCTCAACTGGGATCAACAAGTGGTATCAGAGATTGTGATCTAGAAGCTGTGATCAAGGAGAACTTTGTTAACACGGATCTGTTCATCATCAATTCAAGTCATGGAATCTGAATCAACTCATATGGTCACTGCATCAAAAGTGGCCATGCTCAAGCCTGGA
This sequence comes from Artemisia tridentata subsp. tridentata, assembly GCA_021014915.2. Classification (NCBI taxonomy): domain Eukaryota; kingdom Viridiplantae; phylum Streptophyta; class Magnoliopsida; order Asterales; family Asteraceae; genus Artemisia; species Artemisia tridentata. The sequence continues at coordinate 393,639,505 of CP139505.1, forward strand.
GAGTATGAGCTATGGAAGATGAGAATTCAACAGTACATCAAGATGCTTGACTACTCCATATGGGAAGTCATTCTGACTGGTGATACTCTACCTGCAAAGGCTGCTGATGGGACATTGTTACCCATTAAATCTACTGAGGACAAGGCTCAAAGGAGATTAGAGATCAAGACTCATAGTATACTCATGATGGGGATACCTAATGAGTATCAATTGGGTTTCAGTCACATACAAGATACTAAGTCCTTGATAGATGCCACTGAACTTAGATTTGGTGGCAATGCAACTACAAAGAAGTCAAGGAAGAACCTACTAAAGCATCAATTTGAGACCTTTGTGGCCTCAAGTACTGAAAACATTGATGCTACTTATGATAGACTCCAAAAGCTGGTGAGTCAATTGGCTCTTATGCAAGTTACAGTCTCTCAAGAAGACATCAATATCAAGTTTCTTAGAAGCCTGTCATCTGAATGGAGCATGCATACTGTGGTCTGGAGAAACAAGGAGGATTTTGAGAAGATGAGTTTGGATGATTTGTACAATAATCTGAATGTGTATGAGTCTGAAGTCAAAGGATCATCCAGTTCATCCTCTAGTGCACAAAACCTAGCTTTTGTGTCATCAAACAATAATGGATCTGGCAACTCTCAAGAAAACTATTCTGCTGCTAGACATGTTGTTTCTACTGTTGGGACTAATGTTTCTACTGCTTGCTATGAATGTACTGTTAGTTATATTTAGTTCTACTGCTTGTTTATTATACATCTGCTAAGTATAATTGAGGATTGTGATTATTGTGGTATATTGTTTCTTGTGTTTTTGTGGTTTTGGACTAATCTTTTGCAGGAAAAGTCAAAGGGGAAAGCTTGTTTGATGAGAAAAAGGTGTTTGAGAAGATCAGCAGACATTCTACTGCTAGTTACAAAGTTTCTGCTGCTAGGCAAAACTTTCTATTGCTGAGGGTTCTACTGCTGGCTTTGTAACTTCTGGGATTCTACTGCTTCGTTTGAAAGTGAAGGGACTGATGTGCAATTTCTTACCTGAAGGGTTAAAAAATCCCTAAATCGATTGAATTAGGGTTTATAATTCTAATTCACTCTCATAGACGGTTCCACGCACTCATTAATCACACAAATTCAATCCCTAACACACTTTTTCACATCTAATCATAAAACCCCCAAATCAAACCACATTCACAATGGCGACAAGAATCTTCTCAGTTAACCACAATCAAGTTGCGTTTCTTCAAAAGCACAAAGAAGCTGAAGGTTTTTATGAGGTAATAGACTTTCTTAATGTAACTCATATTCAGTATGCATTAACAGCAAACCCTACCATATATGTTTCCCACATTGACAAGTTTTGGTCTACTGTTAAGATCAAAACTACAAATGGGGAAGAATATTTAAAGACTAAGGTAGATGGCCACAAGGTAGTTATTTCTGAATCATCTGTGAGAGAAGCTCTTCACTTTGCAGATGATGAGGAAATAACTTGTCTTGAAAACTCTATCATTTTTGAGGAACTTGAAAACATGGGGTATGAGAAGAAAAATGAAGGTTTAAAGTTTTATAAAGGTCTTCTCTGTCCCCAATGGAAATTTCTAATTCACACCATTCTCCATTGTCTAAGTCCTAAAACCTCAGGTTGGAATGAGTTCAGTACAACTCAAGCATCTGCTACGATTTTCTGGCCAAAGGACAACCTTTTAATTTTTCGGCTATAGTAATGGATGGTTTGAAAAAGAATGTTTCTGGAAAATATTACATTTACCCAAGGTTTTTGCAATTAATTCTGAATAATCAACTATCAAACCCTAAGGTACATAAAAAGCAATTCACTTGCCCTGTGCTTCAAAAGAAATTATTTTCTTATCTGAAAAAGGATGGCAAGGATTTCTCTGGGACTGTCACACCATTGTTCCCATATATGTTGCAATTGGTTCGAACTTAGGGTGAAGGTGCTGAAATCACAACAGCAACTCATCACACACCCACTTTGGCTACCTCATCATCTGAACCAGAAAAGACCCAAACACCTAGGACCTCACAAAATAAGAACAATGTGCTTCCTCAGGCTAGTGTTAGGATGGATGCAGATGAGGCTGTCACAGGTGTGGGAGGTGACATGTTGGAAGGGGCTAACACTACTGCTTCTGGCTTAGTAGCTGGGCAGGAAAGTGTTAACATAAGTAAGACCCCAACCAAGGCAACATCTAATGTGGAAGGTTCATTAGAACCTGAAACAGGTGATGGAAACCCCAGCCAAACGGCTAATATGGGGGGCTCAGATGATCAAACTTGGTTTGATACTGAGTTTACACCCTTTGATTCACCTCTCAGGGAAGGTAACACATCCCGAAGTGATGAGGGTAGGGCTGCAACTAATGAATTGATGGATCAATATGTACACACTGACAATGCCTATGATTCACCTCTCAGGGAAGGTCACACATCCCGAAGTGATGAGGCTAAAAATGAAACTGATGAATTGTTGTCATCACACAATGTACAAAATGACAATTCCAGTGATCCACCTCTCGGGCCAGGTAACACAGGCCGTAGTGGTGAAGATAGAATGGAACTCATAAATGAATTGATGAAATCATGTACAAAATTGTCACAAGAGGTTCTTGATCTCAAACATGAGCTAAAGGAGGTAAAGACTACTCAAGGTGCAGAAATCAGGAGGTTAAAGCAAAGGATTAGGCATCTAGAGGGTTTACAGATATCAAGGGCTTCCAAAACCAAAAGATTGTACAAGCTTGGATCTATGTCAAGGGTGGATGATTCTGAACCAAGTTTGGGGGAGGATGCTCCCAAACATGGGAGGAATGTAGACAAGGATTCAGGGGAGGCTGAGGATTTGAATGTTGAAGGTGCTGCTGGTAATGAAAATGTGAATGTGGATATGGATAGTGGGGATAATGCAGAAGGTTTTGTGGTTGCTGACAAAGAAGGAAATGAGGGTGTGTTTGAAAAGCTAAAAACTTTGGAGGCTGAACAGATTATCAAGCATATTGAGGTTATGGTTGAAGCTGTTAAAAGTCTGGGTAATGATGCTGCTCTAGTAAAAGAAGGTGCTGTTGTTGAAAGTTCTTCAAAAGTTGCCAAGGATGATTATGCTGCTGGTCTAGAACATTCTGCTGCTGGTTTAAAACAATCTGCTGCTGAGGTTAAAGTTCCTACTGCTGAACCACTAAAAGATTCTACTGCCAGGATTGTTGATGATGATGTGAGTCTAGCTGAGGCCATAATTCAATTGAAAACTCCACCACCTCCTAAATCACAATAATCACAACCACAACCAACACCATAAGCAACACCAACACCACAACCTTCAAAAGCAACAACAAAGGCACCTGTCAAAGGAGTAACAATTAAAGAACCTATCCCATTCGAGAAACCTACTCAAAAACCTACATATTCTGGGAAAGGCAAAGGCAAAATGGGTGAAGAGCCAGAACCTTACCTTGAAGTTCCTTTTGAGTTCTGGCCAAGAGAGCTTCAAGAAAAGTTTAATGAAGAAGCTGCAAGGAAATATCAAGCTGAGTATGAGGAAGAAAATCAAGAAATACTTGAAAAACAAAGAAAACAGACTGAGGCTGAGGCTAAATTGGATGCTTGGGATCAGCAAAGGATAAGGTGTAAAGCTGATATGAAGTTGTTGAAGCAAGTGAAAGAGGAAATACAAGATACCTTCACTGAAGAAGGAAGGGATAAATGGTTGAAGAAATTCACAGCAGAGAAAAAGAAAAGATATCTTGCTGAAAGAAGAAAGAAGAAGCTGCTCAGACCACCAACTGTCAAACAAATAAGAAACTTTCAGGAGCATTACTTGAAGAACATGAGGGGCTACAAGCTTGTTCAGTTGAAACCATATTCAGATGATGAAATTCAAAAGATGTTTGAGAAAGTTAAGAAACAAATGGACAGGTTTGTGCCTATGGAGTCAGAAGATCAATTTTCAAAGGCTAAGAAAGTGGTGGTGAATGAGGTTGAAAAGGAAATTGTGACAGAGAAGGTGGAAGAAAAAGTAAAGGTTGAGGAAAAGAAAGAAAGTTCTAGTATGGGAGTCAAAAGACCTAGAAGGGTTTTGAAGAGCATTGGAAGGAAAAAGAGGAAGTTAAGCAAATCCAAGGCAGTTGAGACGAGCAGTTCTGAGTTAGAAAGTAAGAGTGATTAAAAAGTTGATGAAAAAGAGGAATCTGAAGAGGATATGCAAAGAATAATGGCTCTTACAGTTCTTTCTAAGCATAAAGAAACTGAGGTCACAAATGCAGTTCCTCTAGCAGCTAGACACCCAATCATCTCATATACATATGGAATCAGGGATGGAAGTGAATCCTACTGGGAGTTCAGAAGAACAAATGGTTTTTACTATAGGTATACTAGGTTTTCACAGATGCTGTATTGGATGGATAGAGATGATGTGGTTTCCCTCTAGAAGTTATACAAGGAGAAATATGGTGATACAAGGCTAGAAGAGGTTCTTGAAAGGGTAATCTACTATTATCTGAAGATCATGTTTGAGCCTCAAGATACAGATATTGAATGGAGAAAGTTAAACCACAACACAGTTCAAAGATGTTATTTATATCAGTCTTGTGGTGTACATGCTTTACATGATCATGGGTTGGTTATATACATGTTGGTTGAAAAGGATTATCCTGTACTAAACTTTCAAAGAGAGATTATTCATCAGATGCTACAGCCTGGAAAGTTAGAGTTACAAAAAGATTTTCATTATCAACATCAGGCTTATACACTTATAACAAAGTATGAAAAGGTGCTCAACCCAAAGAAAAAGGTGTAAGTGTTTGGAAGCATCCTCCTGGTGAAGGTTTCAAGCTTAAAAGAAACTTGATGATTTTGGGAGAAAATATAAAGTTTAGGGGAGGAATGTTGGGCTTTGAGATGCTGCTGCTCAGATTAGATGATACTGCTCATGGATCTGAATGGAAAATTCACCAAGTGTTATTCTACTGCTGGTGACAATGGCACTACTGCTGGTGTATTTCATACTACTGCTGGAGTTGCTGATAAAGATCAAGTAAATACACCAAGTAGATTCTACTGCTAGGCATAAAAGATACTACTGCTGGAGATAGTTTCTATTGCATATGTGATAATGATGTATAGTATGTTTATTTAAGTTTAGAATAGATATGAAAAGATTTGTTGTAGCTCATATCACTCTTTATCACACATATGTATGGCGTTTAACACAAGAGAGATGGGACAGTGTATATGTTGGATCGAAAGGATAATATAGATAGAGAGATGTTGAATGTTTTTCTATTAAGCACATTACATACACACACTGAACCACCTCACAAATGAAGAGATGTGAGGTTTAAATATTACAAGCATTTTGCCTTTAAGGCTTTTGTGTGGGCTTGTGGGCTTTTGACCAATGGGCTTGTACATTTACATATAACTAAACATAATACAAGCCCACTTAACCCAAAGTTCTAATTAGAGTGAATGACCATCACTTTAAACTAAAATTAAAGCTAACAATCTCCCCTTAAGGGATGGTCATTCAAAAGATGAACCACGTGATTAGGTCTTTAGACTTCTGGGTCTTGAACTTTGTGATTCTTTGTTCCTTCATGCATAGTGATCTTCATCGTATCGTCCATTGATTGTTCTTTGCCTTGATCAACATCTTCATGTATTCACAACTTCGTTTCTTCCAATGTAGATGATGATTGATGGACTTTCTTCAGTACCTGCATAAAACATTTAGCAATAATTCGTACAGCACTTGCAGGTTCAGATCTCATTATGACTCATACAACTTGTATCCTTTATTGATGAATATAAGTGTATTGCATTGAAAGTGTACCTTAGAGATCTTTTGATGAATCTCATGTCTCTAGACTCAATTATGTGCGTTTTGGTTTTAGTCATCGGAGGCATGGAGCAGGGAGCCACCTTTTCAATATCAACTCATCTCGGAGTGAGAGGTCGATAGATTATGCATTGTTCTCCGTGAGAAATGAAACAAATATCTTTTAAGAGATATCTGAGTGGCTGGGAGGGGTTGTGCAACGCGTCACTGGGTCCATGACGTCTTGTCTTCAATATCAGTATCATCTTTGTGATAACCGATAGCAGATGTATTGACCCGGTTTCTTTCCTAAGTTTTCATGGAGGGCTATTTCTTTTCACCCTTTCATTAAACGTTTCTTTTTAATTCTTCAACCTCTTCTTTCTCCTTTCTCATTTGCTCCTTTTTTCAATCTTACCTAAGGACTTCTAATTCTAAGCTATTGGAATTGTCCTTGGGTAGATCCCTCCGGTTCTGGCGGATCATTAGACATTACCTAACCATAATCACCTTATTACACCATGATTATCCTAGATTTGTTGATCTCCTGCCATAAAACCTTTTGAAAAATCTCTCAAAGCGTTTATGTATAAAACACATTTTGGTTAACACTTCAAGAGTTTAGCATTTTCTGAAATACTCCCCCTTCACATGTGCTCATGCATTTTTGAAATAAATTGCACATGTTGGGTAGAGTTCGCACATTTTGAAATGATCAATTTTCAATGAACATGACCTTCGCGAGACACGCTTACATCACTAGTTAGACTAGCTTGAAATTATTACCCGTCTCGGTCATATTCAAAGATCATCTCTCGAATTGGTACATTCTACTCAGACAAGTCCTTTGCGAGACACGCTTACATCACTGGTAAACCAGCTTGAAGTTATTACCCATCCAGGACATGTCTTTTCGATTAACGGACGTTTAGTTTCGTCAATTCGAGGGTTCAACTGAGTCTGTCATTGAGATTCGAACCATGATCACATTTTAATCACATTTCTCCCCCTCAAAAATAGCATTTCGATGGTATTTTTGATACCGTTTGATTAAAATCATTGTTTTTGGAAAGCTAATAGGGAGAAACGGTTTTGCATGAACTTTTTGGAACAAATTTCTTTTTGGAATACTCCCCCTCAAAACTTGCATTGGATTTGACATTTTTGAAAACTTTGGAGCAAGTGGGGAGTAACGATTTGAAAATCTTAAGCAAAATTTTTGAAAGGATTTGAAAACCTTTTGATGAATTTTGAATAAAATTTTGCTTAAGATGAAGAAGTTTGGTTTGAGAAACTTTGCATGAAAACTTCTTATCATTTAGGATTGTTGCAATAAAGTGTACAACAGGGTCCTTTCTTTGAAAAACGGGTTATGCACTGTTATGTGTACATAAGCCAAAACGTTGAAGCCCGGGTTGTAAGCTGAAATACTTACAAGCCATTTAGATTTTTAGGATAAGCACTCGAAATTTTTTTATGAAGCACTTTCCTTTCTTTGAAGATCGGGTCCTGAACTGATGTGTTCAGAAGCCATCGGGTTAAGCGCGGGTTCTGATCTGATATGATTAGAAGCCATTAAGTTAAGCTCGGGTTTCGTACTGAAGTATACGAAAGCCATTTTTTACCAGATTAGACAACAACCTTTGGAACCCATTTAAGCACTGCGCCAACGGGTTTAGCATGTTTTGAAATCCATTTGTAAGTTGTGTCAATCTGATTCAAGGAAGTTGAATTCCAACGAGGACTGAAAACTGGTTTTTCATATGGAAATAACACTCGCGGAATCAACGGTGATTTAAAATCCTTTTTCAAAGCAGAGTCATTTTTGTGTTGCAGCGGAAGTAATTCAGAGTTTGAAGGACTTTGCTTTGGTCTCCACACTTGTCTTACCCGTGTAAAGCGAGATTGTGGAGTTTGAAATCTTGAAGTCTCTTCATGAGACATGTTTGACCTTGAAAGATTTTGAGGAGTAAGTGTTTCAGAAAAATTTTGTTTCTTCGAAAACTTCCTTCCTTTTTGCAAAGAATAGGTTGTAAACTAGGAAACCTTTTTCGAAAATGGTTTTGAAGATTCACCCGTGTAAACCTTCTTTGGAACACTCACTCTTGGTGTTGAAAGATTTGAAACAGGATATTTGCCTTTTGATCGATGGAGAACATCAAACTTTGCTTTTAAGGCATTGTATGACATTCACAAATCATTGTATTCTTTTTGAAGAAGATCTTGAGATGCCAATTTAGATGTAACACCCCCAATTTCGGTTAGCAATAGCGGAAGACTTAATTGGGTGTTACGTAGTGGATCTTTAGTCATAACCATAGAAAATGACTTTAGAAAGACGTTTTAAGTTTATCATTCAAAATACAAGCATTTAAAATACAAAGATGTTTCATAGTTAACACGTTTATTTAGATTTGAATGATAAAACATTTATTTAACCACCCGTGCAGGGTTTAATGCCAACTCCGTGCCTTGAGTTCCAGCCTTTAGTTACCTGAGATAACATGCTAAAAGTCAACAAAAGTTGAGTGATATTCATAGGTTTAAGTTTAATAGTTTGAACACAAGTATAAGTGTTAATTGCATCGAATTACAATTAAACAAGTTAAAAATCAAGTTGTTATTGCATTAAGCTCATGACACGCAACGCTTAACAGGCATCAAATATGATGTAAAGTATATAGGCCCTCGAGATGGGTATTTGCCAATAACCCATAAGTTTGTTCAAATAAAGTGCGCCTGGGTGGCTCATCCTAGCAGACCCAAACGGGGATTGTCAGTCCCAAATAGATCTATTCACAACTATTTACGTTCACTCGCAAGTGATTAAGGTTCATGATTGAGGGACTTTTGGCAATAGCTACTTAAGCAATAATAATAACAGTCATAGCATACAAAAAGTTTGTGTTCATGTTTGTAGCATGTATCTCCCCACAAAAGATTTAAAAGTTTAAGTGTAAACTCAAACGATGAAAGGAAACGGCTTCAACACACGACCTATATAGTATATGGCAAGTTTTAGTGGTTTGATAGTCTAAGTTTGGTTTATCGCGAATCATAACGTTTAAGGTTTTATCGATTGGTAATTTATTTGTAACGTTAAAATATGCATGTTTAAATGATCAAAGTTATATATAAAATATAAAGTTATATATAAAAGGAATATAAAGTTATATATATATATATATATATATATATATATATATATATATATATATATATATATATATATATATATATATATATATATATATATATATATATATATATATATATAACTCTTAGATATGTGCTCGTTCGTTGAAGTATATGAGATTTGCTAAAGAGATCATTGTTTATAATCGAAGTTAGTTGATGATAAGTTAGGTTCTTCGTTAATGATTTCGTTAAGTGGTTATATATATGTATATGTATTTATAAGTTATAAATATATATAATTATAGTGAAAATGTGTCGTTATTGATGAGTGACGAGTTTATAAAATAATTTTATAAACTTATAATTAGTTATTTCTGAGATAACCTTTAGGTTTCACAAAGTTACACTTTTGACCCTAACGGCATAATCTTTGCACCGTTAGTCCTCGGTTAAGTTTTTATTACATTTTAGGTCCAAAACCTTTAATATTTACATTTTATACTCAAAAGTTTCCTGAATTTACAGTTTTCATCATAAGATTATCAAAATGACAGTTTTTACCGTAAGTTTCCAAATTTGACAATTTTAGTCCTTCGGTTAGCAAACTTTTGCAAATCAAGTCCAAAATTTATAAAAATCAAAGTTTACTATTTTTATTTCATAACTAAGTTTAAAATAGCTTATGTAACTTATAAAAACTGCTTAATTAGTCGAGAGCTTATTTTTCAGCTTATGGGCTTTTAACGAGCTAAATGTGTAGCCCATTATGGGTTTTCGATCCAATGGGTTTAGAGAGGGTTTGGGCTTGGTTACGGGCTCACTTTAGGGTTGTAAAAATATATCAAATGAGCTTATACGAAAAGCTTATAACTAGCTTAGTGGGCTTATTAGCCCAATCGCTAATATTTAGTTTTGTGAAAAACTGATTCTAGGTCGATTACTTTAGGGTTTAACAAGGTTCGAGTTGAGTTTTATAGGTCGAATGAAATACATGGTTTGTTAGCTTGGTAGCTCGACTATTAGGTCGAGCTATAAAATGCAAGGGTTGTGCGTCAAGTTTGGAAAATATGAGGCCAAAGCTAACGTGACTTAGCTTGTTTGAAACAGTTTCAAAACCTTGAAAATATTCTAAGTGTTTTATAAATTTCGAAAGTGTCCAACATGACTTAGAAACGTGTGATGTTTACGGGTTATACATTTATATAAGGTTCGAATGACTTTTGTTCTCGATAGTTAGCATGACCAATATTTAGAGTGTCGAGTAAAACACATGTGTTGTAATTATACTTAACGAGATATTCGTCTAAAGTAAAATGAACTCGCGATAGAAACATAGAATCACAAAATATATAAAAATGAGAAAAGTTCGAGTGTGCTCACTTCACCTCAAAAGGTGGGGCGTATCACCAAGTCGAGACTGAGTTAGGCTGAAAGAATGGTGTAGCTCGATTCTTTGCACTTCAAAGATTTAGGAGTGAGTTTAATATGGTCCTTGGCTTTGCTCGAATGCCTCGAAATTTAGGCTAAGCTAGGCGAGTTTCATCACTTGGAAATACTTAAAACTATTTTTGAGTTGTAAACGTTTGTGGATGGTTGAATGCCGATCGGTTGGGTTTATTTAAGGGCAATTCATTGAGTGTTAAAATGAATGAAATGATGAAGAATGATGAGAGTAGCAGAGAGTGTCATTGTATAGTCATGTTTGAGTGTGGAAGGAAACCAAATTATGGTTGCTTGTGGTATCCTTGGCCGGCGGTAAACACCAAGGAGAAGAGACAAATGAGTTTTAAGAGTTTGTTCTTGTGGCTTGTTCGATTGTCTCAAGGGTTTATCACATTTTATACATGATCTAAAATAGATGTAGTGATCATTTGATTGTGTATATATTCGATAAGATCTTGGACGAATTCATTTGCTAGCCAAAATATATTTTTGGTTCGAGTTGGGTGTCATGCGAGACAACACTAGGCCAAAATGTGAAATTTTTAGTTGTGTTCACAATATGTCAAGTGTGTCGAGCTTTGGAGATTTTTAAGTAAGTAAATAGTCGAGTTAGGATGTGAGGTTTGTTGCACTCGATTCTTAGTTAGGTCAAAAATTGAGTTGTGCCAAATAATTATATTATTGTTAAGCTAGATTTTTCGTATAATGGCCAAAGTGTTCGTCACTTGAGCAGCCAAACGAAAATTTATATATAAGTTTTGAGCTTTGGGTTCGTTTTGGGCTCGTCAGGTGGGCTAGCCCAATGAAGAAAAGAAAAGAATTATTAAGGGTCCAATTGGTGCGTTCGGTTTGTAGTATTTTTGGGTCGAGGCCCAATGGTTCTAACAGTCCATTTGGGTGTTGGGTCGAGGCCAAATATAGTTACTGAGTATTCGTGATAATTTTCGTGAGCTCGGGAATGTATTTGATCACGTTTGGTTAATTGCCGAAACGTATAAACGTTAAGTATTAAACGTTAATTGTTTTAAGTAATTCGCGATTTTTAGACTATCAAGATTCGTGTGTGAGCATCGTTCCTAGTTAAATGGGGAATCACAAATATCGTTGTGATTTAAAATAGTGTAGCATAAATAACAAAATTTTTTTGTTACTAGTATAAATGGTTATTTAAATAACGTAATGATTTATTAATCATTTATTAGCATTTACTATTCATAGGGAAAATTACGAGAGGTTACATTAGATTCCAAAGAAGCAATTTGTTTCAAAAAATGATCTTTTTCAGCTTTTGAATCATCCATTTTACGTGCCAATTTCCGTTCGAAAACAATATTTTCTTTTTCAAGTCTTTCAAAATATGTTTCGAATTTGTTTGTTTTGTTGAAAAGATCAGTTTTGGCATCCTCAAGATCGTTTGTACGTTGAGCTAAAAGCGTTTCAAGCTCAAGTACTTTTGTTTGAAGCACATGATTTGCATTTTCCGTTTCAAAATCTGAAGAATTAGAATCAAACAGGGGATTTGGATAGGAAACATTTTTGAGTTGAAACTCATCCATGTTCGTCTTCATTGATTCAATCTTTTGCAAAACTTTTTCAAACATTTTATCTACGAATTCAGACAACTTAGATTTCAAAACTTCAACCTCTTTTGGTTTCGTGATTGATTTTTGAGTCTGAACTCGTGAACGTTTGATTGAATCAAACAGGTTTTTGTAAGTCTGTTTCAAATGCTCGTTTTCTTTTTGTAATGATGCCACATCATGTTCCAATTCAATATTTTTTGTATCAAGTTCATCCAAATCAAACTTGATATTAGCATCATGACAATTTTCTTCAAAAATCTTTTCCTTTTCTTTAAGCACTGATGTCAAAGAGTTTTTAGAAGAAGCAATTCTTTTTGATAATTCTACTTTGACTTCAGCTACTTCTTTTGAAAGTTCAGTGATTGTCCTTTTGAGACAAAGATTTTCAGATTTCAAAGAAGATGTTTGTTCAAAATCCACATTCTCATACGCAAGGCTGACAGACACCGATTTGAATGACTCAATTTGATTTGTGAAAAATTCTTTTTGAATATCAAGATTTTAGCATTTTCCATCAAATTCATCTTCAAGTGAATGGACGTACTTTAAATCTTCTCTCATTTCAGTGACAATAAATTTTTCAAAGTATTCAAAACTTAAGTTGATATTTTTCACAAGAGGTTCAATCTCATCTTTTAAAAACTTACAGACTTCCCTTTTTAGCCAAGCGTCTGATGACATGAGACGATTGTAGTCACTATTGGTGTATTGTTGTTTCGACCAAATGACCTTTAACGTGTGTTCAATGTGATTTTTAAGATTACAAAACTGTTTCCTTGCTTTATTTTGCCATAAATTAGCATCATAAGTAGCAAGTTGAGCTTCTTTGAAAAATCTTTTCACATTTGTTTCTTTTCTTTTTAAAGGTGCCTTTGGTATTTCTGACAATTGTGTACAAGCATACACAAAGCCTTGGTACGAGAGTAAGCTTTTTCTTTGTTTGACTTTTAAGCGTTTTTCCTTTTCTAATTTTTCATCTTCTTCTGACATGAACAGAGCATCAGTCGACAAAAATTTATGTTCCACCAGATCTGTATTTTCAAAACCAAGTCCAGATTTTCCTTTATGAACTTTTTCATCTTTAGGAAGCATCATTTGAAGAGTTTGAGCACTTTGTCCTGTTTTTTGAAGTTTTGTTTCAACATTGTTTGCTTGTTTCAAAAGCTGTTGATTCTCATTCTCAAGTTTTGTATTAACAATCTTAATATTTGACGTGGTTTCTTGAAGTGCGGAGTATTTAACTTTTAATTCAACGTTCTCTTTTAAAAGCTCTTGGATCCTTGTGTTAGCGGGGCCCATATTTGTATCTAGTTTTTTAATGGAAAGTTTTTCACGTGACAGGGCATCGCTACACTCAACTTGAAGTTCTTTATTTCGTTTTAAGATTGGTGTGAGAACATCTTCATTTAATTTCCGAGCTTGAGATTTAAGGTTTGAGATTTCAATGTTTTTTCTTTTTGTTATTTCTTTAAATTCCTCAAGCTCTTTGGACAATAAGACGTTGGTTTGCTTAGCTTTGCGATTGTCCTCTTTGCACTTTTCAAGTTCATTTTTGAAATTATCGATTAAAGAAGCAAATATGGCATGATCTTGATCGTGAGAAGATCCATCCTGGGCAGGCTCACCTCCATTAGGATCCATATCTGGAGTTGTAGGAGTGATATTACTATCAAACCGATTCACCACATATGTGTCACTGATGGACTCAGGATGCGCAGGATGTGTCTTGTCATGAGCAAACACATTATCGAACAAAACAACATTATCATTATCATGTGAATGTTGTACCGTAGCCAATATTGCTATGTCAGATGAAGTTCTGATATGGTCAGCCTCAGTATCCCAAACAGCTTCATTCCTGTGTGTACCATCAGCATCCGAATCGTACCTTGGAGTACTGCTTTCAACCTGCTGTTCTGACGATGTGTCACTTCCCGTTAAAATCGAGCTAACATCAGATGTTGTACCCTCATCTACTTTTTCTTCTTTGTTTGCCTCTTTCTCATTTCCCTCTGATTTCTTTAAAAGTCGTTCTCTTTCAATGTCTTTCTGCTTCTCAATCTCATTAAGCTCAGCTTCTTCTTCAGCAAGTGCCTTTTCAAGTTCACTCATGGTCTCGATACATTGGGTTTGGAAGGTTTTGAAGTCTAGCCAAAATCTTTGGGAAAATGCATTGAGAAACTCTGACTGAGTCAATATCCAAGGTTGCAGTATAATCTGAAGTTGAGGTTTGATCACTTCAAGAGCTTCCCTGCAATTGTGCGTATAAAGTTCCTCTTCATTCAGTAGCTTTTCGTACTGATTCAGGCTTTGTATGAGTGGATTTTGGAAATGATGAAATTGGATTCTGATGTAGTATTCAAATGCCTGATCAAACCTTGAATCATACCCAGTTGTAATGATGACTTTTTCAATCTGAGTCTTGAACTCTTTAAACGCTTTCCTTGATTTTCTCTCTTTCATTTTCAATTCCTTTTCAATTTAGCTCCAATGTGTGATAAAGTTGATTCAGGATCGTTGCAACGAAATAGGAGATGTTGTTGTTGAAGGTTAAGAATGGTTGCAGTTTAGATAAACGAAACAAATTTAAATAAAGTTACAAAATTTGATTAGAGTATAATTAAGACAAAGTCAAAAGTTTACAATTTCGACAAAGGTTATGTAAATTACAATTTAGATAAAATGATAATTTCTATAGAAATTTCAATGTTGACCAAAATTTATATAAATTATGGCAAAATGTCAATTTAGATAGAAATATATCCAATTTATATAAATTGGTAATTTATATAAAATCTAACACTCTTATACAAGAGGGTAGATATCCGTTTGTCGAAGTATTTTACACTCTTATACAAGGGTGAAAATACCGAGTTCACTCTTGAGTTGACGAAATTACGTTCGAATCAAATCCTTAAAAGTTATTTAACTTTGAAATCGTTTCACAGAAGTACGAGGGCCAAAACTGCCAATTCTGAAAGTTCTTAAAGGCTGCTGGATAGGACAGGGATTGAAAATGAAAATACTGAATTCTAGGCTTGTCCGATATCACAAATGGTCCCTTTGTCTGATATCGGAATTGCTACAGGATGTCGGACAGCACAGAATTGCGATGTCTGATGGAAATTGATTTGCGATAATTCCTGGCGAGGACCAATTGCGATAAAATTATCACAATTTGATTTGCGATAAAATTATCACAATTGCCACGTTTGAATTGCGATAGAAAATTTCAGCTGAAATTCTGATAGAATTTCCCAATTGCGATAAATCGTTGGTTTTTCTGCAATTGCGATAAAACGCGCCGTGGAACCAATTTCGATATTCTGCTATGCTCAACCACTTTTTGTCCTTTTCCTCTACTAACCCACTGACTTCTTACACCTTGTAGCTTGTAGGACTTTCTTCACCCACTTCTACCAACTTCTTTCAATCAAATCTAATCAAATCTTATCCAAAAACAAGTCTTATCCACAAAAATCTTATACAAGATCTTTAATGAATGACCATCTGTGAAGTAAGAACAAACCACAAATATGATTTTCCAAGCCAAGATTTGAATGATGAACTAGTGAACTTCACAGAAACAAGTCATTAGAACATAAAACAACCACAAACTCAATGCTTTTGATTTTGTGTATAGATCGAGTAGATGAAAACACGCACAAAATACTCCCTTTGTTCTTCAAATTTTCGTACATTAGCCACCAAAAACACAAGGTTGCTGCGTTTAACAGTGAACTAAAACACAAAATGTATTTTTTAACAAGAATCCGAACATAAGAACTCCTACCTCGAAGCTAGGCTTGTTGATACCACTTGTTGTAGCTCATATCACTCTTTATCACACATATGTATGGCGTTTAACACAAGAGGAGATGGGACAGTGTATATGTTGGATCGAATGGATAATATAGATAGAGAGATGTTGAATGTTTTTCTATTAAGCACATTACATACACACACTGAACCACCTCACAAATGAAGAGATGTGAGGTTTAAATATTACAAGCATTTTGCCTTTAAGGCTTTTGTGTGGGCTTGTGGGCTTTTGACCAATGGGCTTGGACATTTACATATAACTAAACATAATACAAGCCCACTTAACACAAAGTTCTAATTAGAGTGAATGACCATCACTTTAAACTAAAATTAAAGCTAACAAGATTTATCTTGTAACTGACTAGGACTCCTTAGTCTATAAAAGGAGGATCTAGGGTTAGAATTAGGTACGTATCATTGTGAGACTTTATTCACTTCAAGGTTCTTGTAACCCTAATACTGTTAGAGTATTCGTATTAATATATTGAAGTGATTGTTGAGAGAATTCTATTGTTTTCATTCATTGTTCTCTTTAAGATTAAACATTAGATTCCGCATAGTGTTTAATATTGTTTCAAGTTAAAGTCAGCTTCTATACGTGTTGTTTTAGATTTATCTAAGATAACAAACTAGATCATTGCTCAACTGGGATCAACAATTAACATTTATTTTTTTTATTTACATCGAATCAACTAAAAGTTAAATAAAGATATGTCAAAATGTTATCTACGAGATTCGAATTTGAGAATTCTTGCTAAAAAAATGGCATGTTACCTGGCGGGCTAGGACACTTATTTATTTACATGTCTCCACTGTTTTGATTATATACCACGAGGCGTTACGAACCCGTGCGATGCACCGGCTGGGTCATTGGTTGAATGTCTATGCAGATGTTTAGTGCGTAATGTTTATATACTTTTTATCAAGTTTGCGTCAATGTTTGTAATATAAGTTTTATTTATCGGAAAATTTATCATTTAGTATTAAATAACTCACGTAAACAATAGATACTTTCGTGGTAACAGAAAAGCATTTCCATTTTCGCGCACTGTTATCGATCACCTAGGTGACCTCACTTTTGCAAAGACCAATCTACTAAACATTTGATTCGGTCCCTCACGGGTAAAATTGGAGCGTCAAGTTAAGCGACTAAAGATGTTGATACTCAAATAAAAGTTACGGTGGGTCGAAAATGAGATATCAACAATATCCTAGGGAATCTCCAAAGGGAATTTGTTAGACTTAATCAAGAACCGAGATATAGATATATTTTAAATTTAAATTTAATTTAATAAAGACTTTGCATTGAATGAGATATATGTTAAGAAAGTTTAAGTAATTACAAATTAATGTCAATATTTAAAATATATTGTGTGCATGAGTATTAAGCGGTTTAGAAAAGTATTTAGGTAAATATGTATTCCTGAAAATATTTAACTTATTATTTAATTATTTTCTTATAACAAAATCATAAAAATACATTAGAGAATTAATTAGTTCTTTTGAAGACACCAGTCAGGTATCGTAACCATGATCGTTAAGGTGTTATCAATTATGTAAAGTATCGAGTATGTTGTAGTATATTTTATGTCTTTTGTGATATTCTCGGACAACTTAAGAAATAAGACACACTCAAACATTTTAATATGCATAAATTATGTAAACTTTTATGTGTTAATATCCTCCTCAACACCTAGTTAAAAAGATAAGGAATAAGGCCCACACCAACTACATCTATTGTCTTATAGGTATAAGAGATACAAACAGTAGATGTATTGTACAACATGTAAGTATTTGTACTACATAACAGCTTCCCATGCATTTTATCTTTGGACCTATCAACTGGTATCATAAAAATATAAAAATAACCACTTTGTTTTCTCTATATTTTCAGTTTTCATCAAAGGGATGTCATCTACTGAATCAGGATCAACAACCTGTAATGATATTGGGTTTGACCAATGCGTGTATGTTTCTCTATTATTTTTTATATTCTTTTTAAAGATTTATTGTTTGTGTAATAATGTATGCTTGTTTTAATTCTTTCCTGTTACACAGGAACTCTAATAACCCTGGTGAGCTTGTGTTTGAGGTACATTATGGTAGTGTTTTTATGTATCTTCCCTTTAGGTACGCCGGTGGAGAACTTATAGACTTGAAGTTGTCTAGGTCAAGTAGGTTATGTTATTCTGAGATGTGTGAGCTTTTGTTGAAAAACATAAAAGAGGATATATGGGCGTGGTTTTATTGTAAACCTAGGTGTAGCTTGGAAGAATGTTTGACCATTTTCGAAACTGATAATGATGTCAAGAAAATGTATGAATTTGCTAAGATTAATGGGGTCATTGAGGTATTTGTTAGTGGAATTCCGCAAGCACATTTAGTAACCCACTATCATAAGAACTTGCCCTTTTATGACTCTGACGATGAGGTTACATATAAAGTCAAAATGCATGAAAAAAGAAAGAAAGATTATGAAAACATGTCGTTGGAAGAAAAAATTGGCTGGGAACAAGCAGAACAAAATTCGCCAGGTATCCTTAGGACACCTTATGTTAAGCCTTTTGTGGAAGCAAGTCTTTTTAGAGGGAGGGGAGAAATGGCATATAATGATGACTTCTGTGATTGTTCGGCTTTTTTAAGGTCTGTTAATAGCCTGTACATGCCAAAGGATTGTGATTGTGGGTGTAGGTCTCCGACTTTTGTAAGGTCTCTTGTTAATGACACTGACGATGATCCTACAGTTGGAGGGTCTACTGTTATCAAAAATGTGGCAAAGGAATCTATTCCTTCAAAGGGTAAGAGGCTTTTAAATGACCTACATGATGGTTATACAGTTGGACGATCTACTGTCGTCCAAAAAATGGCAAAAGAAAGTCATTTTCAAGATATAAGTTTCAAAGGTAGGAAACTTTTGAACGACTTCGAATCCGTTGGGGATGATGTTCAGTAAGTCGTTTGATGTTAAGGATCCTATTCAGGCTGCACTTGGATACCGTGAACAAATGGGTAAGTTTTTTTTTTAAACATCGGGTATGTATTTAGTCATGTATCAAGTATGTTGTAGTATCTCAAAACAATTACTGAGCATACGATGCCTTTAATGGGTTCAACCTTTTGTATGTCTACTCTTGTTTGTATCTCAAAACAATTACTGAGCATATGTTGTAGTATATTTGATGTCTTTTGTGATATACCCGGACGACTTAACTATCTGTTTTTTTGGTAAATTTCAAATCAATATGACTAAATGTTTATTGTTGTCTTAATTAGCATACACATAAGAAATAAGATACACTCCTAAAGTTTTATCGTATTTTAGGGTACGTTAAATGTTGTAATAGGTTAATTTGTAAAATCTAACACAATGCGTATTGATCTTTGCGTATTCAGTTTCCTTAACGAAAGCAACTTTTTTTATATCTAGTTAAATAAGCTAGAAATAGCTGAAACAGCAAAGCGGAATATAAAAGCATGGACGAGCGAAAAAGTTATGCTAATGAGCGAAAAAGTCCCTCAAGCGACTTTTAACTTGGTAGATAAGCGACTTTCCAAAATCCAACTCTAGAGTGCAAGTGGCATGTAATGATGACTGCATTGCTTGTCAGGGTAAACAAGTCAATCAGACAAGTGGTTAGATTCAAGCGACTTTTTTCAAGTGACCTTTTATGATATAGCGACTTGTTACCCAACCACCAAAATGTTTTGTGCTTTTTGTTTTGTTACTTTAATAGGGTCTTGTACTTAAGCGACTTTTAAATTGGTAGATAAGCGACTTTCCAAAATCCAACTCTAGAGTGCAAGTGGCATGTAATGATGACTGCATTGCTTGTCAGGGTAAACAAGTCAATCAAACAAGTGGTTAGATTCAAGCGACTTTTTTTAAGTGACCTTTTATGATAAAGCGACTTGTTACCCAACCACCAAAATGTTTTGTGCTTTTTGTTTTGTTACTTTAATAGGGTCTTGTACTTAATAAAATATTGGAACGCATGTAGTATGTTTGTCATTTGTTTGTGCAGCTTGATTCCATGTCACTATTTAGTCAACATTTTGTTCTACTACAAGAAAGGCTTTATCAAGTTTAAAATTGAAATTGATACTTAAAAAGTTTAACACGTACAATAAATACCATGAACAAGCTAATCATATAGTTCTTTAATGAAACATACAAAAACTACTAATCATACAGTTCATTATTAGCGCAACAAATACTTTTTGAGCGACTTTATTTTGGAAACTTATAACGTTGGTGGTTGTTTTTCCCTTTACCGCAAGACCACAGTGGCGTTCACTTGGGTTTAACGCAACTAATAACCACATGAAACAAGAAAGTAAAGCACAAATACGCACAAAAAAGAGTAAGTGTGTGGAAACAAAGGTCAACATATTTTTTAATTACAAAATACATAAGCGCAAAACAAAAATTACATGGGATAAAAAAACTAAACAGTGTACATAAACCACATTGTCTAAAATCAAAACCCATAAAAAAGAAGCCTATAACAATTTTTTTCTTTTTCCTTGTTCGTTTGGTTGATCATTATAGACTTTCCATATGGTTGACTTGCCTCTAAGTGTCTCCTCAATACTTGGTTTAACACTGCCACTTGGTTCAGCATTTGGTTTAACACAACCACTTGGTTTAACAACTTCTACTTGTTCCTGACTGTATACTTGTCGTCTTAGCTCTTCGAGAATTTCAGGTGGCAATTGCTTATTCGGTTCAGCATTTGGGCCATATCTCTCATAAATCTCTGGAAATATGACCTCTCTTAATACCTTGTTTGACCATTCCCTATCATCAACATTATGCTCGAACCTAACTCTTTTACCAGTTGACATTTTTTGAACGAAGTGATGCTAATATGGTGAAGAAAGTGATGAAAATGGGGAGTAAAATGAGATGAGGGAAAATGGTGCAGTTTATTACCCCACGTGAGATCCAAATATGTGGTTGGGGTTGTATGCTTTTTTCAACACTTTATTCCCCCGTATCTACCTAGAAAACACTTACATTATCACGCTTGCATTGTTAGTTGTTGCTTGGTTAATCCAAAATAAGGAAAAAACTGGTTAAGTAAATATTAAATGCATCCTTAATCGCAAAAGACCCAAGGGCGCAGTTGGTGTTGGTGTTGGTGTGGTGTATAAGACGGTTGAGGTTGGTTGAGGTCGGGGGTTCGAGCCCTGCTCACCCCTGGCTTCCCAACTTCCCGTTTTTAATTTTATTAACAAAAACTTTTTATGGAACTTTTTTAAGCTCTTAAAAATAAGAATTTTTAATGAAACCAACTTTTTTATATCTAGTGAAATAAGCTAGAAAATAGCTGAAACAGCCAACCTTTATGCTGAGGATTGGAAAAAGTCTCTTATGCGACTTTTCGTAGGGTAAATAAGCGATTTTCTAAAAACCAACTCTAGGGTGTAAGTAAGCGACTTTTTTTGATTTATTTATTACAAGGGTATAATAGTCCGACAACATTTCTAACTATAATGTAGTTAAATGTAATCCAAAAGTTGTACCGTAGTATATGAGAAAACGTAGAGGGGGGCGGGTGAATACGTTACCGTTTTAAAAACTTAAAACTTGTTGTATCAAATATCCGTTTAAGCTTGTTATAATATGAAAGATGTTTGTTGTAATTTAAGACTACCATAAACTTACACTACCACAAAAAAGAACATAAACATCCCCTAATAGAAACCGGTTATATAATAACCAGTTCCTATTGTAAAAAATATGAGGTAGGGAAAGTGTAAAAAACCGGTTGTCATAGAATAACCACTCTCTTTAATATAAAAATTAAGAAAAACCGGTTCTGCGGAAGAGACCGGTCTTAGAAGATTAGTAAAGACACCGGTTTCTTTTAAGAAACCGGTTTGTATTATATTCCACTTATAGACACCGGTTGGTTACTATAAAACCGGTCTTAGTGATCTTTTGAATATGCCCAACGGAACACTATCTCAATATCTCAATTTTCGGAAATTTTTATGCTATCTCAATTATTTCAACAATGACAGATTCATCGAGGATGACAAGCTCAAAAAATTCGTATTATGGTGTCATTGAAGAAATATGGGAATTGGATTACAATTTGTTTGTTATACCCCTATTCAAGTGTAAATGGGTCAATGACAGGGGAGGTGTTAAAGTTGATAGGGATGGTTTCACGTGTGTCAATCTTTCCACAAACAGCTACATATCTGACCCATTCATTCTAGCAAACCAAGGCACCCAAGGATTTTTTGTCGATGACTTAAAAGACAAGAGATGACACATTGTCATGCATGGTAAACGACATATAGTTGGTGTTGATGATGTTGTGGACGAGGACGACTATAATCAGTTTGACGAGCTACCTCCATTTTCTAGTGGTATTCAGTCTTTAGATGAAATTTTTGATGATACTGTTTATTTAAGATCGGATTATCAAGAAGGACACGAAGAATGACGAGTCAGGTAATAAAATAATTTACTCAAGTTATAACTAAATTTAAGCTAATATACTTATTTTATAGTCAACAACTAATGTGTTTTTATACATTTGTTATTTTTGCAGGTACTACAAACCGAAGACATAGCCGAATAAATTAAATAAATAGCATACATTATGCAATAATTTCTTTTTCTCCCACTAAATAAGTCACTATATAATTTCATCTTTTATAAAAGAGAGAAAAAAAAATGGCCAATATACAACCCACGATCCAGAACTTCTCCCCCAAACTCTTCCCCCAATTTTGACTGATACTATACAATACCACGATCCTCCACCTTCACAACTTCTCCTCCCACCAATCGACCCCTAACCACCACCCTCTTAATATATATGATGTTGTTTGCATCATTTGACAAGATATTCATCATCTTCGATGGCTTCTTCTGATAAGTCAACTCCTCCTGTTACCGTTGATTCACTTAACCCAAAGGTCTTATTTTTTTTCTTCTTCAGCTTATTTAACTATTACTTAGCTTTCTTTTGTATTTGTTAGGGTAAGTTTATAACTTGTTTACTTTTTAACCACTGCTTTCTAAATAGATCTAACATGCAGTGAGTTTGAGATTATGTTTATGTTAGTAATAAGCTATTTGATATTGCTTATATTTAACTGGTGATTTTATTGGTAAATGTATATAATGCAAGTTAAATAAGCTGTTAAATAAAGGGGTGTTTGTTTCAGCTTATGGCTTATTTGATTTTGAGCTTATGTTTCATAAGCTAACCTTTTGTGACTTATTTTGAAACTTTTTGGCGTATATAATTTGTGACTTATTTTGAATCTTTTCGGCTTATATATGTTTCTTATGTTATAATAAGCTTATATATGCCGAAAAGTTTCAAAATAAGCCACAAAAAGTGAGCTTATGAAACACAAGCCCAAAACCAAATAAGTCATAAGCCGGCTATATAAGCCGAAACAAACACCGTATACAAACACCTGCTTATTTTTTATAAGTTGTTTTCGAAATGTTTAGATGAAGAAAGTGCTTATGCTCAGTAAGTGCATTTTTTAAAGGACATTGTTGATGGATTTAATTATAATAAAAACTCAAATAAGTTGTTTATAGTAAGGTGATGATTATCTGCTTATAAGCGTAACAAGCTGTTTAAAATAAGTAAATTATGAGCACCTCCTTATTTATTAATGTGTCATGATGAGGTTACTTTATATAAGAAAATGGATTTGTACAGTTGAGATCAAAAGGTAGGGGATACCTTTTGTATAGAACTCTTACTTTTATAAACAAATACTAATTATTATTATTATTAAGTGTCATCAATTGAGATTTTATTTGTTATAGTAGGAGTGTTTTCATAGTGATGACGGATTATTGCATATGAAAGCAGCAGATGATTAGTTTCTATCGTTTTAGTCGGATTATTTTAATTAGTTTTCTGATTGTGATTATCTGATTGTTTAAGGCTATTTAACATTTATTTAAAAAAAATAATAACTTTTGAAGTTTCATCACTGGTGGTTGAGCTTGTCTAAAATTTATTTATGAGGTGTTTCGGATAGTGTTTTGGAAGTCATTATCATATAATCATGTTTTCAACTCATGGATAATTAGTTGGATATATTGAAACTGATTCCGCTGATATATTGTCAATGAATCAACTTTGGATACTCAGTTATCTATCAGCGTAAAAAAAATTGATTTTGATTATCTGTTCAATTAAGGTCTTTTACATGTGAATCATTAGACAAGAGGCTTTCTCAAACAATCAAACAACATCTATCTTACAACCCGTTTTGTTACCACTGATATACTGATTATTAGCTACGATGACCTTTGTACTGATGGTTTCCCCTTTATTGGCAGGTCTTGAAATGTGAGTATGCTGTACGTAGTGAAATCGTCTCCCTGGCTCAGGTATACAATGATCATTAACTGATTTATTAATAGGAAATTTATAATCAAAAGTATAATAGACTACTTTAAAGTGTGTTGGATGAACACTTTCTGATGTTTCTACGTTATTTTACTACAGAATCTGCAGCAAGATTTGAAAGCAAACCCAGGCACTCATCCTTTTGAAGAGGTATCATTTTCCTCGCTGCTTTCTTTTTATTCTGTTAGAAAGTTACAGATTCTGTTTCAGTGCTGATATCCTTCAAATGTTTGCAGATAATTTACTGTAACATCGGAAATCCACAATCTCTCGGGCAACAACCGATCACTTTCTTTAGAGAGGTTCTTGCACTGTGTGATCATCCCACCATATTGGACAAGACTGAAACACAGGGTTTGTTTAGGTACTGATACATTAAAAACTAGTGTCAGTTATGTAATTTTTCCAAAGTTTTTATATGCATTCAAGTAACCTGATATGTATCATTAAACTTAGTTCATTACATGTCTCATATCTTACTGTGACTTTGGTGGTGAATTCTGACAGCGCGGATTCCATTAATCGAGCATGGGAGATCCTTGATCAGATTCCTGGAAGAGCAACTGGTGCATACAGTCACAGTCAGGTAAAACCGTAAAACTGCTGTCTACTATTTTTCTTTTCTTTTTTGCGTACAAAATGTTTAAGCACATGGTGCACAGCGATGTAACGCAAATGACTTGTGTTTTGTAATTGTCATCAGGGTGTCAAGGGATTGCATGATACCATTACTGCTGGTATTGAAGCTCGTGATGGTTTTCCTGCTAATCCAGATGATATTTTCTTGACAGATGGTGCAAGTTCAGCGGTATAAATATCTCTTTTTCGTGCTCTTTTAGTTTGGTAAATAGACTAGATTTTAAAATTAGTAGAACATATTGTATTGATTACTGATTGTATTATCTTTGTATACCAGGTCCATATGATGATGCAGTTACTTATAAGGTTAGAGAGTGACGGAATCTTCTGCCCAATTCCTCAGTACCCTCTTTACTCTGCTTCAATCGCCCTTCACGGTGGCACTCTTGTATGTGCTTTTATTACCAGAAGCTAATGCCCATGTTATTGTACCTTCTTTGTTACTTTATTAGAATGCTAAATTATTGCTTCATAATGATTTTCAGGTTCCTTATTATCTTGATGAAGCAACAGGTTGGGGACTAGAGATATCTGAGCTTAAAAAGCAACTAGAAACCGCACGATCAAAGGGCATCACTGTCAGGGCTTTGGTTGTGATTAATCCAGGAAACCCAACTGGGCAGGTAAATATCTCCTCTCGAAGATCACTAATTAATGTATTCTCACATTTTTCTGATAAATTATTTTTTGAAACTTTATCTAGGTTCTTGCTGAGGAGAACCAACGAGATATTGTTGAGTTCTGCAAGAAAGAAGGCTTGGTTCTTTTAGCAGATGAGGTATACCAAGAAAACATCTATGTCCCAGAGAAGCAATTTCACTCTTTTAAGAAAGTGTCTCATTCAATGGGATATGATGACAAGGATATCCCCTTGGTTTCTTTTCAATCCGTGTCTAAAGGTAGTTTTTTGTCAAACACAATGCTACATGGCAATGACACGTGTCGTGAGAAATTTTGAAGTTGACTAATAGTTGCTGCTTTTCAGGGTATTATGGTGAGTGCGGGAAAAGAGGTGGTTACATGGAGGTCACTGGTTTTACTCCTGAGGTCAGGGAACAAATTTACAAGGTGGCGTCTGTGAATCTCTGCTCAAATATTTCTGGTCAAATTCTTGCAAGTCTCAGTCATGAGCCCTCCAAAGGTATCCGTCGCTTCATATATTACAATCTATTTGGTTTGGCGATATGATTATAAGCTAATATGTGCATATATGCAGGTTGGAGATGAATTATACGATTCCTACTTTGCTGAAAGAGATGGCATCCTACAATCACTAGCAAGGCGTGCAAAGGTGAGTTCAGATCAGCAAACTTGCAGATTAGTATTGCTTTATAATGATCAATTGTTATGTTGAGGAAAATTATTGATAATTTGTTCTTTATCATTAAACCATAGACATTGGAAGATGCACTGAACAGCTTAGAGGGTACTACTTGCAACAAAGCGGAAGGTGCAATGTATCGTTGTGGTTCCTGGTTCTGGTTTTGATAACACGTGATGCTGAAGCTGATCCGAATTTTGCCACCAGGCCTGTGGAGCTAATAGGTTCTTTAGAAAGCATAAACAAGGCTGAGAAACTGATGAAAGATGTTATAGCAGAGGTACACTATAGTCAATGTCTTTGTTGTAAGGGGTTTAATTACGTGCCACCTTTTTGGCTTTTTGCTTCTATCAACTGTATCATGATGTCATCTTTGTCACATAATGTCTGAGGTTAATACATCCTGTTTCAGGCTGATGCTGGTGGTTCCCCAGCACTAGTTGCCAGGGGTTCAGCAATGCGCCATCTGCTGCAAGCGTGGAACAAGTTCAGATACAAGTCCAAAATGAAAAGGTATTTTGGTTATTTGTTAGTAATTTTTTTCTGTCCTTGGAAATAAGTTTTTTTTGTTGGTCAGTTCTTGGGACGAGACATATCCAGACCCCTTTCGGACCAAGAACTTATTAAGGTATTCACTTGACGATTAAAGCTGGATATATGATTTTGAACTGTTGAGTGAACAACTAATTTATAAATAGAACATCTCTATTCCTTTTGGCACTGGATGTAAATTTCGAGTAATTTGATTTAGAGGTTTATAATTTGGTTTGTGGTTAATTTAAATGGGTGTAAAACATTTCTGAGTTTCTTATTTGGTATTTATCAACTTTCACAGGTGAAGAGAGCACTGAGAGGGGTTCGTGTGAGGTTCATCGCAAAGATTACATGAAGCGCCATAAGGTTCAGGCAGTAACAGTTCAACCAATCAGCCAACTAAGGTGAGCTTGTAGCCATCATAATGTTACTTTTTGATGTTCAATAGCCGAATCTTAACAACATGTCCAAAAAGACATGAAAGTAGAATAATTAGAACACATCAGTATGTTTAAATACATTTGTGCAGGAAGGGGTTGCAATCGAAATTGATGAAGCTGTTGTTGGAGCCTTGAAGGGCGAGCTTGCTGCTACTACATTCTTTTCTAGCTTAATTAGTTAAACAAGTTTGAGTCAAGTTGAGACGATTTTGATATGTTGTAGTTGTTTATATTGTCATGTATCAAGATTTATGCACTTTACTTTATTTGTATATTATGGAATTATGAAAATTTTATATTTTTTTGCAAAAACTAAAAAATCATTTTTTTTTAAAACGAAATGCTCACCAAGACCGGTTCTTATATAAAAACTGGTTTCTTTACTCTATAATAGAGGCATTTAGACACCGGTTGTAGACACCGGTTCTTACTAGCAAACAGGTTTCGATGCTCATATTAGAAACCGGTTGTGGAACCGGTTTCTATATGTTTTGGTTATAGAAATACCCCCCCGCCTAGAGTGGTTCCTAAACCACTCTCCATGAGCCATTCTAACCGGTTTTTATGAGATTTTTTGTAGTAGTGTTAAACACGTTGTCATCTAAGTATGATTATCAAGACACAACACAGGCAATCATATAAAGCAAACATAAAAGTAAAGAGTAAAGAAAACGCAAACCGAACACGATGATTTATAGTGGTTCGGTCACGGAGCTCCTCTCCGCCCTACTCTACTCCCCGAGTACCCAGCTCGAGAGTTACTTCACTAGATCAACAAGCTCCCTTCTCGTCGGAGAAAACCTTACACACGTCGCTTACACTTTTTCCGATACAAAGCTAAATACCGGGTTCTAGTTCGAGGTAGAACCAACCTAACGTCGCCTATACAATTTCCGAAACTAAGCTAGATATCGAGTTCTTTTACATGGGTACAACTACTCCCATTTTCGCTTATCCTTTTTCTGGTACTAACCTTGATACCGAGTTCTTTACAAGGGTACAACCACTCCCACTATGTTTTATGGCCCAACATAGAAACCTTGTGTTTTATGGCACAAACACATAAACCACCTTAATCTAGTATGAACAGATTGTGATACAATGATGGTTACAACAATGATCCCTGACATAAATGGGTCATGGATATAAATGGCTAATCTAAATGAACTTCCATTGATGGGAAGCCTTCAATAGATGAAGATCACAAGCTCCATAAACTTGTTGTGATGGATCTTCATATATGAATATGCAATCTACATGAACTTCTTAAATAAGAAGTCTTCAATCATTGAGGATGTCAAGTGCCCTTGAATCTTCATATGTTGGAATGCTATGGTGGATAATAACTTCAAGATCTTCTAACCATCTTGGAGGATCAGGAAGTATGCTATGGATAATGACTCATGATCTTGAGCTTGCTTCACAGGATCATTAACAGTGTATGCTTACAACATAATGAAAGTTAGTAACATTATGATCATTATGTAAAGGGTGATTAATCTATCACTACTAGAAAAAGGGCTATCCTTGACCCGCTTTTTATGACCCACGCTAACAAGATGACGCGCAAAGAGCAAAGTCATAAAATAAGAGTCATTTCGAGTAAATTTTCTATTGGGGATGACTCGTTTTCAGAAGCGTCATAACATATGGGTCATAATCAGTTAAAATTTAGCCTGTTAGATGACGCTCGTTTTTTCATATATATCTGTGTTTTCTCATTTGTATCAAACCAACACAAAAAGAAAAGAGAAGAGATAACTCTCTCCTCTTCCTTCTCCTATACCAGCAATCGACACCACTACCACAACGCAGCCACGCCTTCACCATCACCTCGCCAAGCCATCTCCATCCGCTACAAGGTCAAGAAAGATGGATAGATCGAAGTTATAAAAGAATTAATTGGGTTAACCATATGTCGAAGTCGAACTCCAATTCAACCGCAGCTATCACCACCATCTCCTTCTTCTTCTTGTGGGTATGCCGAAAACCCACCAAGCTTGCTTATTTTCTTTTTATTTTGTATTCGTTAAAATCGTTTTGTGGTTTAATAATAGCTTTACTCGATGTGCTTATTTTCGTGGCTTATTTATAAGTTTATAGCTATTGGAATTTTTGATAGACTTGTATAGCATATGTTTGTTCTATTTTTGGTTTGCGGTTTTTGGTTTGTGTTCGGTTCAAGACCTGACCAAGAGATCTAGGGTTCGAAAACCCAGTTGAGGTTGCTTAGTTTGTCTTTATTTCATTTCTAGCTTATTTGTCTAGCTTATAGCTTATTTTGGTTTAGTTTGGTTAAGCTTATTGTAGTTTTATGGCTTACTTGTTTGTGGTTGGACTCAGTTGGAAACACAAACCCGCAAAAGGGTGTTGTTTGGTTTGTTTGTGACCCACCACTGCAACCCACGTAGGGTGCGTGTGGCTTGGGTTTTGGTCCACCAACGCAGCCCGCAAGGGTGTGCTTGGTTTGTTTGTTCTTGCTTCTGTTTCGATCCAACAGACCACCCAACAAGGGGTGTTGGTCTTGGTTTGCTCGGCTGGAAAACACACCCACAGAGGGTGTTTGTTTTGTGCAGTTTGAACCACCACCAAACCCGCAAGGGTGTGGGTTGTTTTGTTTGCTTAGTTCTGTCCAACACCAGCCCCGACAGGGGGTATTTGATTCGTCGTGTTACAGCCCTCAAGGGTGTTTGTATGCTGCAACACAGCCCCAACGAGGGGCGTTTGTTTGCTGAAACGCAGCCCCAACAGGGGACGTTTATTTGCTGCTATACCGCCCCAAAAAGGGTGCGTTTTTCTGCAAAAACGGGTGTGCTTGGATCTGCTTATTACAGCACCTAAATGGTACGTTTTGCTTGCTTATTTTCTGCACAAAGGGTGGTATTTGTTTGCCTCGGTTCACCACAACACCTGATTAGGGTGTTGATTGGTTGTGTTCGACTCACATGAGACAACACCCGAGAGGTATATGTTTGGTTTTGGATTTGTTTATTATTTCTTTTGAATCTATTTGGTTTTAATTTGAATTTGTTTAGCTTATTTGTGGTGTTTATAGTGTGTCTATTCGGTCTAAAAGAGAACACCCACCAGGGTGTTTGTTTCGATTTGATATAAACAGCGACACCCAAGAGGTGTTGGTCTTCTTGTTGTTTCGGTGCAAACAGAACCCAAAGAGGGTGTTTGTTTGATCCTGGTTCTCGGCTAGAAATCACCCAAAGTGGGTGTTTTGTCTGTCTCGGTCCACATCACAATCCAACGAGTGGTATTTGGTTATGCTTATTTTGGCCTCGGTTTGTAGAATTTGAACTTATCTGATTTGGATAATATAAGTGATTAACTGTTTGACTTAATGAAACTGCATATGCGTTTATTTTTGTTGGTCACGACCTAGAGGTAAGGAAAAGAATTGAAGAAATGATGGGATTGAAAGCCCAGAATTGAAGAAAGGATGGGTTTGACTTAATGAAACTGCATATACGTCTACAAGGAAGCAAAATGACCTCGTCTTATTGCCATACAATCCCGGGTTAGATTTTCGACAACATTTAAATTAATTAATAAAAATTAACAGTAATTAACAGAATTTTAGAATCTTTATGATGTATGATGTAATACTTAACTAGGTTAATTCTTTGTAGGACAATTGCATTGTATGATGTAGAAGCTGGAACCAATAAGAGGACTAAACTTAACTGGGTCCGGTTAATTCTAAGGTTAGTTATTTGTTGAATATTATCTTGTGCTGCTGCTGTTTGTTAAGTATGTAGTTAGTTGTATGTTAAGTTAGTTAGTTAGTTACTTAGTTGGTTAGTTTTGTTAACTTTCAGTTAGTACACCTGAAACTGAGATCCAACTAGTTGTATGTTGTTGTATGTTGCTGAATTTATGCTGCTGATTGTTTTTTGTTGCTGCTGAATTTATATTGCATGTTTTATATTACAATTTGTGATCATTCTTGTTAATCAACTGTAGTTGCATATCATATACAATTTGTGTTTCTTGTGTAGTGTCCACGTCAGCCCGGATGCACCGAATGTGGGTACTTCATGTTGAAGTTTATGAAGGAAATAGTTAAACATGGAGTTCGGGCTCTCGAAAATGACAATGTAAGTAGTTAACTGTTTTAAGTAGTTTAAGTAGTAATTAACTGTTTCTAAAATGTTGTTTTATTTGACTAGATTGGTGGTGATAGCAATGAGTACACGGATGCGGATTTCGACGATATTCGAGAAGAATGGGCAATTTATGTGTCGAATTTCATTTTTAGGTAGAAATCGTACATTGTAGTAACTTTAACTAATTATCGGTATATATTTTGACATGAATTGTTATGTAATGAATTGGTAACGCATGGTTTTGATATATATGAAATGCGTTAATTTTGTACAATTATCAGGTTTATTGTCAGTAATTATGTATATAATCAGGTTTTAAAAACACAAAAAATAAAAAAAATTGATTTTAAGGGTAATGACACGCAAAAAGGAGAGTCATAAAACATGGGTCATAAGTGCGCGTCATAGAGGGATGACGCACATATGCGAGTCATGAAGCTTTATGACTGGTCCATCCTTGACTCGCATTTGCGCGTCATAAGACCTCTTCTTGACGCCCATTTGGAGTCAAGGATAGCCCTTTTTCTAGTAGTGTTATATGTTTCTACATGGTTATCTATTGATCTAAGTGTATGTAAAGGGTAGAGGGAATGTGTGTTCAAGTTGGATAAACAATGGGTACACAATGGGCTGCTATTTATAGCCAACAAGAGTTTTACCCCGCGGATTTGGCGGATCCCTAAAATTGGATCCGTCCTTTATACCATTTGGATCTGCCGGTGTCTGAAAGCTAATATCTTAACAAATCTTTCCATATCTAACCATATCTTGCCATATCTTCAAAAGTCAACTTGTTAGCTTGAAGATCTATACAAAATATATTACAAATCTTCCAAGATATGTAAGTGATGCATGCCATGATGTCATGTTAAATATTTCTAATTTAAGAAATAAACATAAACATGTAAATGTATATATGTATGTAACATGTATCCTAGTGATCATGTAGCATGTATATACTAATATATGTTTACCAAGATGTATCATGTTAGTTTGACACCTAAAGTGTACTTATCCTATTAAACTTAGGAAACACGATGTACAAGTAAAAATACTTGTATATGCAAAATGTGAAATGAGGTTCTATGTAGAATGGTTAGTCTTTTTAAAATACTTAATGACCTAACCGTATTTTAAACATTCTAAATGGTTTGTTAAGGGTTTGATCATAATGCCACATAACAAACATGTACGAACCTGTGTTGTATCATACGAGGACTCGAGAGGTGTTGAATGTATGTTGAGACAAGATATGATTACAAGTAACTTGTACATTTTACGTTATGTATCAAGTTACATGTTTGTCATCAATCAAAACAAACGAGATTGCTTGCACTAACAATCTCCCCAACGAGACTGCTTGCACTAACAATCTCCCCCTTTTTGATGATGACAAAATATGTAAACGTGATAGAAAGTAAAATGCAAAAAGTTACTTGTATCCGTACTTACTTACTTTCTCTTTGTGTCCGTTTCTCTGTTTACACCTTTCTCCCCTTTCTCCACCTTTTTCTACTTACTTTCTCCGTTTACACCTTTCTCCCCCTTTTGTCGAAGCAAAAAGGGTGTGTCCTTGGAGTTAACTTCAATTCTCCCTGAAATGGCGAGCTTGCATCATCCCTAGTGAAGTTAAATAGACTACTTCAATCTCCTATGGTTGTTGCGTCCCCTAGGTTGTTAGCGGATCCATGGATCAAATTAAGACTCTTAACCTACATCAAGGTTAGTGGTGTGCAACATAAAAATAATATATATGAAAAATGCATGATGAATGAAATACAAATAGCCAACGATACACGTGGGTAAGCTATGTTGGACTATGTTGACCTATCTCCTCCTTTTTGTCGAAACACAAAAGTGTGTCGAAGAATGAGAATTCTTAAGAATGCGAGCATGCTCCCCCTTGACTGTAGCTCCCCCTTAATCAATACTCCCCGTTGCTAGGGTACCAACGTATATGATGTAAGGATTATGAATGCTACAAAACAAGGATTAGTACATGATATGCTCCCCCTTGATCAATACTCCCCGTTGCTAGGGTACCAACGTATATGATCCAAGGATTAGAATTGCTACAAAATAAAGGTTAGTATGTGATATACAACAATGCGGGTATATGATGCATTCTAAAAATGCTTGACGAAAGCTCCCCTTGCTCTAGGGCGTCAAGATGAACCTACAAAACAAAAGATTAGTGCACTAGAAGCTATGTTTTAAGACATATATGTCATATACGACCAATGTGTGTAGACGATGCAATATGAGTGCTAGACTGATAATCCTCCTGGTTTGAGAGCGTCAAGAAGCACCTATAAAAGAAGAAAAATAATCGATGCAAACTTCATCCTATGATGAGTATGCTATATATGATCGAGCGTATATGATGATGAACCTACAATGAAATGGTTAGTGCAATATATTTTATCTCAAAGAAGAATATTATGCAACATATCAATAATCTAATCACAAGCAACTTACCAATTGTGATTGTCTAATCAAAGAAAAATATGATGCAGCATACCAATTGTGATATCAATCGTGATTATCTAGTAAATTATGTTATAAAGTGTGTAATCTTCTAATAAGAATTACATTTACAAGAATATAATATGATAAAGTCCTACAAAACAATGCCTATGAGGAGGATATGAAGTGGAGTTAAAGTGAGTGAAGCTAGTGTTGGTGTTAGTTTACTAGTGATAACTCAATTGATAACTAAAGATTGATGCAAGTAGGTTTTTCACTAATCGATGGGGTTGATGATTAGTGAAAGAGGTGATGGAAGGTGGTGGTTATAATGAAAGCAATGAATTCAGAAACTCTAATGTATAGCAAATGCTATAAGAGTATTGAATACGGTTAAGGTTATGATATTATCATCTACCAAAGATGATGAATCATGCCATAATAAATGCTCAAATGGAATTAAGAAGAAGTGAAGACAATGATCCCTTAGGAATAGAAATTCCATATGCAATAGTTAGAAATATTAGATACCTATATGAGGAAAAAAATGACATCATATGATGAGAGTGTTGGTTGGACCAATGTGTTGAGAATGATGGTTCTGTTTGCACTGACAATGACGTGCTTGATATGTATCAAGAATGAAAAGGATGAGATCCTATGATGGTGTTCTAGACAATGTAGGTGTTCTAGACAATGAAGTTGTTCTAGACAATGAATATGTGAAGGTAAATCATAGACTTGTTGGTTGTGAGAAGGTTTTCTGTTTTGAATGGTTAAAAAAACTGAACCAGGTACCCGCGGATTGGGCGGAACCAAATCTTTGGTTCCGTCCGATTTATCATAGGGTGCCGTGGGACCAAAAATCGATTTGGTCACTTTTTGTCGTTTTTTTATCAAACGAAGGTTCAAGCTAAGGTCTATTTACTTATAACTACATATTTGGTTTCACTAATCCTAGTCAAAGTCTAAGGAGACTTAAAGCTTCTTGTTTAAGAGGTTTGTCAAACACATGATGTGTTTTTGACGAGGTATTGGTGCATAACTGTGATGTTGGGTTAATAAGGTTTGAAACACTTGTGATTTTGTGAACTAGTTTTAACTAAATGGTGTGAACCTATGTGTCGGTATTTGAGGGTGTAAGGGACATGAGTAAGTGTTCTTTGATATAAAGAGACAATTATGTGAATGAATTTCTCTCCCCCTTAATCGGTGGACATCCATCATAATGTGTGATGTTAAGAATGACGAAGCAAGTTAATGAAAGCGATGAGCTTAGTAATGTTTTTGCGGATGTTGGTTAGCATACAAAGTACTTCATCCTCGAAGTTATGTAGCTCTTCTCTATCAATGCAAGATGATCGCACAACGAGGCATGTGGTTTCCTCATGGAAGGTGTATTGTTATAACTAAAGGATGACGGAGATGTTGTTAGGAAAGCGGAAGCAACAATACGATTTGGAGAGAGATATGTTGACAGATACCCAAACACAAATTTCAAACCTCTAAAACTTAATCCTATTAGCTTTTAATGCTATATGCAAGAAAATGAATCCCATAAACATATTACTAATCTAAGTAGCAAAAATGGGACAACAATTATGCAAAATAAGCATAACAATGAGAAATAACAAATAATTTGTTATCAATCTACAAGACAAAAGTCTTAATGACAAAAGATGTGAATATCACATAACAAATTATGTAAACAAATATTCATCTACTAGACAAAAGGCTATCACATGGCATCAAGACAAATAATCATATTGCAAGATAGCATGAAATTGTTTTAGATACTACATTGTGAAATTGTTTTGAAGTTAGGCTTAGTCTCTTAAGCATACTTACCCATTAATTAACACAATGATATATGTGTAAAATAAAATGACTTCTAAATGTTCATCATACCAAAACAACTTAGACAAAGTACACACATGGCAAACAAATAGTGTGACAAAGTCACAAAAGAAGTAAAAAGACAGATTCATGCAAACAATTCTAACATTTCGGAAGAATGCATCATTTAGACTATCCTATGAAAAGACTCAAAGAATATCAACAAAAGACACGAGCTATCAAATATAAAAACATCATATAAAAATGACATATCATGAGTTAACAAGTAATACGTTAATCTTGCAAAATAGCATATAACGAAAGAATGAACATATTATTCAAATCATGTTAACATGAAGCATATAAGCATGCAGACAAAATCTTTTCAAGGTTTACACATTTGACTATCACTAAAATATTTATCATGATTATGTCAATTTAATTAATCATATCAAACAACTAACATGTAATCAACACATGTATATGAAATGCAAGAGATTTTACTAAGAGAAATCACATCTACTACTTGTTTGATTAATATTCCTAAGACAAGATAAAATATCATCTTTTAATACTTACTTTAGGCAAGTATAGGAATACAGATTTTTCAAGTTGGAGAATGAATATGAGACTATTACTAGCGGTGCTTAATTCAGGCTAAACACGACCATTTTTACGGGTGATTCCACATACCCAACTTCTCTGCTGGAAGCAATTTAACCATTAGGTTACATTGAGTTTCTAGCGCAATAGGTTCTCTAGTAGTCATTCTCATGTCTGAAAGATAGGAATTCCTATTTTTACCCATCGAAGTATATAAAGATGATAATTCACCAATATATAATTTAATGAGACTCAACTATATCTATTAAAACTAAGTTGATGATAGATGTCATGTTTTACACGGGAATTTAACAAATATGTGTCAACAGATTTTAATCTCTGTGTTTGGAATCTAAGGTTGAATGATCTAAAGGGTGACATCTGTTATGTTGAGTGTTGTACAAGTGTTTTGATCATCTAAGATCAACACGTGTGTTTGTGTGTGGTAATGGGATATGTTAAATTTAGAATGATCTCAAGAAAGTTCTTTGGAACAGGTATCTAAATAAAGTTACCAACTTTTATAGATCTTGTGTTAAGATTCAGAGATGTGGATATACATAAGGTTTGACCAAGGTATGGTTATTATGTACGCTTGAAGGAAATAGATACATAGAGTATCATTCAACAAATAAGATTATCTCATGGGATAATGTTATCATGCTTGAGAGAGATGTGCTAGTTCATAGAACTTGCAGATGTTTGTTTAGGATCATTTAGCTAATGAGGTGTGATAAAATTTCTTGTAACACAACCTTTCATGTTGCAAGGAAAGAATTAGGCATAGGATATACATTATCCTTCTAACAAGATGAAAACTAAACACATAATGTTTTTCCTAAACATCATGTTTTCCTAAATGAAGATATGAACCCAAAGTGTTTGAATTGGATAGACTTATCCTAAATAAACTAGGTTTCAATATTATGATAACTACATGATGACAAGATAAACTTACTTGAGTTTCTTATGTATACTCCTCAGGATTCATTGTCATTTGGGATGCATGAGATTGTCTTTGAGATTTTTCATTTTAACATATGTTGTTAAAATATTGATTTAAGACATAAGCAGAAGCTTGGTGACAAAGTATTACTAATACTTTGTCAACTTGTAAAAGTTGTACTACTTAATCCTAGTGTAAATGAATGTGAGCGTCATGCTCATTTGATGATGAAGGTTCTAATCCTATAGGTGATAAAGTATGGTTGAGTTGATTCAACGTGTATTTGTTTTGGTATGAGTGTTGGACTAAGGGCTTTTTGAGCAATACCCTCAACGGCATGGATTATGATGTTGTTAGAGTTTGTTGTACTGTGGATGAACTTTTGGGTTTCAAGAATGTTGAAGATGACAAGAATGGATACTAATTCTTGTAGTTTACTAGTGGATGAAGTGTTTGGTTATGTTTGTGAAACCTAGGGGTTGAATGTGATAAAGACTAATTCTTATGGACAACGAGGATGAAGACTAATTCTTATGATCCATTGGTTGGTATAACTAGTGTGTGATTAAAAGCTTAAGGTCTGAGACATATCACAAAAGTGAATGCGATGGGATGATGGTGAAAGTACAATTGTACTTAGGTTACATGAATGTTGAAGATAACAAGAATGGATACTGATTCTTGTGGTTTACTAGTGAATGAAGTGCTTAGTTATGTTTGTGAAACTTAGGAACTGAATGTGATGGGATGAAGAACAAATGTTCTAGTTATGATAGGATAAGTGTTTTAACATACGTTGTTAAAATACTTGTGAGTTGATTGTTTCGGATATGACTTTTAATGACTACAATCGTAAGTCAGATATACTTGAATATTTCAGACGAAATACTTAAGTTGTCAATCCTACTTGGAGAAAAGGATGACAAGACTTGATAATTACATCTATAACCTAAGTGTGAGTTATGACTTGATGTAAATCTTAATTGTCTTGAAAGATGACATGTTAACCAAGTAAGGCAACATATGTGAATATTGGACAATATCTATAGTCATCAGTTAGACTTGTGATCTATGATATTTTTGCCAACAGTGAGTTCGTACTTGTTAGGAGGTTGTCAACTTACAAATCAAGTTAATGGATAAGTAAAGGACAAGTGGATGCAGTGAATATGTGTAATGATCACAAATGATCAGTGGTCCATGGACTACAAGGAACAAATTTCCGGATTTCTTCCTTTATGGAGAAAGGTATCTTGGATTCTTTTTGTGAAGTTTGAAGTTATAGTTAGAGATGATTTTCCTATAGGTGCAAGTGAAATGTTCTAATCCTAATATGAGTAAGTCATTAGTGAAAAGAATCCTAATGATGA
Source organism: Artemisia tridentata subsp. tridentata (assembly GCA_021014915.2). Classification (NCBI taxonomy): domain Eukaryota; kingdom Viridiplantae; phylum Streptophyta; class Magnoliopsida; order Asterales; family Asteraceae; genus Artemisia; species Artemisia tridentata. Next base: position 393,677,995 of record CP139505.1, read on the forward strand.
ACGTAAGTGATCTTGAGTGAGGAATTTAAATGAAAGTTTGAAAAACTAGCTGTTATCCTAGCGGAACCAACCGATAACAAGGGCGGAACCAAAATTTTGGTTCAGCGGAATCCGTGGGGTTAGGACTGGCGGATCCAAATCATACAACAAGCGGAACCAAAATTTGGGATCCGCCATATCCGCCATATGGAGGTCCTAATTCTTAACAGAATATATGTCGAATTTTTTGTTACTTGTTCAAATTCCAAAAATTGTCCTCAAACATATGTAGCTACTAATATTTAATAGAATAAAACTAAAAACACAGGTTCTAACACATGTTAGCACATAGATCAATCCGATGATAATAACTTACCATAAATGGATATTGAGCCAAACAGTGGCTTAAACACGGAAACTTGATAACATCAAAATGTTATCATCCTGTATTGTTATGTTAGTTCACATAGAAGTATAATACCAACACAATATCCTAATAACACAACAAGTCATCACATCATTGTTTGAAATTTTCTTATACCAAACACTAGATACTACATGTTTACACATTTTAACACTTGAAATTAAGTGAAGGTTTGTGCAAGACAATACATTTTAAGACACTAAACTAGTTTCACCCAGTTCACATTTCTAAGTAAGTTATGAAAAGTTTTCACATAACATATGCAAACAAAAAATATCTAAGTCTATAAGTGAAACAAACACAGTTTATCAACTTAATGTACAAGATCTAGCAAAAGTCCTATTGTGCATCAAACAAGCAATTGATAAACAAGCAAATAACAATCATGGAAAAACACTTATGTATTACATATCAACAAATGCAATCACAATTACCAAAAAGCAAATAACATGTATGCAAATAGCTTAGAACAGACAGTCACATAGCATAGCATAAATGAAAAGATACTTTTCGTCATTTTGTGTTTAAACATGACGATGTACATCAAGCTTGATTTGTTTCCTTTATATTACCAAATTCTTTATTTTCAAAACAAATCATATCAATGTTCAAAGGATACCAACTTACATTGCCCGACTCAAAAGTTTAAGTTACTGTGTCAAAATAAAACTTAATATTTTGGACAGGTTGTAGCATTTGATTTGTTTTACTTATTTTGAAATTAGATTCAGGGCATAAGAGTATTTTTAAATGAAAGTAGACTCAATTCCCTTCAAAATAATAGGTGGCACGACTTCTACGGACTTACGGTTAATTAGTTATGAATTTTTTTAACACGCGTGTGTAAGTTTACGATCATGTTTTTTATGATCGTAAACTTACACACGCGTGTTAAAAAACATAAAAAACCATATTCAGGTTCTATATTATCATAATAACAGTAACCCTAAATCAATATTAAAAAACAAACTCACATTCTATATTAGCAGAAGATACGTCGCTTATAGAGAATAGGTGGAACGAATTTTATTGATCCAAGAGGTTTTACTTACTTTAATGGAGATTAGGTGTAACTAATATAAAATCATATAAAAAACAATTAAAAACGAAACAATATAATATGAAAAAAAGTAAATAAAGATAAAAAATGTATTAGACAAATTACTTGAAAGTAAATGTTATTGGTTGCAATTAGAATAACTTAATACAAAGATAAATTATAGATTTTTTTAAAAAAAATTAATCATCCGAAAAAATATCCTAACGTGTTTTTCGTAAATTAGCTTTACGCAAACAATTTGACACTCAAAACTTGTAAGAAATCTTTTCTTTTATTTTTCAAGGATATCTTCAAGCTTGTATACAAAGTAATATTTAACAACAAAATTTCTAAGTATACTTAGCGAAACATTTTTCATATTATATTCTGCTTCAAAGGTAATTTGATACATGGATCGTACTCCATTTTAAAAACCATTTGTTTTGAAAATGAGAGCCACGTGGCTCTGATACCAATTGTGAAAACGTAGAGGGGGGGGGGGTGAATACGTTACTGTTTTAAAAACTTAAAACTTGTTGTATCAAATATCCGTTTAAGCTTGTTATAATATGAAAGATGTTTGTTGTAATTTAAGACTACCATATACTTAAACACGTTGTCATCTAAGTATGATTATCAAGACACAACACAAGCAATCATATAAAGCAAACATAAAAGTAAAGAGTAAAGAAAATGCAAACCGAACACGATGATTTATAGTGGTTCGGTCACGGAGCTCTTCTCCGCCCTACTCCACTCCCTGAGTACCCAACTCGAGAGTTACTTCACTAGATCAACAAGCTCCCTTCTCGGCGGAGAAAACCTTACACACGTCGCTTACACTTTTTCCGATACAAAGCTAAATACCGGGTTCTAGTTCGAGGTAGAACCAACCTAACGTCGCCTATACAATTTTTGACACTAAGCTAGATGTCGAGTTCTTTTACATGGGTACAACTACTCCCGTCGTCGCTTATCCTTTTTCCGGTACTAAGCTAGATACCGAGTTCTTTACAAGGGTACAACCACTCCCACTATGTTTTATGGCCCAACATAGAAACCTTGTGTTTTATGGCACAAACACATAAACCACCTAATCTAGTATGAACATATTGTGATACAATGATGGTTACAACAATGATCCATGACATAAATGGGTCATGGATATAAATGGCTAATCTAAATGAACTTCCATTGATGGGAAGCCTTCAATGGATGAAGATCACAAGCTCCCTAAACTTGTTGTGATGGATCTTCATATATGAATATGCAATCTACATGAACTTCTTAAATAAGAAGTCTTCAATCATTGAGGATGTCAAGTGCCCTTGAATCTTCATATGTTGGAATGCTATGGTGGATAATGACTTCAAGATCTTCTAACCATCTTGGAGGATCAGGAAGTATGCTATGGATGATGACTCATGATCTTGAGCTTGCTTCACAGGATCATTAACAGTGTATGCTTACAACATAATGAAAGTTAGTAACATTATGATCATTATGTAAAGGGTGATTAATCTATGTTTCTACATGGTTATCTAATGATCTAAGTGTATGCAAAGGGTAGAGGGAATGTGTGTTCAAGTTGGATAAACAATGGGCTGCTATTTATAGCCAACAAGAATTTTACCCCTCGGATTTGGCGGATCCCTAAAATTGGATCCGTCCTTTATACCATTTGGATCCGCCGGTGTCTGACAGCTAATATCTTAACAAATCTTTCCATATCTAACCATATCTTGCCATATCTTCAAAAGTCAACTTGTTAGCTTGAAGATCTATGCAAAATATATTACAAATCTTCCAAGATATGTAAGTGATGCATGCCATGATGTCATGTTAAATATTTCTAATTTAAGAAATAAACATAAACATGTAAATGTATATATGTATGTAACATGTATCCTAGTGATCATGTAGCATGTATATACTAGCTTTAGCTAATATATGTTTACCAAGATGTATCATGTTAGTTTGACACCTAGAGTGTACTTATCCTATTAAACTTAGAAAACATGATGTACAAGTAAAAATACTTGTATATGCAAAATGTGAAATGAGGTTCTAAGTAGAATGGTTAGTCTTTTTAAAATACTTAATGACCTATTCGTATTTTAAACATTCTAAATGGTTTGTTAAGGGTTTGATCATAATGCCACATAACAAACATGTACGAACCTATGTTGTATCATACGAGGACTCGAGAGGTGTTGAATGTATGTTGAGACAAGATATGATTACAAGTAACTTGTACATTTTACGTTATGTATCAAGTTACATGTTTGTCATCAATCAAAACAAACGAGATTGCTTGCACTAACAATCTCCCCGACGAGACTGCTTGCACTAACAATATACTTTCCCTCTTACTTAAATTCTTTAAAAACCCTAAATTACCAGCAACATACATTCAACCAAAATAACTAATAAATGGCACAAAACGATAAGGGGAAGGCTTTGTACAGTGGGTTGAGGAAAGAGGATTGCGCCAATCATGACCGTTTGGGTGTTAAAAAGGAGAAGGAAGAGGCTGCCGACATTGGGTTATCAAAGGTTTCTGATTTGGAAACAAGGATTAAGAATCTTGAAGCTGTGTTTAAATATCTAAAGGAAAGGAAGGAAATGAAGGAAAATAGTGATAGGGAAAGTTGTGGGTCTAGCTAAGTGTATGTTTAGATGATAGGGAAGTTTGTAATGGTTGTCAACATGAAACCGATGAATAAAATTTTTGGTTAAATGATCGTGTTTGGCAATTAAAAGTTTGCTTGTTGTTGGTAATTGGTTAGTTTGATTTTTATAAGTCAATTTGGCAGTTTCACTGTTAGATTTATAAGTAAGTAACTGATATGCCTTTTGGAATATAGTAGGTGTTTGGATTATCATTTGCATTTTGGAATTGGATGGCAAAATATGTGATGAACTCAAATAAGTACATTTTATTACCATCATTTATCCTATTTATTTGACTTGTTTTATTATATTATCTGTGAGAATCGATACGTTAATGTTTACTTTTGTAATTCTCAGGTAAAAACAAGTATTATGTGAAACTTGGCGATTTTGGACTAATTATGGAGCAAAACAAGCATGAAGTCAAGAGTCTACTGAAATGTACAAGATCAAGACATTCTGGTCCAGATACGCCGCATCTTGCTTATTACATACGGCGCATCACTATCAAGATTTCACAAGATACGATCCAAGATACAAGAGGACATGCGCTGCATCTGAGAATGGAGTTACGCCGCATCTTCTGGCGGTGTACGAATATTAATGAATATATTAATCTTGGACCCCACGCGAAGTTAAGTCAATGTGCCGCATCTACTTATTAGATGCGCCGCATCTTACCCTCAGACAGAAACTATAAATACCCCAAGACCAGACGAATTTCGAATATATAATATATACGAAGGACGAAACAGAAGAAACCCTAGGACGAATTCAGTCGAAGTAGCAGCACAAGACATACCTTGAACGAAGATACAAGAGCTGTAAGAAGGTCCTGCATGTATTTAATTCATTAAGTAGTTTTGTTTTATTGTGTTAGTAAACTTTAATTCATCAGGATTGGTGGCTTGTGTAATGTGACAACGGAAAGGTTGCACTCCCTTAAAACTGCTTTCCCATTAATTAAAGTTTATATGTTGATGTCTTTGGTGACTTTTATTAGTGCATTGATAAACTCTGTGTCTAGCTGAGCGTTGATCGGGTCGCCATGCCTCTGCCCTCGCCTATTTATTAGATCGCCTATGCATTCTATCGTCTGTAGAAAAGTAGGAAGAAAGATAAATAGGATAGTCATAAGTAATCATTAAGGGTTTACTCGCCGATAAGATTAGAACCAACGAGAAAGGACTTAATCTCGGTGCGTTGCATCGAACTATACACTTCATATAAAACTAGCAATAAAACAAGTGACAAGCTACTTAACTATCAGGACATGCCTTCTTATTGTCTCGAGTATTTATCTGTGTACGTGTGTGTTACTCGCTGATTCGTGCCTATTGGTTTAGTTTATTATTTAATTGCAACCAAACCGTGCCAGTCTCTCAGGCTGAACCCCCTTGCGTTAGATTAGGTTGTATAGGTAACTTAAGATATTAAAATACTGATTAGAATAACTAGATAATACGTTCCACTCTTAGTGATCGACACTCTACTTACCATTATATACATACTGACCGGGTACACTGCTCGTTAAAGTGTGTGTGTTATTGATAAGTCGGCTAAATATAAATTTAAAACTTGAATACTGCTAAAACCACAACGACATACCGTGGGTATAAATTAGAGCATACGCACACGCACGCATCAAGTTTTTGGCGCCGCTGCCGGGGCGTGAATTGTTATTATCTGTTAATTTGATTAGTATTTTAATTAGGTTTTTCTTTTTATTTTTTATTCTAACCGCTAACTCTGTTGTATATTAGTTAAATTGCATTCAGTGTATTATTTTGCATATTTTCTGTTTTTGTGTGTTTTTATTTTCTTTAATTTGTGTTTCTTTTTGTTTGTTTTTATTTTTGTTTTTATTTTCCGTATTTTTCTTGCATTCTGCTATCGTTGTACTGAGCTAATTCAAACGATACGGTGCATCTATTTTCATAGATACGGCGTATTGCGTTTAATTTTTATAAAATACAACGTGTTTAATAAATTCGATACGACGCATCTTTCCCCAAGATACGGCGTATTCTGTTTTTAATCAGAATTTTTTTTTCAGAACCCTAACGAGATACGCCGCATCTGTTTTTACAGATACGGCACATTAATTATTAAAAACAGTTTTCGAATTCATTAAATAACGAGAAGCGACGCATCGATTTTGTCGATACGGCGCATCTTTACTGATAATCAAAAATCTTATATTTTGAAACGTAACGAAGTAACGGCGTATTAATTTTTGCTGATACGGCGCATTAAGATTTTTATAAGTATAACTAATTTTTGATTATTTAAACATACGGCGCATTTGATTTATCGAGCGCGGCGTATTGCTTTTCTGAATAAAAGTCTGATTTATTTTTAACGTATTAAGATACGGCGTATCCCATTTATAGGATACGGCGCATCAACAGCAGATATCAGCAGCTTTTATTTTACTTTGATTGTTTCACTCTTCTTTTGCACGAGTAAGTTTTATTTCAGGAAGATGAACGATCCGGATATTACAATGGAAGAATATGTCAAGCTTATAGAGGAAAGAGCCTTGAGCAATAATCAGGTGTATGATTGGAAAAGAGCAAGATATGGTGCACAAGTCATTGAGACGAAAGAAATCACTATGGAAGAATACTTGATTTTAGGACAAGATAAGTCAAGGAAAGAAAGAAACAAATTGCCATTTCAACACACTTGGTGTATGTCAAATGATGATGAGGAGGAGTCATATACCGTGAAACCAATTCCGGCAATTGTTCTTGATAGTACTTTTTCTCCGGAGATTGCACAAGATGATGTGTATACGGAACCCTACGTTGAAGAATATTCTGCAATCGTATTACCACCATTAGACAATCCAACGGATGAAGATGAAAAGTATTCTAATTTTGATTTTGAACCATTTGACGCCATTGTTTATGATGACATACCTCAACCATATTTTGACCCAACGAGGGATTTTGAAGAAGTCTGGGATTACTTATTTAAGGATGAAATTCGGGACGATGCTGAAATTGCAAGACCACTAGTTGAAGAGGGAGATTCACAAGATGAATTGGAGTCACCTACAACACAAAGTGGTACAAATTTATTTAATATTATTAATCCCGTTACTAATAATCTTGCTAGTTTTCCTAAACAGGTTGCAAAACAAAAAGATGATGAGGTGAAATTTATTACACTACCTATTGAAGCACCTGTGATCAACCCGTATTTGGTGGAGCTCGAAGAAGAGTTTGGTGATGAGCTCTTAAACATTGCTATGATTGATGAAGATGATGATTTCGACCCTATGAAGGTTATTGAGGAACTCGAACTTTTACTTGCCAAAGACCCTTTCTCATCTTCTGCGGAAGTCAAGGGACGCCTTACTACCAAAGAGACTAACCAAGAAGAAACGAGACTCATTTTTCCTCAACATACTACTCTTTCAGATAAAGTGGTCGAGTCATCCAATTTATCAACCAAACCAGGTAAGAATAGGGAAGATGTACATATATTGCCAAGGTATGATCTTTATTTATTTCTTCCATCTTTACTAGCAAATTTACACTCTTTTCGTATTTATTGCTATTATCACCTGCACTTGATCCCAAGTGGGGGGAACAACACCCTATTACACGGTAAATAAGGGTGGAGTCAGGCTCGTGACTCGAACAAAAACAAGCGCTTCGTGGGAGGCAACCCATGCTTATCTTTTATTTTCTGATTTTGTATTGAGTCTGTCAGGCCCGCAGAAGATACGGCGCATCTCAATCCCGAGATGCGACGCATCTCCTGCACTGGTCATATCTTACTTTATTTTTTGCATTTTTATTTTTGACTTTAAAACTTTTTGTCAGTTTATTTTAATGCGGCGCATCCCTGGTTAAGGATGCGACGCATCTTCTATTCTGATTCGTAATTATTCCAGGCTCGACACGGCGTATCTTCTTCTATAAGATACGGCGCATCGACTGACCTGATGATTTTCATTTTAATTTTTATGTTTTATTTTTCCTAACTACTAATGTATTATGCAAGTTTGAACCTTCTTAACTTAGGTGTGTTTAAAGCCTTGGTGGTATTATAGATTCCTGCATTTCCTGTGGATACATCAATTATGAAGCTTAAACGTTCTAATCCACAAGAAGTTGATTTTTGCTCTTATACTAATGGAGGATCATACCGAGCAAATCTCAGGGGAGTTTTTCTGTTCTAATTCTTTTATTTTCCAGTTTTTTTAACCTTTGATACAAACAACGAGGACGTTGTTTAACTTAAGTGGGGGGATTGGAGAATTAGAACACTTACTTGTCCTAAACTTTTTCAAAAATTATGCTTAAAATGTGCTTAATATATCAAAATTTAAAATTTTTAGCATGTTTTTGTTTTAAGATCTAAGTTGCATAGCTGCACACATGACGTTATTTTCAAAAATTGTGATTTTTCAAAATTCACAAATCTATGAGTGTGCCGGTGACTTGTAAACTTTAGAACTTGGCTTGTATACTATTCGAGACCACCATAATAAGTATTATTTATATAATTGGAATGACTTGTCTAAATTGGTAAATTTCTAGGATTACACCCAAATAGCCTATTATATGTTATGTGTTATTAGCTAACTACACTGGTTAGTTAACCCCCGTATAAACCTTTTGTTACTCTCATTTTTAGAGTAAGATACCCCTAGAAAAACACTCAGAGCCATTCCTTTCGTTTCTTACACCTATGTTTAAAATGTTTCGTTACACCCTTACACCTTAGCCTACCTGATGCGCGTGATGTGTCGTTGCGGTTTAGCAGTTTTAATGCCTACTCAAGTTTTAAATTTATATTTAGCCGACTTATCAATAACACACACACTTAACGAGCAGTGTACCCGGTCAGTATGAATATAATGGTAAGTAGAGTGTCGATCACTAAGAGTGGAACGTATTATCTAGTTATTCTAATCAGTATTTTAATATATTAAGTTAGCTATACAACCTAATCTAACGCAAGGGGGTCAGCCTGAGAGACTGGCACGATTTGGTTGCAATTAAATAATAAACTAAACCAATAGGCACGAATCAGCGAATAGCACACATGTACACAGATAAATACTCGAGACAATAAGAAGATCTGTCCTTATGATTAAGTAGATTGTCACTTGTTTTATTGATAGTTTTATATGAAGTGTATGTAGTTAATCCTTTCTCGTTGTCCTATTCTTATCGGCGAGTAAACCCTTAATGATTACTTATGTCTAAAAGTTATTCCTAAGTGATCAATTTAGTAACAACCGTGGGAGCCACATTATTTTCCGCAGTCAAATGCGCAGGCCACTAATAAACACAGAGGTTATCAATGCACTAATAAGTAGTAACCAAAGACATCAACATATAAACTTTAATTGATGGGAAAGCAGTTTTAAGGGAGTGCAATCTTTCCGTTGTCACATTACACAAGCCATCAATCCTGATGAATTAAAGTTTACTAACACAATAAAACAAAACTACTTAATGAATTAAACACATGCAGCACCTTCTTACAGCTCTTGTATCTTCGTTCGGGTGTGTCTTGTGCTGCCTATTCGTCTGAATTCGTCCTAGGTTTCTGTACTTCGTACTTCGTATATAATATTATGCCTTTCGAATTCGTCTGGTCTTGGGGTATTTATAGTTTCTGTCTGAGGGTAAGATGCGGCGCATCTAGTAAGTAGATGCGGCGCATTGACTTAACTTCGCGTGGGGTCCAAGATTAATATATTCAGGAATATTCGTACACCGCCAGAAGATGCGGCGTAACTCCATAAATAGATGCGGCGCATGTCCTCTTGTATCTTGGATCGTATCTGGTGGAATCTTGATAGCGATGCGCCGTATGTAATGAGTGAGATGCGGCGCATCTGGAGCAGATTCGTCTTGATCTTGTCCATTTCAGTAGACTCTTAACTTCTTGCATGTTTTGCTCCATAATTAGTCCAAAATCGCCAAGTTTCACCAAATGCTTGTTTTTACCTGAGAATTACAAAAGTAAACGATTAAGTATCAATCCTCATACATAATATAATAAAACAAGTCAAATAAATAGGATAAATGATAGTAATAAAATGTACTTATTTGAGTTCATCAAATATCCCCCCACTTGAACTTTACTTGTCCCCAAGTAAACCTTAGAATTAATCTTATGAAAATGTATCCTAAAAGATATTAGGATTTATTTTTATATTTAAGCAAGTATTCATTTTTGTCATAATCACACAACTAAACACTTAACGAATTAGAAGTAAAATAAAATAATTTGATAAAAGCAAATCTAATCGTTTAACTGTCCAGTCGTGACGAATATTCTATCATAAGCTTGGCAAGTATACACATCTCCCCCACTAAAGCCAAGGAATAACAAGTCTAAAGCGGTAAAAAGGGTTTTGAGGTTTAAGGGTTAATTATTCTTAATCTCTATCTATCTCAAATTCCAGAAAAGGCGACAAAATCACAAATACATGATCGAATCCACGAACACGATACTTGCAATTGCTCAAATCCTTAACTCGAACAGGCTAAAGATAGGTCCAAACTTCACCAATAATAATATATCAAAAAGGGCGACAAAATCATAAATACATAGCCGAATCCACGACTACGATACTTAAGATTGCTCAAATCCCTAATCTCAATAAATCAAAGGTTTGGTTGGATAAAGAATAATACAGGGTATGGATAATATTTGGGATATAAATTGGTGTAAAATAAAAAATAAACAAAACAAATAAATTAAAATCCTAAGTGTGGTTAATCACTATCCCAACCATCCCATGAATAAGACTCATATCATTGAATAACTCACGCTTTAACACTTGAAACACACGCTTTAGGTAGACACGAATTATACTCAACAAGATCTTAATCAAAGAATAAACCTTAGTTGGCGTTCCCATAACTGCCAACTCCCATTCAATCCATAAATATAATATACAACAAATAGTGGTGATATCGACCACTTAATAATAAACTTTACATAAGTTGGTTAAAACAAACATCCAACTTTTCTTTTTTTCTTTTTCTTTTCTATTTTTTCAATTTTTTTTTTTTTTTTTTTTTTTTTTTTTTTTTTTTTTTTTTTTTTTTTTTTTTTTTAAACACAAACATAGATGTGTAAAATTTCACCACATCACCATAATGATAATTCTGGATAATTTTTCCATATTTTTCATAACTTCAGAAATAACGGTAATAGTGAAAGTAGTAAACACACGAAAAATAAACTCAAAGATATACAATATTTACTTTCACTCCAATTGCATTGTGCAATTTCCCGACCTAACCATAGATAATGAATTACGCACGCGAACGCAGGTAATGTAAGGAAACACGCTTTGCCTATAGCAATTAACCAACCACGGATTTTAATCTACAGGGTAGGCTAAGGTGTAAGGGTGTAACGAAACATTTTAACAAAGGTGTAAGAAACGAAAGGAATGGCTCTGAGTGTTTTTCTAGGGGTATCTTACTCTAAAAGTGAGAGTAACAAAGGGTTTATACGGGGGTTAACTAACCAGTGTAGTTAGCTAATAACACATAACATATAAAGGCTATTTGGGTGTAATCCTAGAAATTTACCAATTAGACAAGTCATTCCAATTATATAAATAATACTTATTATGGTGGTCTCGAATAGTATACAAGCCAAGTTCTAAAGTTTACAAGTCACCGGCACACTCATAGATTTGTGAATTTTGAAAAATCACAATTTTTGAAAATAACGTCATGTGTGCAGCTATGCAACTTAGACTTTAAACAAAAACATGCTAAAAATTTTAAGTTTTGATATATTAAGCACATTTTAAGCATATTTTGAAAAGTTTAGGACAAGTAAGTGTTAAGTGTTCTAATTCTCCAATCCCCCCACTTAAGTTAAACAACGTCCTCGTTGTTTGTTATTAAAGGTTAAAAACTGGAAAATAAAAGAATTAGAACAGAAAAACTCCCCTGAGATTTGCTCGGTATGATCCTCCATTAGTATAAGAGCAAAAATCATCTTTCTTGTGGATTAGAACGTTTAAGCTTCATATTCGATGTATCCACAGGAAATGCAGGAATCTATAATACCACCAAGGCTTTAAAACACACCTAAGGTAAGAAAGGTTCAAACTTGCATAATACATTAGTAGTTAGGAAAAAAATAATTAAAACATAAAAATTAAAAATGAAAATCATCAGGTCAGTCGATGCGCCGTATCTTATGGAAGAAGATACGCCGTATCGAGCCTGGAATAAATACGGATCAGAATAGAAGATGCGCCGCATCCTTAACCAGGGATGCGCCGCATTAAAATAAACTGATAAAAAGTTTTAAAGTCGAAAAGTAAAAATGCAGAAAAATAAAGTAAGATATGACCATTGCAGGAGATGCGTCGCATCTCAGGATTGAGATGCGCCGTATCCTCTGCGGCCTGAAACAAAAATAAAATAAAACGAAATAAAGGATAGGATGCGTCGTATCTGTTTACCAGATGCGGCGCATGTGTTCACCAACCAGACTGCTAACAGTCTGTTGTAATATGGCTCATTCCATGGTTCATCTCTCACGTCCTCTCGTACTCTCATGCTGAACTTAATGCCAGTCTTTGTCAAGCATATTAAGAAATATAAACAGTATTGAGTTTTCCTTCACTCTCGCAGTCTTATGTTCGATCACTCCAGCTAGCTTCTCTCGGTTTGGTTCAGAATGTAATCTTTCATGGTGATGCTCGAGTCATCATTTATCCTGAAAATAAACAACTTGCACACGAGAGTAGCGGACCGATCAAAGTAAATATCAAAAATCAACAATATTTGTCAAATTATATTCGTCGTATTAACAAAGGTTAATGCGCCGTATTTTCATTACGTTTCAAAATATAAGATTTTTGATTCAGAAGATGCGCCGTATCGATAAAAATCGATACGCCGTATCTGTTTAATAATTCGAAAACTGTTTTTAATTAAAATAATAGATACGCCGTATCTGCTAAAGCAGATGCGTCGTATAGCGTTAACGTTTAGAAATTTTTTTTATCAAAAACAGATACGCCGTATCTTGGGGAAAAGATGCGTCGTATCGAATTAATTAAACGCGTTGTATTTTATAAAAATTAAACGCAATACGCCGTATCTGAGAAATCAGATGCGCCGTATCGTTCGATTAAGCTCAGTACAACGATAGCAGAATACAAAAAATACGAAAAATAAAAACAAATAAAAACACAAACGAAAATAAAACAAAAGAAAACAAATAAATAGCACACAAAAACAGAAAATATGCAAAATAATACAATGAATGCAATTTAATCTAATACACAACAGAATTAGCGGTTAGATAAAAAAAATAAAAAACCTAATTAAAATACTAATCAAATTAACAGATAATAACAATTCACTCCCCGGCAGCGGCGCCAAAAACTTGATGCGTGCGATGTGTCGTTGCGGTTTAGCAGTATTAATGCCTACTCAAGTTTTAAATTTATATTTAGCCGACTTATCAATAACACACACACTTAACGAGCAGTGTACCCGGTCAGTATGAATATAATGGTAAGTAGAGTGTCGATCACTAAGAGTAGAACGTATTATCTAGTTATTCTAATCAGTATTTTAATATATTAAGTTAGCTATACAACCTAATCTAACGCAAGGGGGTCAGCCTGAGAGACTGGCACGATTTGGTTGCAATTAAATAATAAACTAAACCAATAGGCACGAATCAGCGAATAGCACACACGTACACAGATAAATACTCGAGACAATAAGAAGATCTGTCCTTATGATTAAGTAGATTGCCACTTGTTTTATTGATAGTTTTATATGAAGTGTATGTAGTTAATCCTTTCTCGTTGGTCCTATTCTTATCGGCGAGTAAACCCTTAATGATTACTTATGTCTAAAAGTTATTCCTAAGTGATCAATTTAGTAACAACCGTGGGAGCCACATTATTTTCCGCAGTCAAATGCGCAGGCCACTAATAAACACAGAGGTTATCAATGCACTAATAAGTAGTAACCAAAGACATCAACATATAAACTTTAATTGATGGGAAAGCAGTTTTAAGGGAGTGCAATCTTTCCGTTGTCACATTACACAAGCCATCAATCCTGATGAATTAAAGTTTACTAACACAATAAAACAAAACTACTTAATGAATTAAACACATGCAGCACCTTCTTACAGCTCTTGTATCTTCGTTCGGGTGTGTCTTGTGCTGCCTATTCGACTGAATTCGTCCTAGGTTTCTGTACTTCGTACTTCGTATATAATATTATGCCTTTCGAATTCGTCTGGTCTTGGGGTATTTATAGTTTCTGTCTGAGGGTAAGATGCGGCGCATCTAGTAAGTAGATGCGGCGCATTGACTTAACTTCGCGTGGGGTCCAAGATTAATATATTCAGGAATATTCGTACACCGCCAGAAGATGCGGCGTAACTCCATAAATAGATGCGGCGCATGTCCTCTTGTATCTTGGATCGTATCTGGTGGAATCTTGATAGAGATGCGCCGTATGTAATGAGTGAGATGCGGCGCATCTGGAGCAGATTCGTCTTGATCTTGTCCATTTCAGTAGACTCTTAACTTCTTGCATGTTTTGCTCCATAATTAGTCCAAAATCGCCAAGTTTCACCAAATGCTTGTTTTTACCTGAGAATTACAAAAGTAAACAATTAAGTATCAATCCTCATACATAATATAGTAAAACAAGTCAAATTAATAGGATAAATGATAGTAATAAAATGTACTTATTTGAGTTCATCACTACCCTGTAGATTAAAATCCGTGGTTAATTGCTTTAGGCAAAGTGTGTTTCCTTACATTACCTGTGTTCGCGTGCGTAATTCATTATCTTTGGTTAGGTCGGGAAATTGCACAATGCAATTGGAGTGAAAGTAAATATTGTATATCTTTGAGTTTATTTTTCGTGTGTTTACTACTTTCACTATTACTGTTATTTCTGAAGTTATGAAAAGTATGGAAAAATTATCCAGAGTTATCATTATAGTGATGTGGTGAAATTTTACACATCTATGTTTATGTTTCAAATAAAGTTTATAAAAAAAAAAAAAAAAAAAAAAATCAAAAAAAGAAGAAAAGAAAAAGAAAAAAAGACAAGTTGGAAGATTGTTTTTACCAACTTATGTAAAGTTTTGTATTAAGTGGTCGATATCACCACTATTTGTTGTATATTATATCTATGGATTGAATGGGAGTTGAACGTTATGGGAACGCCAACTAAAGGATATTCTTTGATTGAGAACTTGTTGAGTATAATTCGTGTCTACCTAAAGCGTGTGTTTCAAGTGTTAAAGCGTGAGTTATTCAATGATATGAGTCTTATTCATGGGATGGTTGGGATAGTGATTAACCACACTTAGGATTTTAATTTATTTGTTTTGTTTATTTTTCATTTTACACCAATTTGTATCCCAAATATTATCCATACCCTATATTATTCTTTATCCAAACATTTGATTTATTGAGATTAGGGATTTGAGCAATCTTAAGTATCGTAGTCGTAGATTCGGCTATGTATTTATGATTTTGTCGCCCTTTTTGATATAATATTATTGGTGAAGATTACTTGGTCCTATCTTTAGCCTATTCGAGTTAAGGATTTGAGCAATTGCAAGTATCGTGTTCGTGGATTCGATCATGTATTTGTGATTTTGTCGCCTTTTCTGGAATTTGAGATCGATAGAGATTAAGAAGAATGATTAACCTTTAAGCCTACAAACCCTTTTTACCGCTTTAGACTTGTTATTCCTTGGCTTTAGTGGGGGAGATGTGTATACTTGCCAAGCCTATGATAGAATATTCGTCACGACTGGACAGTTAAACGATTAGATTTCCTTTTATCGAAATATTTTATTTTACTTCTAATTCGTTAAGTGTTTGGTTGTGTGATTATGATAAAACGAATACATGCTTAAATATAAAAATAAATCCTAATATCTTTTAGGATGCATTTTCATAAGATTAATTCTAAGGTTTACTTGGGGACAAGTAAAGTTCAAGTGGGGGGATATTTGATGAACTCAAATAAGTACATTTTATTACCATCATTTATCCTATTTATTTGACTTGTTTTATTATATTATCTGTGAGAATCGATACGTTAATGTTTACTTTTGTAATTCTCAGGTAAAAACAAGTATTATGTGAAACTTGGCGATTTTGGACTAATTATGGAGCAAAACAAGCATGAAGTCAAGAGTCTACTGAAATGTACAAGATCAAGACATTCTGCTCCAGATACGCCGCATCTTGCTTATTACATACGGCGCATCACTATCAAGATTTCACAAGATACGATCCAAGATACAAGAGGACATGCGCCGCATCTGAGAATGGAGTTACGTCGCATCTTCTGGCGGTGTACGAATATTCCTGAATATATTAATCTTGGACCCCACGCGAAGTTAAGTCAATGCGCCGCATCTACTTATTAGATGCGCCGCATCTTACCCTCAGACAGAAACTATAAATACCCCAAGACCAGACGAATTTCGAATATATAATATATACGAAGGACGAAACAGAAGAAACCCTAGGACGAATTCAGTCGAAGTAGCAGCACAAGACACACCTTGAACGAAGATACAAGAGCTGTAAGAAGGTCCTGCATGTATTTAATTCATTAAGTAGTTTTGTTTTATTGTGTTAGTAAACTTTAATTCATCAGGATTGGTGGCTTGTGTAATGTGACAACGGAAAGGTTGCACTCCCTTAAAACTGCTTTCCCATTAATTAAAGTTTATATGTTGATGTCTTTGGTGACTTTTATTAGTGCATTGATAACCTCTGTGTCTAGCTGAGCGTTGATCGGGTCGCCATGCCTCTGCCCTCGCCTATTTATTAGATCGACTATGCATTTTATCGTCTGTAGAAAAGTAGGAAGAAAGATAAATAGGATAGTCATAAGTAATCATTAAGGGTTTACTCGCCGATAAGATTAGAACCAACGAGAAAGGACTTAATCTCGGTGCGTTGCATCGAACTATACACTTCATATAAAACTAGCAATAAAACAAGTGACAAGCTACTTAACTATCAGGATAGGCCTTCTTATTGTCTCGAGTATTTATCTGTGTACGTGTGTGCTACTCGCTGATTCGTGCGTATTGGTTTAGTTTATTATTTAATTGCAACCAAACCGTGCCAGTCTCTCAGGCTGAACCCCCTTGCGTTAGATTAGGTTGTATAGCTAACTTAAGATATTAAAATACTGATTAGAATAACTAGATAATACGTTCCACTCTTAGTGATCGACACTCTACTTACCATTATATACATACTGACCGGGTACACTGCTCGTTAAAGTGTGTGTGTTATTGATAAGTCGGCTAAATATAAATTTAAAACTTGAATACTGCTAAAACCACAACGACATACCGTGGGTATAAATTAGAGCATACGCACACGCACGCATCGATATGTAAAGCATTTTCATTTTGAATACATGTAACCTTTTACAATTACTGGGTATGGTTTGAACATATGTTCCATGCATCAGTTGTTAAGTGCCCACTTGGGTTTTAATTGCAATACTAGGGTTAGTAACGTTAAGTTACTACTGCTCAGTTTCTTTGGCTTATTTCCAGCTTATTTAAAAAGTTATAGAAAAATTGTTTTCACACAACGCAATACCATGGTGGCGTTACACTAGAAAGCAAGTAATAAGCATATGAAACGCGAAAGTAAAGCATAAATAATATTAAAAATAAAAAATTAAACTAGAAATGGGCTTAAGATAATCTAAAATTAAAAAATTAACCCTACATGTGTAAATTTGATTTCTAAAAGTTCTAAATGATTAAAAATAATTTTAGGAAAAAGAATGATATTTTTTTGCTTAATATTTTATTTTTAATGAATTAAAAACACTTTTATAGTAAAAATAATATTAAAAATACTAAATTAATACGAAAAATTATGAAAATTTCTGGAAAACTACTTTAAGATGTAAGGAGGTTAGAAAAAATAAAAAAGGAATCGCCAGCTTATCCAGATAAGCTGTGAATAAGCTAAAAAGGGAATTAGACTAAATAAGATAAAACTGGTTAAGTAAATATTAAATGCAAACTTAGTCGAAAAAGACCCAAGGGCGTAGTTGGTGTTCATATGGTGTGTAAGACGGTTGAGGTTGGTTGAGGTCAGGTGTTCGAGCCCCGCTCACCCCTGTCTTCCCAACTTCCCATTTTTTTATTTTTTTAACAAAAACTTTTTATCGAACTTTAATAACCAGTAAAAATTAAGCATTTTTAATGAAAGCAACTTTTTTTATATCTAGTTACATAATCTAGAAAATAGCTGTAACAGCCAACAGTTAGGATAAGGATCCAAAAAAAAGTCTATTATGCGACTTTTAAGTGGGTAGATAAGCGACTTTTTAAAATACACTTTTATGCAAGTGGCATGTAATGATGACCTTATTTCTTGTCAGGGTAAAGATGGCTTCATTTCTTGTCAGGGTACACAAGTCAGTACCTAGATTCAAGCGCTTTTTTTTAATAGACATTTTATGGCGCGTAAAAGAAATAATGCGGGAAAAAGTCACTTAAGCGACTTTGGAGAGGTATTTAAGTGACTTTATAAAATAGGGTGCAAGTGGCATGTAATGAAGCAACTTTTTATAACCGACATTTTATTATTTATTTTTTAAAGCGACTTGTTACCCAAACACCAAAATATTTTATACTAAAAAATCATAAATTAATACGAAAAATTATGAAAATTTCTGGAATACTACTTTAAGGTATAAGGAATGTAGGGAAAATAAAAAGGTCCTCCATTTGACCGACTTTTAAACACTAACACATTTTAAAAAAAAAAAAAAAAAAACATTTTCAACTATAAATACTAACCTAAATTCAAAGACACACACAAACTCAACATTCAAAACTGCAAATGTCTCGCAAAGATTTCTCTCAAAAATTCCCAAGTCCTCCTCGTCGAGATTTCTCCCAACAATTCCCCAGTCCTCCAAATGAAGTTTATCACACTCCACCAGAAGATATCTTTCCGGTTTTTCAACCGGAAAATGAACTGGTGAACACTCCACCTGTTGTCGAACAAGAACCAAATCCATTTGGTCTAACTGAAGATGAACTCAGACAACTGGATCAAGATGAGGAAGTCCGGCGAGAAATGGAAATACGTGAACTAGAAGAGGAAGCTGCTCGTTTGGAGCAGGAAGCCAGGGATGAAGAAGAACGGAGGAAGAACTGGGAAATGGGTTGGTTCTCAAATGATTCCTCTTCGAGTGAAGACGGTTGGGTCTCAGATGATTCCTTTTATTAATTTGTAGTTTCATTACCGTATCATAGTTTGTATTCCATGCTTTATGTAATTTTCATTTTATGTAGTTTGGATAATCAAATAGTCAATCTAACATTCGTACAGTAATTTTTATCTTGTTATTAGTTTGTATTGTTAATGAATTTTAATTTTTTTTAAATGTTTGATTAAGAAAAAAAAGTAATAATACATGGGAAACTAAACCGACTGGGAAAATAATACATCAGTTAAGTTTTGTAATCATGTAGCCTGTTCAGTCCCATTTTAGTTTCATTACTTATAAATGCCTTAGTACTAGTGTTAGGTTTTATAATATTTTTTTATCATTTTTCACCCACAAAAAAACCCTCCGACTCATATCAAATTAAACCAATCAATCAATGGCTGACAATGTTGAAACCCCTCTGATCAACAAACTGAAACAAGTAACTGGGTCAGAAAAGCTACACAAAGCCTTCAGTTTTGTGTTTGTTCAAGAGCATACAGAGGATGAAGCGTTCCTCATGTATCTTGGGGAGAAACGTAATGAGCTTCAAACAAGGATTGAAAAAAGGACAGCGAGAATGGCTGAAGTGTGGTCGCTCAACCATGACGATGAAGAAGCTGGTGGTGACACTTATGAATGCTTGCACAAGGCTCAGATCAGGGATAGGAGGATGCTGGAGGCCGTTACGGCCATGATGGTTGAGGTGCGTGATGGTTTATCTGAGAAGGATCATCACCTCACCATCATGGATATGTATGATTAGGGCTTTATGGGCACAACTTAGTTAGCTTCTTTTGTGGATTTTAACATCGTGGTTGTATGTTGTCTTCTTTTGATCTGTTATCATGTTGATGGATGTCCTGAAGACCTGAATGGTCTTGTTGTAATTAACTTTTATATATAATGAAATCTAAAAATATTAGTATTACTTTTGTAGTTGTCTTATTTATTTATCCAGTTTTTCTTATATATTTTTTTCTTTTTTTACGTTATACAATGTCATTTTAGGTAGTTTGACTTGTCAGTCATTCGCATATAATAACAGACACTTGTCAGTCACCCACAAAATTCTATTAAGCGACTTTTTAGGGGGTAGAAATGCGACTTTTCTAAAACCCCATGTAATGATGACTTCATTGCTATCAGGCTAAACAAGTCAAACATAATTGTACTTATATTCAAGCGAATTTTTTTAAGCGACAATTTATTTATTTAAGCGACTTAATTGTTGTGTATGCGGGAAAAAAAGGCGGGTAAAAGAAATAAGATAAGGCGGGAAAATAGTCTCTTATGCGACTTTTAAGGGGTAGATAAACGACATTCTGTATCGACTTCTTATAAGCGACATTTTTTGATTTATTTATTAAAGCGACTTAATTGTTGTGTACGCGGGTAAAAAAGGCGACTAAAAGAAATAAGGAGGGTAAAAAGTCTCTAAAGCGACTTTGTAGGGGCTATTTTTTGAACTTAGTTTGCAAGAAATGTTATGTTGTCTTTCAGTGTAAATGTAATTCAGCTGATATGTTGTAATTAATATGTTATTAACAATGCAGTATGGTTAATACTTTTTTTTTATCTGTTGACTTTATATTTGACTTTTGACTATTTGACTTTTACCGTAACGTAAAAGCAAATACTGTAACCGTTAACTTTTCAAGTTAAATAATTCACTCTTCTTTGAATTATTACTCTCCGAACGTCTTCGTTCGCCTCTGTCTATAATTAACTATTTAATGTTAATTATAATTACTTTTATATTAAATAATATTACTTTTATTATTTAATATTATTACTTATATTAATTATGAAAGTTTAATCGTGTAAACTTTTCTCGCGACCAACACAAGACTATGATAAGTCTATGTGTTCAAATTACCTATATTTCACCAATAGTCATATTTTATATGAATTATTGTCGTTTTATCATTTTTACGCGAGCATTATACTTCTTACGTAATACGCGTGCTCAAACCTACGTTATTAGGTTTTAACAACATAAGCACACTCCATTAGACTTATCACACATCCTATATACTTAGTTAGAGTATATTGATAAGTTTTGACATTTTTATAAGTAGTACATTTTTATGTTGCCCAATTTTAAGTTTCGTGACTTAAGGGCTTGACGTTAGTAATTACCGAGATCAAACTACATCTCATAAATCAAAATAGCTAACAAAAGCAACATACTTATCTTATTTTTGTCCTATGTGGCGTGAATTTAGGCTTAGCAAAGCCATGTGTCCTTGTGGCATACAAATCTTGCAATAACTTCACATGTGTACATCCTATCTTTGACTAAATAGATGCATAAGACCATTACACATTATCACTTCATTTGTGATAATCAAAAAAATAAATAAATCAACAAACTCTCCTCTTGGTCTCATATTTGCCGTATAACAAAAATCACCACCATCACCACTTATAAGTTTGATTCAAGATATAAATTGCACAAGAAAGATGAAGGTATTGATGATCCCTACAAGGTCTTAAGGTTGTTTTGGTGATTTCTTGGGCAACCTAGAAGATATACAAGGTACTAAAGGCTGAAGTTGAGTTGTACTTGAAGTATTTAGCACAAGGTCAATAAGGGTTTGCAAGCAAACAAGTGAAGAGAAGGCTAGAAGATTTAGTATAGATTGCTCTTGTGTTTTTGTTGTTTTCAAACAAGTCATTGTAAGGATTATGTTTAGATTTCATGTTTCTTTCATTTTGGTATTTGTATACCTTGTATAAGTTGTAAATGATATTAAGACTTGATTTGATGTTGTACATGAGGGTTGTAACACAAAAATAAACTAGAACAAGCTCTAGGTATGATTTATGAAACTGGAAATTAAAACAGCCCCAAAGATAGATTAAACTGATAATCTTAGTAAACTTTGAGGTTAAGGCGATAAGATAAGCCGGTAGAGATCTGTCTTGTGGTCGTTTTGACGGGTGGCACACCTCATAACTCATCCCGACGAATAAACTAGAGCTAATAAGGTAAAACATGTCAAAATCGGACTAGCAGATTTCGTTGGACAAAACGGGACAGTTCTGGCCGTTTCGGGAACTCGTCGTAGTTTTATGAAATGAAGCTAAGACATAAACTTAAACGTAGGAAAAAGCCTTGCATCCTAAAGTGTTGTAGAACTCAAGATACGGCTCTTGCCGCGAGACTGCAGTGTGCTGTCCATCAGCACTTAAAATGGGTCATTTCATGCTGAGTTTTCTGCAAAAGCTTACTGATCTGATTTTAAAACGCGATTTTCACCCTTTTCTAATCCGAACCACTGAAAGTGTAAAACACGAAAGTTTCTCAGAATGATGTTTTCTACAAAAACTCGCAAGACGTAAGCTGAAAATGAAAAACAAAGGCTGTAGACATTAAAAGTCAACTGGACCTGTTTTGACCCAAAAATAGCCATGACTTGATAGTCCTTATAGCATTTTGACCACTTGAGACCAAAACACAGCCAAGGATATTGTTTCAAAATAGCCAAGGATCATGTCTTAAGGCCCTCTACCGAGACATAGACATGGCTATGGCCTTGGTTGTTGTCTTCAAGTTATAAGTTTAGTCGCACGACTAGCTTGGGTTTGATAACCCGAAACTTGTTATTAAGACTTGATCACTTATTTGACTCATTCTTCTTGACCCCGACAACTTATAAGAATTGACCATATCACATATTAGTTATATGTATACCATGTCCTCAAGTCACAACTTACACTTGATCCGCGAGATTATAATAACTAGTTCAACCAATAGTCTTTGATGAAACACGACAAATGTTTTATACAACATTTGTCTCGTCAAATACTTTTACTTATAAATGATAAGTACTACAACACTAGAGAATTTATAATCATAAGAGGCCTCTTCGGGGTGTCGTATCGACGAGTTGTGGATTTACGAATATAAATGTCCTGACCCCTCATACATTCACTACATGACTTCTAGATTTTGATAGCCCGAACGGTAATATGAAGTTATTTATAAAAAGGCTATTAGCCAAACCATATTCTAAGGGTGCTTCACTCATTTACACAACATAAGAAATATGTACAACATCTTAATCAAGTCAATGTCTTTACATATACTTGTACACTCATATCGTACATTATGCTAAGACGCGATCACTATACTTTCATAGGTCATTGTTAAAGATCATGGTCTCGCCATACACTATCTGTTGCTATAAACTACTACTAATCACTACGGTGAGTTCATAGCCCCTACTTTTGTTTAACTGATTTATAAACTATTTGGGGGAGATACATGTTACTACTTTTATTATGATCACAATTGTTTGATAACTATGCTTTGAACTGATTATATATTATTGCCTGTGTCTAAGTTCCCTTATGCCATAAGTCCCCCACATCATGGACCATTAATCACTTGCGAGTGAACGCGAGTATAGTAGATAGGCCTATCGGGAGTGACGATTCCCGTTTGTGTTAGCTGGATAAGTAACCAAACGTACTATATTTGTAACTTTAGGTATTTGGCATGTACCTACTCGGGGCAATTATTATTCTATATATATCACGTATTGATATATATACCGTCAGTTTGAGTGCCATGAGCTTAGATGCAATAATATACTACTTTGCGAATTATGGGTGTAACAACGGAACCCACTGTCTATTAAACTTGAAATCTTGTGATCAACTGCTTTACTATAAACCTATGAATTCACTCAACCTTTGTGTTGACTTTCTAGCATGTTTATCTCAGGTTTGAAAGGAATTATGGGAATTTAGGAAGCCAATGGTGAGCAGGGCTGGAACCCACGACCTCAACCAAAAGTCAACCATTTAACACACAAACCAATACCAACTGCGTCCTTGGGTGTTTTTCGACTAAGGTTGTATTTGAAATTTACTTAAACCTATTTCACCCTTTTAGCTTAATTTCCTTTGTAGGTTATTCACAGCTTATATAGATAAGCTGTCAACCCAATTGTATTTTTCCTATATTCCTCATTGTTTAAGGTACTTTTCATTGATTTTTCATATTTTTGTTAAATAGTTTACTATTTTAATTTTTTTTACATTCAAAGTATTTTTAATTCATAATAAATAAAATAAAAATCAACAAAATATAATTCTTTTTTGAAAAACTATTTTTACTAATTTAGGAGTTTTAGAAATTAAATTTACACATGTAGGGTTAATTATGATTTTTGATGGGTAAAAGAAAGAACGCCGGAAAAAGTCTATTAATCTCCTTTTTAGAGGGTGTATAAGCGAATTCTAAAATATAACTATAGGTTGCAAGTTGCATGATGACTTCAACGTTGTCAGGATTGAAGTCATCATTACTCTGTCTTCCTTTGATGGGTACTAGAAAAAAGGCGGGAAAAAAGTCTCTTAAGCGACTTTTTATGGGGTAAGTAAGCGACTTGCTAAAATCCAAGTCTGGGGTGCAAGTGGGCATGTAATGATGAATTCAGTCCTGGTAATCAAGCGACTTTTTTTTTTATTACAGCGACTTCTCACCAAAACACAAAAATATTTTGTATTGTAATTATTTTCTAAAAGATTGTTGTGTACTTTATTTTTAATTTCATAGTTTTTAAATTGGTAATCCTTTTTGTGTTTTTTTTATGTAACTTTAATTGGGTATTGTAGTTAATAATTTATTGTTGTGATTTTTGGTTACCATTTTTCGGCTAAAAGATTGTTGTGTTTTTATTTTTTAAAATACAACGTTTTTCCATTCACTGAAAATTACTACAAGTTTTATGTCTACTGATACAAAAAATTAATAATAATAATAATAATAATAATAAGGGGCTAATAATAATTGGTTCAACTTTTACCTTATTTATTTTTGCCGGTGTTATATAATACTTGATGCAATATATATGAATGGATTGGGTTTTAATTGTATTTTTCATTGGTATAATTCTTCATCAACTATTATATAACACAAAAGAAATATTTAAGGTCATTAGTTAAATGAGTTTGACTCTGAAAAGTCAAACTGGACACTTATTTTGGGACGGGGGAGTATAATAATACAAAATTATTTGCATGGGAAAAGGGAAGACGAGCTTGTTAGTTGTTTGTGTGTCTCGATATCATCATTACTTATATAAACATCTAGTCATTCACGAGATCATCCATCACATTTTCTCTCATCAAATAAGTTCAAAACTAAAATCATACTCTCTATTAAGAAAAATGTCTACCTCCCTATCAATATGCGAACAATTAGCAAAAGTGGCCAAATCCAGGCTAGTGAAAGACATTATGCTTGCACATTACTGGGAGGAAGTTAAAGACACTGTTCGTGATGAAACAGATGTTAGGTCGAAAGCTTCTGAAATCAGTGCCCGTCTTGATCGTAGGATCAAAACTATTGATGAGCTTCTCCATCTTTCGGGGTCAGAGACGGCTGTCAAAAGTATTGACGACATGCTGAGAATGAATGCAGAAGACCTGTGTGACGTTGATAGGCTGCTCCTAGTTGCTTCACAGAAGCGTGTCCGCATTCGTGATTTGGTTCACTTCATTGACAAGCTGGAGATGATGCCATGTTGATGTCTTGCATTGTGGTTTTTGGGGTGTCTTTTGATGGTCAGTAGTTCATGCATATGGGGTTTTAGGTTATGTTTGGGTGTTGGTGTTTGTGCGTTGCACATCTTTGGGATAGTTATGTAAATTAATGGTTATGCTGTTATCATGGTTGTATTATGATGGTGTTGGTGCGGTGAACATCTTTTGTGTATTAACTAATGGGGATTATGATGTTATGAATATAATGTTTATGTTAGTATTTATTTGCAATTACTGTTTTTTTACTTTATATATGTTTCGATGGTTTTAGTATGGTTAACAAAGTGTGGATATTAGACATAAGTTATGAGAACTGTGTGGACATACTTGAACAAGATTATACGTTTAGATTGAAAGGTATAACAATATTGATGAACTTGGAATAGCAGGCAGTAAAGAAATTAAAAAGGTATCCTAATGTTGTTTGAACTTTTAGATGCTGGTATGCTGATAAAAAACCAAGCGCTAAGTAGATATTAAATTGAATTGCGACAGGTTTGCCTGTTTCGTCTCAGACCAAGAAACAAGACGAATGTGCATCAGATTACGGAGTTAAAAGACAATCCAACAGATCGAAACAAGCAAAAGGGTAAGTATTCAAAATTTATTTAACATAAATCATAGTTAAGTTCATCCGTTGGTGCATTCAAATGAACAATCCATGGTATCATAGTTAAAATGATAAGTTACAAATCATCCAAATGAACAAAGTTGACATTATTTGACGACCCCGGTTGTGACTGACTGCCGTTGTTAGGAATGTTGCTTAGAGGAGTAGATGATTCACAATTCCATATATAAGGATTGTTTGACTCAGCATTTGGTTCTGTCCGTTCGACAGTTTCGCTAGTGCTTTGTACTTCCTGTCCTTGTTGTTCAACTGCCTCCTCGTTAGTAGGGGTGCATGATTCTGTGTTTCTTTTACGTTTCTGAGATGTAACGTTAGTTGAGAAAACAATTATACTATAAAGTAAATAACAAAAATGTTTAAACTAAACTAAAGAAAAACAATTACCTTTTTTTGGACCAACTGTACAGTACATGACTGTCGTGTGTATCCTTTCTTGTCACACCTCGAACATTTTGTGATTTTTGGCTCTTCCCCCTGTGATCGGACATGGCTTTTCTCTTTTGGCCTTCCAGGTTGCCGCTTTTGAATAAGCGGTGGTTTTAACACTTGCAGGTCATCAGGAGTACGCCACTGTTTCATATCTTTTACAGGATACACCTTTTCTTGGTACGTATTTTTTAGTGTTGTTTTCTTAAACCAATTTAACGCCCAACTGCTATTGTTATTCAAACCTTCAGCTCTAGATACAACACACACATTCCCACACGGTAAACCAGAAAGTTGCCATTTACGGCAACTGCATTCTTTTTTATCAAAGTCAACAATATGAACTTCTCGTGAATCAGTAACTTGGTACATTTTGAACATCTCAATCCTGTTAACAACCCAATTAGCGCTCTTTACCATTCTATCGTTTACTTTTGCAGCTGCCTATTCAGTAAGTTCATCCGTTGGTGCATCTAAAATTAAAAAAGAAAATACTATTACATAAATGAAATGTTAAACAAAACATAATACACATTTATTTTTGAATTACCTTTGTATTTTGCTCGACGATCACAATACCAAGTTTGGAGAAGCTTTCTGTAGTACTCCATTAGCATGGTTATTGGAACTTTTTGAACAGTTTTGGTCAAAGAGTTTACTGATTCTGCACTATTTGAGGCAAAATAATTGTACCTGTTTGCAGGGCAATAAGCCCGTGACCACTTACCAAATCCAGCGTCTTCTAGTTTTCTATACACATTAGGTTTTAAGCGTTGAATTTTAGATATTGAATCATCAAACTTCCTCTCTGTGTATGTTTTGCATGTCCTCCAATATATAGCCTTCCACTTTCTACTCTTGAAATTGCAATTCATCATTAAATGACGACAACAATAACCATGAAAGGCATTCGGAAAAACGGTACTACACGCATGTGCAATTGCAGGATGTCTGTCAGAGATGATGGCCAAATCGGCAACATCACCAATGCATTCTTTAAGTTTAGTCATAAACCAAGACCATGATTCGTTAGTCTCACCTTCACAAACACCGGTGGCAATAGGTAAGATCTGGTTATTACCGTCCATTCCAACGGCAACCATGTTTGTTCCACGGTATCTCCCTTTAAGATGTGCGACATCAATTATTATCAATGGCCACAAAAAACCCAAGAAGCTCCGAATCTATTTTATTAAAGCACATATTGGTTATTGAATACTATGTATGTACATAAAAATCAAGGTAAAAATCAAAAAAATTTAAGACAAGCTTACCACAAAACTGAAGCCTATGAATACCATCTTAAATCGATCTTCATCATCTGTCTCAATGTGTGTAACCGTCCCTTCATTTTCCAACTTTAAATTATAGAAATAATACGGTAACTGCTCAAAAGAATACATAGGGAAACCGTTTACCAACTCTAATGCAATGTTTTTCCCCCACCACGCTCGTTTATAAGAAACGTCAATTTTCCATTCAATATTCAAATCTTTTTGTATGTCCTTACATGTATAAATCCTTCTGCTATCCTTCAGTTTGTCTACCAGTATGCGACCCAACAATTTTCTGTTAGCGTTTCGATGATTAGGATAAATTCTAGTTCGGGAACATGTATACACGTCGTTAATGCTTGACACATAGAATCTACATTTTATAATACTTTTTCGTGCGTAAATGTTCCATTTGCAACCCTTTTCCACACACTTTACACTGAACCTACTTTTATTAGACATAATTACTTTAAACTCAAAACATTCGGTTAAAGCTTTTATTCCTATTGCAGAAATGCATGCTTCCTTATCATCAAACCAACCACAATCATTTACTTTAGATACCACAGCGTGTCTAAGGGTATTAACCATTTTAATTATAGGATCAGGTGCATTGGGTGGGATAGGCATACTTTCAAATGTGCATTTCTTCCAACGGGGCTGAACATCGTGATTGACGTGTTCGCCTGCACCCTCATTATTTTGATTTTCAACTTTCGGTGTTTGATAATCAGATTCTTCAGGGAACACAGAAACATTAAGATCGATATCAAGAGGCTTAGAAGAAAAAGATGGTTTTACCTCGAAAGGTTGATCGATAAGTTTGATGTATAGTGTCTGAACCATGGTATGCTTACAACATACTTCAGTAACAAAGAAGGCAACGTCATCATCGTCACATACATCAATATTGTTGGATCCGGATATGTAGTGTAAACTGACACCCTTATCTGTAATCTCGTATTTTTTCTTGACATACTTTACCAACTTGATGTAATTAACGTCTAATGGAAGTAAAACTCCACGAATTGATTTTTGAAAATCCAATAAAAGTTTGCATTTTGAGGAATTAGTTGAGTTCATTTAATTTGGTGTGTGAAAATATCAGCAATTTTGACTGATTAGTGGTGTGGGATTGTGCAGAAACCCACCTACCAAGTCACAATATGTGTTACACATCCGGTCGCTCAATTGAGAAGTCGCTTAAAAATTTCCCTCCAAACTGTCATTTCCCTCTCATTTGCACTCTATATTTCCCGCCAAATATTTTTTCCCTCTCATTTTCCATGTATGTAAGCTTGTCAAAAAACTGGCCAAATAAATTAAAAAATGGCTTCCTCTACTTCCACTTCCAAATCAAATCAAAAGACCGTGGAATACTACCTCAATGCTACACATTGCGAATGTCCAAAACCATTACCAGCCGTACTACAAACTGCTTGGACCCCGAAAAATCCTGGTAGAAGATTCAAGGCTTGTCCCATTTATGTACGATTATTATCCCAAAATTTTATTATACTTGTTTAATTTGTTATGTTCAATATGTGAATCTAAAAAATAATTTGTTTAGGACAAGGACTTGAAATGTAAATTTTATGTGTTCATAGACCCGGAGCTACCAAGTCAATACTACAAAGATTTGTTTTACAAAGAACATGAGGAAAAGAAAAAGATATACAAGAAGGTGGGAAAGAGTACAGTTCCCAACGAAGGTGTTGCAATTTCACAAAATGAACTGATGATGAAAATGTGTGAGTAGTTGACTTTTATCAATTCAAAAGTGAAAGTTCGTGACAAAGTTGTATTTCTTTTATATGTCGTTGTTCTGTGTATTGCTTTTGTTTTAGTAACAAGTGTTATGTACTAAGTGTTACGTAGTGGCCTGTAATAAACTCGTAATGGCTGTTTACAAGTTAATTTTTTGTTTTAATGTGCATCAAATGCACTCATAGTTGTGGTGCTCTACATAGTCAAACTGTCAATGAATATACAGACAACTACAATCAATATATAAAAACTTACAATACTTAAAGTAGTGCTTACAGAAACGTACAATGTACTTGTTGGAGTTACGTATGAGGACAACTGATATACAAAATGTTGATCCCAGTTTCTGCGATGGCAAATTTAAGCTTAATAATAAGCTCTTAGATCACAAAGAAGGAACACAAAAACTAAAAATACTTATAGTTCAAACAATGAAGATCTTATAAATGAAAATTCAAACTTTGAAAAGCTAATTTGGATCTTAAAAATCAGTTTGACAAGAGAGTGATCAGGACTGATGAAAAGTTTGGGCTGATATTGCACCAAATTACCACAAAACTTGGTGAATAGAATCCAACTCTTAAAAAATCAACTTAACATACTAAATTGAACTCACAAAACTCAAAGTTAAAGCCTAATCCATGATTCATTAATGAAAAACCAATATAAGCAGTTTTGAAACTCAAAATTCAAAATATCAACTAATGATATGCAAATAAACTTAAATCATCTCAAATCAGCTAGAAAGTAACTTAGGACACTCAACTTTAACCAAATCAAAATGTTCCAAATGGTCAAACTTAAAAATTCAGCCAAAAAGTCAACTTAAAAGGCTTGTGCCAAACACCCCTTAACTTACTTAAAATGAATTTTAAACTTGTGATCAAAGCAAAACTCGGCAATTCCTTAAAGACAGACCCATATTGAGCTTATTTAAGTGATTTAAGGCATAAGTCAATACAGAATAAGTGCTTATTCATGGACTAAGCCAAATTGCTATAAAACCTTAAAATCTACAATTAAGTTCAAATCTAAAAAATATAATGAAATATGATAACACAAGGCAATCAAAACCACTTTAAATAAGCACAAAAGAATCAAAACAACTCAAATAAGCAGTGATAATAAGCATAAAACAAAATATGCCGTTTAAATGAAAATTAATGAAAACTGGGACTTACAAGTGCCCTTGCTAAAACAGGGCTAATTATGCTCGCGGAGCTACTCTACAGCTCTAGCTTGACAAAATACAAGCTAGTGACAGCAATCAGCCCTTCCCTCTTTAGCTTATCATCCCCTTTAGCTTATTTTGACTTATTGTTGACTTTTTTTTGAATTAAAACAGTAATTAAACAATGATAAACTCACAAAAGATATGAGAAGCTTATATGAGCTTGTGAGAAAAGAAATAGAAGCTTATCATCTCTTCAGCAGTAGTATGATATACGCTAACAGCCGTATCTTTTACTCCTGATGCGTGGTTTTGCAACCTTACAACAGGTTTTACCTCTCAAGGGATCTCAAGAGGCTTACAACCCCACCAGGCAGTGTACCTGACCGATGTAGTATAGTGTAGTGGTAAGTACGGGGGATTGATCCTTCTCCACAGGGAATAGTGTCGTTAGGATTGAAAAACTACTCTAATAGGTCTAAGGGTGAGAGAAGATTCTTTTTGTATTTTTTTATATTTTTTTATGAAAGCAAGTAAAATCTCGGGTTTGAAAGAGTAGGCGGAATTAGGTGCTAGTCAACTAACCCAAATAACTACGAATGCAAATAAAATAAAATAACTGAAAATGAAAAGGTTGATGAAACTTATATGGAGAGAAATGTGTTTACTTAGATTTCCTTACTCCCTAACTATCTTTTACCGGTTGATTAGTGTGTATTAATTGCGTGGATGATGGGTGTATTCCTTAATACCAATCGTGGGGTGGCGTACGTACTTCCCCAACTCTATAAGCTCCTACTTCACTCCTATGTCGAGCCGGCTAAGAAGCTCCTAACATGGGATCACTAGAATTCGCTCATGCATTAAATACAACCATAAAAACCTTAGTACGCATTGATTCATGTTTCTTAAGACGTTCAAGCAAGTTACCGTATAGGAAGTTAGCCAGTTTTCTTAAGCCTAACATTGATGAACAATCATCCAATACAATTAATAACACACTAATAACCAACAATTAATAGCTAGGTTTCATTAGATCTAAGCAAACACAAGATAAATCTAGCCTAGCATGTTAATCAAAAGACAAGAACAAGATGTAATCAAACAACACATAGACATATTGAATAATTAAATAATAACTTATCTTCAATTAAACATGGGAGATCCAAGGGTATGAAAACCCTTAAAAATGGCAGAAATTCGTCTAGGGTTTCTCCTCCAAGGTTACACACAATAAGTTCCACACTAATGATAAAAAATTGCAAAACTATATATAGATTTTAAGGGCTGACGGCGTCACGTTGTAGATCCTGACGCCGTCACCTCGCCGCTTTTAGGGTTCCCGGATGGCCTTCCTGACGCCGTCCCTCTTTAGTGCTCCAAAATCCGCTCTGGCCTATCAAGGGGTGACGCCGTCAGAATTGAGCTTGACGCCGTCCCTCTTTAGTTTAAACCGTGATGGCCTTGATCACATTAAAGGGTGACGCCGTCAGATTTTTCATGCAAAATTCTCTGGCTTATCATGAGTAATTTTCATATCCATCTTTTTTTTGCCAAGCCGTGACGCCGTCTGGGGAAATTCCTGACGCCGTCAAAGGTACTTTTCAGCCGATTTTGAGACTTTGTCGTTTTCTTCACTTTTATGCTCCAAAAACGTCCAAAATGCTTCCTTTTCCAGATTTCTTCTCAAAAGTACCTAAAATGACAAAAGGAACGATTTAGGGCAATATTTGATCAAATAAATACGATTTAGGGCTTAAATGACCCCCTAAAAGCGGTACACTTTTCGCTTCATCAAATACCCTTACACTTGAGATTTGCTTGTCCTCAAGCAAATGCGCTTTTATTCTAATCAAAATACAAGTTAGGGGTCATTTAACACTAATATAAAAGTAATTACAACAAATAGTCGTTCCACTTTAATCATAATAAGCACGGAGATTACAAACTAGCACCTCACAAGTAGTGTTTAGATACTCACATCTCTCAAGTGTCATCAAAATAAATCTCATAAATGAAAACGGATAATATCTCTCACTACCTGTCATAGCAAATAGATTACCATAGGCTTGGGAATGGATCAAAAACCTCCTCCACTAGGTGTAAGCACCTAAGATAAACTATCAAAGAGGGCTTTTAAATGGGTTATAACGTTAAGTGTAGGGATATGATAAACACGGTTTTGTTGGATAAGGGATATTTTACTGGTGGCGAGCTAAAGATCTTGATTAATTACATGTACTATACAACGTTGCTAAGCCAAGACTAGACTCGATCTTAAGCTAAAAACAAAATAACAAAAACATAAAATAAACATAAAATGAAACGGGATGGTAGTCCGTATGTTTTTTTCTACTTTTTTTTTTTCATTTTTTTTTTGTATTTTTCTTGATTTTTTCGATTTTTTTTTTTTTTTTTTTTTTTTTTTTCATACACTCTTGCCCTACCATCCAAAATAATACATCATAGGGGCATTGCATTCCCCTTACACTTGACCTTTTACATAACTTTACAAATAACTATTCTAATGACTCGAATTAAGATAATTGAAACACTTGGAGTACTTTTAAAAATATTTAGCCCATATGGGGGTAATAAATGATGTTCTTCCCCATTACTCCATTACACTAGTACTTTACCCATTAGTCCCAATCGTCCCAAAACAATATGTACAAGGATATGACTCGACTTAGCAACCATGTAATCAACTAGATAATTAACTTGGGTTTAAACAAATGTTGTCACAATAATGCACTAAAAATGAGTGCATACAAGGTAGGCTAAGGCGATTTGGGTGTACAT
This sequence comes from Artemisia tridentata subsp. tridentata, assembly GCA_021014915.2. Taxonomy (NCBI): domain Eukaryota; kingdom Viridiplantae; phylum Streptophyta; class Magnoliopsida; order Asterales; family Asteraceae; genus Artemisia; species Artemisia tridentata. Next base: position 393,712,011 of record CP139505.1, read on the forward strand.
TTTAGTGGGGTGTAACAAATTCTTCCTTTAAGTAAAATGCTTAAAGGTCGAAACGAAAAGATAGGCTCTGAGGGGTGTACTAGGGGTATCGTGTACTAAAAATGAGTACAACGCAAAGGGTGTGGGAGAATTACTTGACCACTGTAGCCAATGTAATTATAACAAAAACACAGGTGTAAAACAATGGGTTAATCCTAATGCCTCTTATCATGTAGTAAATCTAACTACACGAATGTAGTCTCACTTGTGGCCTCGGAATGGTCCTAACGCAAGTTCTAGAATCTAAGTGCTACCGGTACACGCATCATAGCATAAATGCTTTTCCTACCAATTCTAGGGGCGAACCTCACATATTTGGGGGTGGAAAATTTTTTAGTGGTACGGTTTTGTGCTAGTCATATAACTCCTATCCGTGAGACGCTCATTAAGATCAAAGTTTCACTCCTATATGTTGTTAAAAATTTTAAATTTGGCACTAAAATTACCCTAACAGGTATTTATCTCAGTTTTATTACACATCTACTATTAAACAAACAAAAATCAAGCGTAATAGCATTCTCTAATCGTACTTTTACCCCCCCTTACACTTAAGATGAACATTGTCCCCAATGTTCAAATAACAAGATGTAAAAGTAATAAGGTAAAAGAATGAAATCAAATACTCCCCTGATTCGCTCGGTGGATAATGTGGTAACACGGTTAGATCTTCTTCCAAAGTAATGTTGAAGCTCCATGACTAATGCATCGCCAAAAGCTTGATCCAACAAACATTTCCTTGTCCAAAATAACCTGTTAAACCTGAGAAAACAAACACGAAAACCTGCATAACATCGGCGGGATAAACTCTATATAAGGATATAATGCTTGTGGAATGATAATTTTGCAGATTCCTGGAGATTATAAGTTATAGATTTAATAAAAACTTTTTATGAAAACAAAACTTTCAAAAATTTTCAGAAAATTAAACCTGACGCCGTCAGGTTGTAAATCCTGACGCCGTCAGAAATGATCTGACAGAATTCTCATGTTAAGTTTCCGGAAAAATTTTGGAAAAAACTATACCTTACTTCCTGGAAATCCTGCAAAACATCATTATGACTCGATACAAGCATTTGACTCAAACAAATACTAATATGTATGTTAATTTATTATTATTACGATTCATGTTCATTTGTTCTAATAAACCGGTTTGGATTTCCCTTACACTTAACTTTTGCAAAATACCTTTATATGTAGTTAAGACGAAGTTAAAAACAAGATAAAGCATTTTCACAAATTAGTTTTTGAACATGAATCAATAATAATAAAATTTAAACATACATACGGAAACAAATAAAATCAAACAAACAAATAAACACACAAAGCAAATAAAACTTGGGTTGCCTCCCAAGAAGCACTTTTCTTTATTAACGAGTCTTGTAGCTAGACTCAAAGTCACGTACATTACGTGACTCCATCATTGGTCACGGTTCCTAGGCCATTCTCATTTCCGGTTTTATATTCCGGTCCTAATTTCAAACAATCCTTGTAGAAACCGGATATCCTTTCCATAACATAGTCTACTCCTTTATTTCTATCCTCATCATTCCTATAGTAGACCGCTTGCTTAAGCTCCTTCTCAACATTTGACAAGTGTTGGAATTGTTCTATCTTATATGGCATTTGGTAGTTTACCTCATCGGTCTCATCCTCAAATCTAACTATCCCTAAGGAAGGTTCATAAGTCATTCTAGAGACCTCAACAAATGGTTTTCCAAAAACCACTTGAGTTAAGGATGCATCGACTATTGGGTGGATATCTTCTACAATTACAAAGTCGGTGACATAGGTGAAGTTTCCTACATAAACCGGTAATCCCTTAACTCTTCCCGTGAAGTTACTCATCCAACCCTTGTCAGGGAACATCCTATACCCAAGTTGATTTTTCATTATCAAGTTGTAGTGGGCTCTAGTCATGATGTTTATGGGTGATCTAAGGTCGATGTAGGCTTTCCACACATGTAAATGTCCGATGTTGCATGGTATGTTGAGATTAGAAGGGTCGCCTATTTTTATAATTGGTCTACCTAGGAAGTATGGTGTCTCGGGGTCATCGAATAAGTCTGTATGATATGCGCGCTCTTCCTTAGTGGGTAGCCTATTGAAGTAGTCCTCATCATCATCTACTTCTTCAATCTCACTTTTCCTAACTTCTTTATCAACCTTGACTTTCTTAACCTCATCCTCAGGTTCACTATTATCCTCATTCCTATCAATTGGTTTGATAGTGACAATGTTGACGAAGTGGACGTGTTTGGATGAAGAGGGGTCTTTTACTTGGGGTCCGCTATTTGTGTTCCTAGCGTCCTTATGTGGAGGTGATAGCACTTGGTTATTGAGGGCTTTCAATAAGTTGTCAATTTTATTGGTCATCTCCATTTGTTGTTGATTGAATTCGGATTCAAACTTAGTTATCCGAGCTTCTTGTGATGCCATAAATTGGGACATCAATCATTCAAAGTTATTGGTACTACCATTGCCGGAAGGATTGTCGTTGAAAGTACGGTTCGAGTTGGAACCGCTTGATTGGAAACGATTAGGTGGGTTGGAAGAATTGGTTTGTTGTGCGTTTTGGTTTTGTTTCCACCTAAGGTTCGGGTGATTTTTCCATGAGGGGTTGTATGTATCACCGTAGGGGTTTGGCTCGGGTTTGAAAGTGTACCACTTGTCTCCCGCTCCGTCGGTACGCGAGGATGCGTAGTCCGCAAAAGCTTGTTCGGGGAGTTCCATGCAATCACGAGTGTCGTGAGGACCACTACATAATTCACATGAAGAAGTGATTTTGTTCACTTGGCTTGAAGGTTTAGGAGCCTCGTAGGATTTCATGAGAAACTTGACTTGGTCTTCAAGTTCTATGATCCTACGGTCGGAAGTGCTTGAATTGTTCGAAGGCAAAGATATTGCCTTGACCGTTTTATTCAAATCACAGGGATCACTCCAACTTTCGTTGTCATAAAGAGCAAGATCCTCTAGGAGAGCCCATGATTGTTCCGCACTTAGATCACGTAGCTTACCACCGGCCGATTGGTCAATGATTTGCCTTGTGGAGAGATTGATATGGTCATAGAAGATTTGGACTTGGAGCCAAAGTTCTATGCCATGGTGAGGGACTTTTTGGAGTAAGTCCTTGAATCGAGTCCATGCCTCGTAGAGGGTTTCGCCTTGACGTTGTTGGAACATCAAGATATCATTCCTTAGCTTGGTAGTTCTTCTCGGTGGGAAAAACTGAGCAAGGAAACGAGTGGTGAGATCATCCCAATAGGTGATGGATCCTGCGGGTTGACGCTCTAGCCATTGACTAGCTTGGTCCCGCAAAGAGAATTGAAAAAGACGCAGTCGGGTCGTCTCTCGAGTGGCAACATCAAGGTCTATAGAATCAACGATTTTGAGAAAGTCCTTGAGATGTTGATTAGGATCTTCAGAGCGAAGTCCATGGAATGCGCATCCGCTTTGCACCAACCGGATGGTGTCGGATCGCAAGGGAGTGACATTGGCTCCTTGAGTGAGCTCAATGGTGTTTCGATAGCCATGGTGGCTAGGACGGGAGTACTCTCCTAAAGTACGGGCTCTAGGAGGTGGTGGTTGTTGTGGTGGGTTGTTGGGATCGAGGATATTACCACCTTCCATGATGTCGGATGGTAATGGTTACGAACAAAGAAACGAAGAAAAAAAGATAGACTAAAGAAAACCTAGAAAAATAAAATAAAAATCTCACTAGAAAGGAATCTAGTGAGTAGACCTATAAAATAAAAATTCAACCTAAACAATAACTATTCCCCGGCAGCGGCGCCAAAAACTTGATGCGTGGTTTTGCAACCTTACAACAGGTTTTACCTCTCAAGGGATCTCAAGAGGCTTACAACCCCACCAGGCAGTGTACCTGACCGATGTAGTATAGTGTAGTGGTAAGTACGGGGGATTGATCGTTCTCCACAGGGAATAGTGTCGTTAGGATTGAAAAACTACTCTAATAGGTCTAAGGGTGAGAGAAGATTCTTTTTGTATTTTTTTATATTTTTTTATGAAAGCAAGTAAAATCTCGGGTTTGAAAGAGTGGGCGGAATTAGTTGCTAGTCAACTAACCCAAATAACTACGAATGCAAATAAAATAAAATAACTGAAAATGAAAAGGTTGATGAAACTTATATGGAGAGAAATGTGTTTACTTAGATTTCCTTACTCCCTAACTATCTTTTACCGGTTGATTAGTGTGTATTAATTGCGTGGATGACGGGTGTAATCCTTAATAACAATCGTGGGGTGGCGTACGTACTTCCCCAACTCTATAAGCTCCTACTTCACTCCTATGTCGAGCCGGCTAAGAAGCTCCTAACATGGGATCACTAGAATTCGCTCATGCATTAAATACAACCATAAAAACCTTAGTACGCATTGGTTCATGTTTCTTAAGACGTTCAAGCAAGTTACCGTATAGGAAGTTAGCCAGTTTTCTTAAGCCTAACATCGATGAACAATCATCCAATACAATTAATAACACACTAATAACCAACAATTAATAGCTAGGTTTCATTAGATCTAAGCAAACACAAGATAAATCTAGCCTAGCATGTTAATCAAAAGACAAGAACAAGATGTAATCAAACAACACATAGACATATTGAATGATTAAATAATAACTTGTCTTCAATTAAACATAGGAGATCCAAGGGTATGAAAACCCTTAAAAATGGCAGAAATTCGTCTAGGGTTTCTCCTCCAAGGTTACACACAATAAGTTCCACACCAATGATAAAAAATTGCAAAACTATATATAGAGTTTAAGGGCTGACGGCGTCACGTTGTAGATCCTGACGCCGTCACCTCGCCGCTTTTAGGGTTCCCGGATGGCCACCTGACGCCGTCCCTCTTTAGTGCTCCAAAATCCGCTCTGGCCTATCAAGGGGTGACGCCGTCAGAATTGAGCTTGACGCCGTCCCTCTTTAGTTTAAACCGTGATGGCCTTGATCACATTAAAGGGTGACGCTGTCAGATTTTTCATGCAAAATTCTCTGGCTTATCATGAGTAATTTTCATATCCATCTTTTTTTTGCCAAGCCGTGACGCCGTCTGGGGAAATTCCTGACGCCGTCAAAGGTACTTTTCAGCCGATTTTGAGACTTTGTCGTTTTCTTCACTTTTATGCTCCAAAAACGTCCAAAATGCTTCCTTTTCCAGATTTCTTCTCAAAAGTACCTAAAATGACAAAAGGAACGATTTAGGGCAATATTTGATCAAATAAATACGATTTAGGGCTTAAATGACCCCCTAAAAGCGGTACACTTTTCGCTTCATCAACTCCAGCAGTAGTATTCTTGTAGCAGTAGGATCTCCAACACCAGCAGTAGTATAGAATACACTAGCAGTAGTACGACACAGTATTTTCCATTATGACACTTAGAGGGTTCTACTGCTCGCTTTGTAACTTCTGATTTCTCTCCAAATCACTAAGTTTCTTGAATTAAACTTCAACTCTGATGATGGGGGGATTCTTCCAAACACTTCATCTTCTATCCTGTCTCTTCCTTTCATACTGACCATATATCCTCTGAATCAAATCTTTAACCACTTCTGAATGTTCTTCACATCTGAGTCTTGAAGAAATCATTACAGCAAGTACTTCATAACTCAATGGATACTCCAACTCTGCTAACATAAAGATATCTACTCCACTCTGTGTTGACAGATGATGAACATTGCACAAACTATAAAACTCCTATGATGTAGACAGATCATAATAAGGAAAATTCCAATACACATCTGTAGGATCTGGTTCATACAATCTCTTGAATTCAACCCATAGCTCTTGCTCTTTCACATCTGTCTTCTTCTTTGTCTTGAGCTTGTCTTGTACTAACCTCCACAAGGTATCCAAATCTTCTCTATCACAATTTCTCAGCAGATTTTTAAAGTTATTGTAGATTGTTGACTCTCCACCAATATCTCTGTAGATATCCTAGTCCATTATTGGATGTCTTGCTTGAATTGGGTCAACATGAAGAATTTCTAGCACTGTCACTAACATTTTGCTCATCTGCTCTTGTGATAATTCCACTCTTTCTGCTTGAGCTTCTTCTTTCTGAGTTGGTTCTTATTCAGCAGCCTTGAGTCTTTTTGAAGGTCTTGTATCTATGTCCATAGAAATAAAATCTTGAGCTCTTTTGTAAGCCTTGTAATACAGATATTCAATCTCCTCATCTGTTTTTCCCTTCAGTTGATATGCTTTCCAATTAGCTTGATTCCTCAGATACATCTTCATCCCACTTATGATCTGAGCCTTTGTAGCTTTTCTCTTCCTCTTCTGACTTTGATTCTTTCTAATATTTTGCATGTTTTCATCTAAAGCCATCTCATCATTCCTAGAATTTATGAAATCTGCAAGTTGAGCTGATCTTTCTTCAACACTTAGTCTTTCATTTGCCAGTAATTCTAAGGCCTTCTGCTTCACAACTGGATCAATGTCAATTAAATGTTGTATCTGTTCTTCAAATGATTCTTGAGCAATAATAGCATCTGATCTAATTTTGTCCTTTTCCATTCTCTAAGTTTCCAGAAAAGTTGCCACTTCTTCTTCATGAACCTTTCTTGCCAGTTCTTCATCCAAATCCATCTGAGTCTGTGTTCTTGGTTTGATCTTCTTTGATTGTGGCTCATCTTCAATCAAAATACCTTTTCCCTTATCCAAATCAGTTTGTACTGCTACCTCAGCAGTTTGTACTGCTCCCTCTATTTTAGCAGTACCTTTTTGTTTTTGAGTTCCTTCTTCAGCACCACTTTGCTCGCCCATATCCATATCTTCATTACCACCATCAGTACCTTCTTGTTCATCACCATTACCACCAGTACCTTCTTCATCAAACTCCAATGTCCTCCCCTGAGTTTGTAAACCTGTCTTCCTTGATTTCCTCCCCTGTTTGGGAGAATCATCACCATCATCTTCTGAATCAGAACTGGAAGAAGTTGTTGACACGACTATCTTAGATCTTTTCCTCTTGATTTGAGCCTCCAATTTCTTCACTCTGAGGATTAGCTTGGTGTAAACCTTGGCAAAGTTCCTTTTACGACTTGTTAGTTCTTCCTCCAGAGACACCACCTTTTCTAAAAATTTTGTACAGATGACCATCAATTCCTTTAGTTTAGTACTGCCCTCATCACTTCTAGCTGTGTTACCTACTAGGAGAGGTGAATCATGGGGCAAAGATCCAGTTTCTTCCCTAGTTGGACTAGGATGTACTCCTGAACCACCCATAAAGTCCATTTGGCTTGGGATTTCATCACCTGTGTCAAGTCTTTGAGGACTTGGCACATTAGATGTTGCCATGGTAGGGGTCTTATTGATGTTTACACTGGCCTGCCCAGCTACTAAGCCAGAAGCAGTAGTGTAAGCCCCATCCATACTATCACCATGGATAGCCTCATCTGCTACTAAGGTCTGAGTAGGAGGACTAGGCTGAGAGGCCATAGTCTCCTTTCTGATTCTTCTCCTATAGGTTGTGATGATTGGGGGTGTATGAGTTGTATCTGGAACCACAGTGGGTGTGTGTTAGGGCTCAGTTGGGTTTACTGACCCTTCACCCTGAACATGTTGAATCTGAGCAATCATTTCTTGAGATAATGGTGTTACTTCCCTATTCCATCCCCTTGTTGTCATGGCCATATTTTGAAACACTTTTTGTTGCAGGCAAGGAGTAGGAAAAATTGTTTTATGGGAAAGTAACTGACTTTTCTTTTCTTTTAAAATAGTTTGCATAAATCTTGGATACATTAAAAACTTAGTTTTACTTTTCACATTATTTACCATACTCTCAAATATGAATTTAGAAAAGTTAAAAACTCTGTTTGTTGATAAGCATATGAGAGCAATAGCAATATTGCTACTGAATTACTCCCATGATGTTCTCTTTGGGCTTAAACAATGCAAGAGAGTATGGATTAAAAATCTCCATTGTGGGGAGAAACATCCTTTTGAAAAGTCAATTTATGGTTGGATGTATCATACCCCATTTTAGCAATTACTTGCCAAATTTCAGTGTTTGGCAAGTCATTGATACCATCTGAATCTTCTAACTTAAGATGTCTCCTAAGAGAAGTTTCAGTAACAATGAAATTTTGACCATCCACTTTAGAATGTAATTCTATGTCTCCATCTTCACTAGTTATGACAGTAGCAGTCTGCCAAAACTGTGTGATTTGAGAGACAAAAAGAGTAGGGCTACAAGTTAGAGCATACCTTATATGAGATGTATTCAGAAAGTCCACAATCTCATGAAAGAGTGGTCCATCACCCTGCTCTGTTTTCTCTAAAAAGGCAACCTGATTATGTGTCTTGACAAACTCAAAATTAGCCATGAATGATGTATGTAAGTTATATCAGAAAATTGATCGTATGTGGTTTAATTGATGATGTACAAAGCCAATTGGGTTTTTATAGAGGTACTGTTAGGGTTTGAGAATTTGGCGTAGGGGATAATTATTATCTTTAGAAAGATGTAGAGTAAATATTTAGAAAGAATATAATTACCCTAAAACAGACCCTATATATATGGTAATAAACGGTTTTTACCCAACGGCTAGATTAAAAATCTGTTACTGACACAATAGTTCTAACGGCTAGTTGAGCAGTACAAACTTTGAACTACCAGTACAAACTTTGCACTACCAGTACTAACTTTTTAACAAAAAATTTAAGGAGCAGTATAAACTTAATAATGATTTAACACAATACTGCCCACTCATAGGCTTTAGAAAACTATCAGCTATCAACGGATTTGATGTGTCTTTACCAATAGCCGTTTGCTTTGGACTAGCCAACTCTTCACTGTGAGATATGGTGAGTTGATAACCATATAGTTTTTGGTAAACTATCAACTATAAACGGATTTGAGAAGTCTTTACCAGAAACCGTTTGCTCTGGACTAGTTGGTTCTTGATGTGGGTTAGACATGGTGAACCAATTACCATTTGCTGTGTGCAAAGATCACACGTATTCTGAATATAAGCAGTACAAAGTGTTTATGCTGACAGTACTAACTCAGTTAGTACAACTAGTGTTATACTCCAACAGTTGAAACATTTAGCCTGGCAGTACTAACTGTTGGTTTAATTCCCAACAGATACCACTTGATCCCAGTTGAGCAATTGATCTAGTTCGTTATCTTAGATAAATCTAAAATAACAAGTATAGAAACTGACTTGACTTGAAACAATATTAAACACAATCCAGAATCTTATGTTTAATCTTAAGAAGAACAATGAATGAAACAATAGAATTCTCAACAATCACTTTAATATATTAATACGAATACTTAAAAGTATTAGGGTTACAAAAACCTTGAAGTGAATAAACTCTAACAATGATACGTATCTAACTCAAACCCTAGCACCTCCTTTTATAGACTAAGGAGTCCTGGTCGTTTTACAATAGCTTTGTACACAAGATAAATCTTTTCGTATCTATTCTAAGCTTATCCAAACATACTATACATAGTTATCTCTTCAGCAGTAGTATGATATACTCTAACAGCCGTATCTTTTACTCCAGCAGTAGTATTCTTGTAGTAGTAGGATCTCCAGCACCAGCAGTAGTATAGAATATAATAGCAGTAGTATGAGGTGAAGGTATCCCGAATACGGTCGTCAATAAAATTAGAATTCAAATTGGTCGATAAAGAAGAAAATGAAATACGAACAACCGCGCTGGTTGTAATAGATCGACTTTCTTTTTTTGCAATCTTATAAGTTTTGTCTGTCAAACAAAGCATATATTTTAATTAACTTATTTTTCAAATAATAAGCATAATATTTCAATACTCTCATGTGTGATGCGTGGTTTTGCAACCTTACAACAGGTTTTACCTCTCGAGGGATCTCAAGAGGCTTACAACCCCACCAGGCAGTGTACCTGACCGATGTAGTATAGTGTAGTGGTAAGTACGGGGGATTGATCGTTCTCCACAGGGAATAGTTTCGTTAGGTATGAAAGACTACTCTAATAGGTTTAAGGGTTGAGGAAGATTCTTTTTTTGTTTTTATATTTTTTATGAAAGCAAGTAAAATCTCGGGTTTGAAAGAGTGGGCGGAATTAGTTGCTAGTCAACTAACCCAAATTACTACGAATGCAAATAAAATAAAATAACTGAAAATAAAATGTTTGGTGAAAACTTATGTGTAGAGAAATGTGTTTACTGAGATTTCCTTACTCCCTAACTATCTTTTACCGGTTGATTAGTGTGTATTAGTCGCGTGGATGACGGGTGTATTCCTTAATACCAATCGTGGGGTGGCGTACGTACTTCCCCAACTCTACAAGCTCCTACTTCACTCCTATGTCGAGCCGGCTAGGAAGCTCCTAACATGGGATCACTAGAATTCGCTTGTGCATTAAATACAACCATAAAAACCTTTAGTACGCATTTGGTTCATGTTTCTTAAGACGTTCAAGCAAGTTACCGAATAGGAAGTTAGCCAGTTTTCTTAAGCCTAACATAGATAAACAATCATCCAATACAACTAATAACACACTAATAACCAATAATCAATAGCTAGGTTTCATTAGATCTAAGCAAACACAAGATAAATCTAGCCTAACATATTAATCAAAAGACAAGAACAAGATAGAATCAAACAACACATAGACATATTGAATGATTAATTGATAACTTATCTTCAATGTAACATGGAAGATCTCAAGGCAAAAAGCCTTGAAAAAGATGCTAAAATCGTCTTAGGGTTTTCTCCCAAAAATTCCACACTAAGTTCCCCCCTAATGACAAAGAATTGCAACACTATATATAGATTTTTACATCTGACGGCGTCACGTTATGGAGTGTGACGCCGTCACCTCGCCGCTTTTAGGGTTCCCGGATGGCCTTCTTGACGCCGTCCCTCTTTAGCTCTCCAAAATCCGTTCTGGCTTATCAAGGCTTGACGCCGTCAGACCTTGAATGTGACGCCGTCCCTCTTTGAATTAAGCCGTGACGCCCTTGATCAGGTTAAAGCGTGACGCCGTCAGAATTCACATGCAATTTTCACTGGCTTATCATGAGTAAATTTCACATCCACCACTTTTGCCAAGCCATGACGCCGTCTGGAGTAAATCCTGACGCCGTCAAAGGTAATTTCCAGCAAGATTTTGAGACTTTGTCGTTTTCTTCACTTTTATGCTCCAAAAACGTCCAAAATGCTTCCTTTTCCAGATTTCTCCTCAAAAGTACCTAAAATGACAAAAGGAACGATTTAGGGCAATATTTGATCAAATAAATACGATTTAGGGCTTAAATGACCCCTTAAAAGCGGTACACTTTTCGCTTCATCAAATACCCTTACACTTGAGATTTGCTTGTCCTCAAGCAAATGTGCTTTTATTCTAATCAAAATACAAGTTAGGGGTCATTTAATGCAAACATAAAAGTAATTACAACAAATATTCGTTCCTCTTTAATCATAATAAGCACGGAGATTATAAACTAGCACCTCACAAGTAGTGTTTAGATACTCACATCTCTCAAGTGTCATCAAAATAAATCTCATAAATGAAAACGGATAATATCTCTCACTACCTGTCATAGCAAATAGATTACCATAGGCTTGGGAAAGGATCGAAAACCTCCTCCACTAGGCGTAAGCACCTAAGATAAACTATCAAAGAGGGCTTTTAAATGGGTTATAACGTTAGGTGTAGGGAAAAGGAAAACACGGTTTTGTTGGACAAAGGATATTTTACTGGTGGCGAGTTAAAGATCTTGATCAATTACATGTACTATACAATGTTGCTAAGCCAAGACTCGACTCAATCTTAAGCTAAAAACAAAATAACAAAAACATAAAATAAACATAAAATGAAACGGGATGGGAGTCCGTATGTTTTTTCTACTTTTCTTTTTCTCATTTTTTTGTATTTTTCTTGATTTTTTCGATTTTTTTTTTTTTTTTTTTTTTTTTTTTTTTTTGCATACACTTTTGCCCTACCATCCAAAATAATACATCATAGGGGCGTTGCATTCCCCTTACACTTGAACTTTTACATAACTTTACAAATAACTATTCTAATGACTCGAATTAAGATAATTGAAAAACTTGGAGTACTTTTTAAAATATTTAGCACATATGGGGGTAATAAATGTTGTTCTTCCCCATTACTCCATTACACTAGTACTTTACCCATGAGTCCCAATCGTCCCAAAAATGAGTGCATACAAGGTAGGCTAAGGCGATTTGGGTGTACATTTTAGTGGGGTGTAACAAATTCTTCCTTTAAGTAAAATGCTTAAAGGTCGAAACGAAAAGATAGGCTCTGAGGGGTGTACTAGGGGTATCGTGTACTAAAAATGAGTACAACGCAAAGGGTGTGGGAGAATTACTTGACCAATGTAGCCAAAGTAATTATAACAAAAACACAGGTGTAAAACAATGGGTTAATCCTAATGCCTCTTATCATGTAGTAAATCTAACTACACGAATGTAGTCTCACTTGTGGCCTTGGAATGGTCCTAACGCAAGTTCTAGAATCTAAGTGCTACCGGTACACACATCATAGCATAAATGCTTTTCCTACCAATTCTAGGGGCGAACCTCACATATTTGGGGGTGGAAAATTTTTTAGTGGTACGGTTTTTGTGCTAGTCATATAACTCCTATCCGTGAGACGCTCATTAAGATCAAAGTTTCACTCCTATATGTTGTAAAAAATTTTAAATTTGGCACTAAAATTGCCCTAACAGGTATTTCTCTCAGTTTTATTACACAACAACTATTAAACAAACAAAAATCAAGCGTAATAGCATTCTCTAAAATCGTACTTTTACCCTCCCCTTACACTTAAGATGAACATTGTCCCCAATGTTCAAATAACAAGATGTAAAAGTAAAAAGTAAAAGATTGAAATCAAATACTCCCCTGATTCGCTCGGTGGATAATGAAGTAACACGGTTAGATCTTCCTCCAAGGTAATGTTGAAGCTCCATGACTAATGCATCGCCATAAGCTTGATTCCATAAACATCTCCTTGTCCAAAATAACCTGTTAAACCTGAGAAAACAAACACGAGAACCTGCGTAACATCGGCGGGATAAATCTATATATAAGGATATAATGCTTGTGGAATGATAATTTTGCAGATTCCTGGAGATTATAAGTTGGAGATTTTAATAAAAACTTTTTATGAAAACAAAACTTTCAAAAATTTCTGAAAATTAAATCTGACGCCGTCAGGTTATAGACCCTGACGCCGTCAGGAATGACCTGACAAAAATTCTCATTTTAAGTTTCCAGAAAATTTCTGGAAAAACCTTTACCTTACTTCCTGGAAATCCTGCAAAACATCATTATGACTCGATACAAGCATTTGACTCAAACAAACACTAATATGTATGCTAATTTAATATTATTACGATTCATGTTCATTTGTGTTCTAATAAACCGATTTGGATTTCCCTTAAACTTATCTTTTGCAAAATACCTTTATATGTAGTTAAGACGAAGTTAAAAACAAAATAAAGCATTTTCACAATTTACTTTTGAACATGAATCAATAAGAATAAAAATTAAACACACATACGGAAACAAATAAAATCAAACAAACAAATAAATAAACACACAAAGCAAACAAAGATTGGGTTGCCTCCCAAGAAGCGCTTTTCTTTATTAACGAGTCTTGTAGCTAGACTCAAAGTCACTCTACCCTATATAAGTGAGCTCGTCATCGAGGACGTCTTTAGGGTTAAGCTTGGATTGAAGTTTCCTATTGGTCCGCTTAGTACGATATATCTTTTCAAACTTCTCTCCATCCGGGTCATACAATGTCATCTTAATATGCCATGACCCATCTCCATCTTTGGGTGGTTTATCCCAATTCCACTTATGATCATCTTCCTCACAAATCCACTTATTCATTCCTAGGTTAATTGGCAAAACTCCTAGGAAATCAATCATCTTTCTAAAAACTAGAGGGTCTTCAAATGGATCCAATTCGGTGTCCCTAGCCAAGAGTTGCTCTACCGTATGTGTTCGGTTAACAAAGTCCTCTTCTAGGTAAAATGGGCGTTGGGGTCCTATGAAGTCTCTATCAATCCAAGGTCCATATCTAGATGGTCTCCTATTTGATTCTAACCAATGTGGTGTTGGTTCCTCGCTAGTATCATAGGCATGTTTCTTAACATCATAGACTGACCAAGTATCTCCTTCTCCTACCGCTATCTTGGATTCCTTACAATCGATCATAGCACTAGCGGTCGCCAAAAATCCTCTACCTATCAACAAGGGGCATGTAGGGTCGCTAACCATATCAAGGACGTGGAAATCGGCTAAAATGGTTAGTTTTCCAATGTGCACTAACACGTCCTTAACTACTCCAACCGGGTAAGCAACACTCCCATCCGCTAAGCCTATTATCACCTCGGTTTCTTTAAGTTTTCCAAGTTTTAGAGAGGTGTAGATAGGTAACGGAAGTAGGTTAAGGCTTGATCCAAGATCGGCTAATGTGTCATAAGCCTCCGAATTACCGATCTTGCAAGGTAGAACAAATAAGCCCGGATCATTTAACTTCTTAGGTAGTTTGTTTTGAACGAAGGCGGTCCCTTTTTTGCCTAACTTGAGCTTCTTCTCATCCAACACATCAACAACCGGACTTTCAAGGTGGAGCTCCTTGAATTCTTCGTCAAGGTTTTGAGTGGGAGGTGTTTCAAATATGTTGTTGACCAATATGGATGTCATAACTTCTTGGTCATTTGGAACGACTTGGGTTTGTTTGAAACACGTGCTCATGGAATTGACCGAATAATATTGCAGGCAAGAACTAGGGGACGAAACCGATGAAATAGCGTTGACGTTTAGTTTCGGGTTCTTGACCGTGTTACTAGGGAGTGCTCCCATTTCTCGGTCATTGAGGGCTTTCAACAAGGTGTCAATCTTATTGGTCATCTCGCTTTGTTTTTGTTTGAAATCGGCTTCAAACTTGGCTAAACGAGCTTCTTGAGATGCCATAAATTGGGACATCAATCCTTCAAAGTTATTGGTACTACCATTGCCGGAAGGATTGTTGTTGAAAGTACGGTTCGAGTTGGAACCGCTTGATTGGAAACGATTAGGTGGGTTGGAAGAATTGGTTTGTTGTGCGTTTTGGTTTTGTTTCCACCTAAGGTTCGGGTGATTTTTCCATGAAGGGTTGTATGAATCACCGTAATGGTTTGGCTCGGGTTTGAAAGTGTACCACTTGTCTCCCGCTCCGTCGGTACGCGAGGATGCGTAGTCCACAAAAGCTTGTTCGGGGAGTTCCATGCAATCACGAGTGTCATGGGGACCACTACATAATTCACATGAAGAAGTGATTTTGTTCACTTGGCTTGAAAGTTTAGGAGCCTCGTAGGATTTCATGAGAAACTTGACTTGGTCTTCAAGTTCTATGATCCTACGGTCGGAAGTGCTTGAATTGTTCGAAGGCAAAGATATTGCCTTGACCGTTTTATTCAAATCACGGGGATCACTCCAACTTTCGTTGTCATAAAGAGCAAGATCCTCTAGGAGAGCCCATGATTGTTCCGCACTTAGATCACGTAGCTTGCCACCGGCCGATTGGTCAATGGTTTGCCTTGTGGAGAGATTGATATGGTCATAGAAGATTTGGACTTGGAGCCAAAGTTCTATGCCATGATGAGGGACTTTTTGGAGTAAGTCCTTGAATCGAGTCCATGCCTCGTAGAGAGTTTCGCCTTGACGTTGTTGGAACATCAAGATATCATTCCTTAGCTTGGTAGTTCTTCCCGGTGGGAAAAACTGAGCAAGGAAACGAGTGGTGAGATCATCCCAAGAGGTGATGGATCCTGCGGGTTGACGTTCTAGCCACTGACTAGCTTGGTCCCGCAGAGAGAATTGAAAGAGACGCAATCGGGTCGTCTCTCGAGTGGCAACATCAAGGTCTATAGAATCAACGATTTTAAGAAAGTCCTTGAGATGTTGATTAGGATCTTCAGAACGAAGTCCATGGAATGCGCATCCGCTTTGCACCAACCGGATGGTTTCGGATCGCAAGGGTGTGACATTGGCTCCTTGAGTGAGCTCAATGGTGTTTCGATAGCCATGGTGGCTAGGACGGGAGTACTCTCCTAAAGTACGGGCTCTAGGAGGTGGTGGTGGTTGTTGTGGTGGTGGGTTGTTGGGATTAAGGATATTACCATCTTCCATGATGTCGAATGGTAATGGTTACGAACAAAGAAACGAAGAAAATAGATAGACTAAAGAAAACCTAGAAAAAGAAAATAAAAATCTCACTAGAAAGGAATCTAGTGAGTAGACCTAATAAAATAAAAATTCAACCTAAACAATAACTATTCCCCGGCAGCGGCGCCAAAAACTTGATGCGTGGTTTTGCAACCTTACAACAGGTTTTACCTCTCGAGGGATCTCAAGAGGCTTACAACCCCACCAGGCAGTGTACCTGACCGATGTAGTATAGTGTAGTGGTAAGTACGGGGGATTGATCGTTCTCCATAGGGAATAGTGTTCGTTAGGTATGAAAGACTACTCTAATAGGTCTAAGGGTTGAGGAAGATTCTTTTTTATGTTTTTATATTTTTTATGAAAGCAAGTAAAATCTCGGGTTTGAAAGAGTGGGCGGAATTAGTTGCTAGTCAACTAACCCAAATTACTACGAATGCAAATAAAATAAAATAACTGAAAATAAAATGTTTGGTGAAAACTTATGTGTAGAGAAATGTGTTTACTTAGATTTCCTTACTCCCTAACTATCTTTTACCGGTTGATTAGTGTGTATTAGTCGCGTGGATGACGGGTGTATTCCTTAATACCAATCGTGGGGTGGCATACGTACTTCCCTAACTCTACAAGCTCCTACTTCACTCCTATGTCGAGCCGGCTAGGAAGCTCCTAACATGGGATCACTAGAATTCGCTTGTGCATTAAATACAACCATAAAAACCTTTAGTACGCATTTGGTTCATGTTTCTTAAGACGTTCAAGCAAGTTACCAAATAGGAAGTTAGCCAGTTTTCTTAAGCCTAACATAGATAAACAATCATCCAATACAACTAATAACACTCTAATAACCAATAATCAATAGCTAGGTTTCATTAGATCTAAGCAAACACAAGATAAATCTAGCCTAACATATTAATCAAAAGACAAGAACAAGATAGAATCAAACAACACATAGACATATTGAATGATTAATTGATAACTTATCTTCAATGTAACATGGAAGATCTCAAGGCAAAAAGCCTTGAAAAAGATGCTAAAATCGTCTTAGGGTTTTCTCCCAAAAATTCCATACTAAGTTCCCCCCTAATGACAAAGAATTGCAACACTATATATAGATTTTTACATCTGACGGCGTCACGTTATGGAGTGTGACGCCGTCACCTCGCCGCTTTTAGGGTTCCCGGATGGCCTTCTTGACGCCGTCCCTCTTTAGCTCTCCAAAATCCGTTCTGGCTTATCAAGGCTTGACGCCGTCAGACCTTGAATGTGACGCCGTCCCTCTTTGAATTAAGCCGTGACGCCCTTGATCAGGTTAAAGCGTGACGCCGTCAGAATTCACATGCAATTTTCACTGGCTTATCATGAGTAAATTTCACATCCACCACTTTTGCCAAGCCATGACGCCGTCTGGAGTAAATCCTGACGCCGTCAAAGGTAATTTCCAGCAAGATTTTGAGACTTTGTCGTTTTCTTCACTTTTATGCTCCAAAAACGTCCAAAATGCTTCCTTTTCCAGATTTCTCCTCAAAAGTACCTAAAATGACAAAAGGAATGATTTAGGGCAATATTTGATCAAATAAATACGATTTAGGGCTTAAATGACCCCTTAAAAGCGGTACACTTTTCGCTTCATCAGTGTGCCAAACATACTCTAAGATTATACACCACATTTGTACTACAATTGTATTTTGGTCAATATAAACAAAATTCCATTATGATCCATGAGCAGTTGTATCCATTCTGAGCAGCAGCATCTCAAAACCCAACACAAAACAGCAATTGGATGCCTGAAAACTCATTTTGACCACCAAATTGAAAACTGCAAACCGACCAAACGATCAAGAAAACAAAACACATTTCTTCAGATCGAACACCCACCGTCGTTAACGTTCCCAATACACCACCAATTATATATTTTCTCCCATACTCCCATTGCCATAGAATACAAAACCAAACTATGATCGCACGACTCCACTATGTCATTACAAGACGGGCAAAGTAAGGTATCTAAATCGACACGAACCGCCAATGCATATGTAAAAGCTCTCCATACAAAGATGTTTACCTTATTCGGCAGCAGCTTGGTCCAAATCGTCTCTTGGCTATCGCTTCCCACACACAAAGTTCTTTCCACCTCCAAAGATCCCTACAAACATCAGAGATCGCAACATTTTGTAAAACTCCTAAAAGATCCTCTACATCCCCACATGCTCTCCCTCTAAGATACCTAACCCAATCCTAATCCCATATCCAAACTCCATCCAACCATCTCCCCATGTTGTAGTTACATGACTAAACCATCTCAGACCAACTTAAATGTTGTCGTTACATTAGTTCAGACTACAAAAATATTACAACCACCATATAAACCATAATTTAGTCACCCTTTGTATGAACAACCACCTTATACTTCCAAAAGTATCTTACCATGTGCTCTCGATAGGCTAACGCTACCTGAAGAGGATCATCAACCCAGATACTCAAGTTGTTAGCTAATCTATGCAAAAAAATGCATACCCAAACTCCACAGTCACCATATTCGTTAGATTGTCTAGGGACATTATCTGCCACTCGAAAAGTGATCTTGTAATTTGAAGCAGACATGGATTTGTCTTGAATAACTTTACACAACTCTAGATACTCAGGGAGCATTCTCTCGAAAGTGGCCCTCATCTTTAGATTCTCCTTTCTGGTTTCTGGGTCTGGCGTACCAAGGGAATCGTAAATAGTTACGACTCCGGTAGTAATTTGTAACTCTGCCAAAAACCAGTGGCCCTGTGGAACGTTGACAGGAAAGTACACCTACATTTGAAAACAAAAATACTATGATTAAATAAAATAAAATAAAATAAATATGACAAATATTTACAAGAAAAAATGCATTTTATATACCCACCTTGTCAACACTAGACCATGGCACAGGATACCGTTTTCCGGTTGCATGGTAGGAACGCATATTTCCCTGCAGAAGACTAGCCGAGAAGAAACGGACCCGCTATAGCCCAATCAGCATTGGCTGGTCTGAAGTGCCACATTAGATCAACCCAAAGATCCAAATGTTGTACGGTTTATATAAAAATCATACTGTAAAGCTACTAAAATATAAAGCCATTGTATTATGTAAATTAATTAAATATTTAATCAAAACACAGACACCAACTGATTAATTTAGTACCTCATCCCCAAGCCATCCTCCTTTGTTACCTCTTCCATATCCCAACAATGCTAACCAAAATGGGCGACGAACAACAACGTCGAATTTACCCCAAGGAAATGTATGACTTGACACCTTTTTTCAGATAAATCTTCATACATTCTGGCATAATTACCTTATGACTTGCCTTGTTGTTAGTAAGGAAACCAGCTGGACATTTTAGATTCTAAAAAAAAAATTAAAATAAAACATATTAATGCATCGTCTAGTACCTTTAATTACCAGGATCCTATATGACCAATTGAGTTAAGTTGTAGTATACCTCTACCCAAAGGTTCCAACTGATTGACAGGTGGGAAACTAATTACTTGACTGAGTCTTTTGGAGCGCCTTTTGGGCACTTGTGGAGTTGTAGTTGGTAGGTTCACATAGGGGTCCTTCAAAGACTTACCAACCTCTTTCGTCCTCTTTGGTTCAACATCTGGTTTCAACTCAATATTCTTCTTTTTTGGCCTACCGCGTTTCTTTTGTTGTTGTCCAACATAGGGTGACTGTACAACCTTACCCAAGTTCCTCTTCCTTTTTAGACGCGTGAAAGTTTCCTGTACGCAAAGTTCAGCATTGATATTAACATCGTTATTGACCTTTGATATTTGTAATAAAAAAATAATGTAGTCATACATTAAAGTACCTCAGGAACTTCAGTCATAGGCTTGTTGACTTGTCCTTTCACAACCTCCTGACCAGTGTTTTTTTCAGATTTAAAAAAAGGCATTCCTTGCTTTCTCGGCTACCTGGTCGATTTTGTCAAAAACCGACTTGGTTACTGCCTCATTTCCAATAACAGATACCGTTTCTTTTAACTTTTGACTACTATAATCACAAGCTATGTTGTCTTCAACATCCATGTCCTGGACAACATCCATTAATTTCTCACCACCAACAATGTTCTGGTCAACATCCATGTCCTGACCAGCCATCGTCTCTTCCATACCTACAACCATATCGATTACTTTCTCAGAAACATTGTCACTGGTCTCACCAACATGGCCATCAGCCTTGTTCTCTTCAACATAGTTAGATTCAGCAGCCTTCGTCTCTTCCATATCAGATAGATGCCCATGCTCAATCTTCTCAATCGTTTCTAACACACTCTCGCTTACTTTATCAAAATCATGAGCTTCTGTATGAGCTACATGCCCATGGTCAATCTTCTCATCCATTTGCCCATCATCAATCTTCTCAACCGTTTCTAACACAGGCTCGCTTACTTTCTCAACAGCATCAGCTTCTGTATCAGCTACATGCCCATGGTCAATCTTCTCATCCATATCTAACAGAGTCTCGCTTACTTTTTCACCTTCATGTTCATGATTCTCATTTTTGTGACAATCATGCCCATCAGCCTTGCTCTCATCAACAGCAGACACAGACTCTCCTACCGTATAATTGAAATCATCATTAAACTGCTGGCACTGGAAGTTTACATGAAAACACAAATATAATAAGAAAGTGAGTGTAGCAAACAACTCTAAAGTGTGGATTAAATTGTATACGTACATCAACAACCGATTGTGAAAAATGGTCATTTAAATTAGGTAAATGGATATCACTAGAATTATCAACTTACATGTGATCAACTACCGGGTAATCTCCAACTGTAAGAAAATTCTCAAGTTGTGACATGGAGGATGGATACGCAGCAGAGTCAAGATAATTAAGCTTCCCATGTTCGTCATTCCTTTAAGTAGCAGATATTGATGTCTCGCAAGTTGTTATTATAACGGTGTGTAATTAACAACATGTGAATAGGTGGGTTAAAAAAGAAACATAAACAAATTTGGAGAATATTACCTTTTCAACATATTCGCCGTCAACATCAGTACGAATAGGGCTTTCTTTCTCAATGGGGCTTGAAATCTGAATTTTATAAAAAAAACAAAATAAATAATTATAATAATAGAAGGATTACATATAAACGATTAAAAAATATTAAAGGATATTACCATGGCATCTTTGGAAGATAAATCTTCACGCACTTGAAGTTGTACCTCTGAAATGTCATGAATAGGCCTTGAAGTCTGAAATTCAAAATATAATATGAATTTACCATGAAAAATGAAATATAGATATATGGTCTGTAATTAACAACATATGAATAGGTGGGTTAAAAAATAAACATAAACAAATTTGGAGAATATTACCTTTTCAACATCATTATTGTCAAACAGCGTCCCATGTTGGCCGTCAACATCAGTACGAACAGGGCTTTCTTTCTCAATGGGCCTTGAAATCTGAATTTTAAAAAAAAAATTATAATAATAGAATTATACCTAAAGGATTAAAAACTATTAAAGGATATTACCATGTCATCTTTGGAAGCTAAATTTTCATGCACTTGAAATTGTACCTCTGAATTGTCATGAATAGGACTTGAAGTCTGAAATTCAAAATATAATATGAATTTACTATCAAAAAAGAAATATAGATATACAGGACAATTGAAAATAATATCATCTTACATTTGCAACTTTGGAAACAAAGTGATCACCAACATTTGGCCTTACTTCAGACGTTTCATGAATAGATGTTGAAGCCTGTTTCATTAAATATATATATTTTCTTCATTTTTTTTTTGGGAAAAAAAAAATAAATTTAGACAGCTCACCCCTTGATGTTGTATGTTCAGAGCTTTCTCAACAATCGCAAGTCTTTTTTGAACATCATTAAGCACGTTAACATCAAGCACGTTAACTAGTGCCTTCAAGGCCGCAACCTCAGCAAGTATGTTAAGTCCAGCTGATTGCACCTCTCGCTCTTGTGCATGTACATGTATCTCTCCATCATCTACACCAGCATTTGCCTACAAAACAATGTAAATTGCTATCAAAATATGTTTGAAGTATGGTCATAGACCCCAAGTGGTACTAAACCTTGTAGTTATAGACTATACAGTTAAACATGTTGCCAATGCTTAAAAGGGTTTATAGCGGAGGCCCTAATCTTATGTCTTGAAATGGCATATTTCTACCCGTATTTATTATGATTTCTGCAAATGTAGAACAATAATTTATGTCTCAATATTTAAAGGGGTTTAGGATCAAACAAAATTTTTTGAAAATTAACAATTTACCTCAACAGCATCATCTGCAACGTCTCATTGGATTTCAATAATATTCTGCTCAACAAAATAGTGATTACTACGTACAAACCATGGTTGCAACCTTTCTTCACTAGTTGGAACAAGTTTCAATATTGGATTCGAACCCTAGGTAACAAATTATTGTAATGTGAAAAACAAATATAGAGAAGTCGTAACTTATTTCACAAATAACAAAAAACAATGGAAATGGTTACCGAATCACAAAGTAGATTATGATCACGTTTTCGGAACGTTTTACACTTTGACCATGAAAGACCACGTGGGATCTTACTCGGGTCTTTGCTCCACCGGGACCTGCTGTTGGGATAACTCTCAAGAATCTAAATCTAAGACAAAAACAATACAACTAATGTTACTTTTAGTACACAAAAACACAACAAGAATTACAAAAAGTTATTTTCCAAATTCAAACCTTAAAAGCCCAAATAAAACCAGATGGAGTATATGTGGCACTTTTAGTTGGCCTTGACTCGTGCTTCTTCTTGTAGTAAGCTTCAAAATGCCTAGGAAATACATTTTCTAAATAGGCGTACAACCGTCTCCAGAAGAACTCCCCCCATGGATATGCATTCCAAGCAGAAAAATCCTCAACCAGTTTAAAAAAATGATTAGGAACAACGTACCAAGATCCACGAGCATTGAATATGACCTCAGCTACTATCAATAGGCAAACTCTAAAGGCATCCTCATTTGATAATCAATCAAATTTTTGATCGTTTTCCAAAATATCTAAAAAGCTCACTACCTTTCACACTATACTTTTTCTTATCCTTTTTTTTTCAGGAAATAGTCGTGTTCGGAATTAAATATTCAAGAAGTTTAATATCGGATTCTATTCAAAGAAATACTCTAAGTGTGATTTTGCTGCTATTACATTTGGTTCCTGCTGGTAATGTTTGTTCCTGCTGCTAGAACATTTGATTCTGCTGCTAGGCTTAATGATTCTGCTGCTAGCAATAAATGATTCTGCTGCTAGGCTTAACATTCTGCTGCTGAAGGATTCTGCTGCTAGTGTTAAACATTGCTGCTGCTAATGTACATTCTGCTGCTAAGTGGATAAGTATGAAAAAATATTATGTATATTTTGGTCAACAATATACGGTAGATAATATCTTACCCCATGTGCTTAGTTAACAAGTTGTGTACACAGATACATGTTGTATCTTATGTACTGACACACTAAAGATAAGTTAGCAAGTAGTTCTTCTAGATTTTAAGCAATATTGTAAAGATCTTCTTGGACTATAAAAGAAGATCTTAATCTCGATAAGTTTTGTTAATGTGTTTTTTATTAGAACTCATAACTGTTAGAACTAGAACAAACACAACAATATCAAGAACATAGAAACTTAAGATTCAAGGTTGTAACCCTAGTGATAACTCAAGATCACTCGTATTATTATCATTAATAATATTGAATCGTTTGGTGTTAATCTTTCATTGTTCCTTGTTCAATAACAAACACAACTGTTCCATTTCCATAACCATAATAACCTTCTAAGTGTGATTAAGTAGATTCTGCATACTTAGTCATATTAACTCAATATATCATACACACAAAGTACAAAAGGTTTAACCACCTTAACCGTGTGTCGAATCCTAACAAGTGGTATCAGAGCCAGGCTGATATTATTGATTTAGAAGAAGAAGCTTGAGAAATGGATGTTCAAGATACTACTACACATGTTGCTGCAAAGTTGCCCATGATCAAACAAAATGAGTTTGAGTTATGGAGGTTGAGAATTGAGCAATATTTTATGGTTCAAGATTATGCTCTTTGGGATATCATTATGTATGGTGATTCTTTTTCACTAGGCTATTCAGATGCTATCATTGAAGGCAAAACAGTAAGACAAAGAAATACTGGACCAGTTTCAAATGAAGAAAGGATACAAAAGAGAAATGATCAAAAAGCAAGAAACTTGTTGCTTATGACCATTCCTGGTGAACAGATGCTATCCTTTAGCAAGTATCCAGATGCAAAAACTCTTTTTGAAGAGATTTGTGCATGGTTTGGTGGTAATGAAACCACTAAGAAAACACAAAAGACATTGCTGAAACAACAATTTGAAAATTTCAGTTCAAATAGCAATGAATCTCTTGATAAGTTGTTTTCTAGATTACACAAGCTTGTCAGTCAACTAAGTGTATTGAGTGTTGAGATAGCAAAGGAAGATCTCAACATGAAGTTTTTGAGAATTCTACCTGATGAGTTCCATACTCATGTGGTTGTCTGGATGAACAAGCCAGATATTGAAACCATGAAACTCAATGATTTGTTCAATAACTTCAAAATTGTTGAACAAAGTCTAAAGAAGTCTGGAATCTATAGTCCTAGTTCTGGGAATTTGGCACTTTTGTCATCTCCTAGTATTAGTAAGTCAGGAGAGGTAGATGAAGTTGAAAGTGTTTCTACTGCTGTTTATGGTGGTCCTTCTACTAGTTCACAGAAGAATGTTGCTGGACTTGGAGATCCATCATTTTATGTATTCATGTCTAGTCAAACTAGTGGTTCTTCTCTAACTCATGAAGATATTGATCAGTTGGATGATAATTATTTGGAAGAGATGGACATCAAATGGCAGGTTGCTTTACTTAGCATGAGGGCTAAGAAGTTCTGGCAGAGAACTGGTAAGCAGATTACCATTGATGGTGATGAAACTGGTGGGTTTGATAAGAAGAAAGTAGAGTGTTTCAACTGTAATAGGTTAGGACACTTTGCTAAAGAATGTAGAAACCCAAGGAAGCAGGATAATAGAAGCACATGGTATAGGAAAGAGAAGAAGAAGGAAGTCACAGTTGAAGAACCAAGGGCTATGCTAGCCATAGATGGGGTTAACTATGACTGGAGCTTCATGGCTGATGATGCGTGGTTTTGCAACCTTACAACAGGTTTTACCTCTCGAGGGATCTCAAGAGGCTTACAACCCCACCAGGCAGTGTACCTGACCGATGTAGTATAGTGTAGTGGTAAGTACGGGGGATTGATCGTTCTCCACAGGGAATAGTGTTCGTTAGGTATGAAAAACTACTCTAATAGGTCTAAGGGTTGAGGAAGATTCTTTTTATGTTTTTATATTTTTATGAAAGCAAGTAAAATCTCAGGTTTGAAGGAGTGGGCGGAATTAGTTGCTAGTCAACTAACCCAAATAACTACAAATGCAAATAAAATAAAATAACTGAAAATAAAAAGTTGGTGAGAAACTTATGTGTAGAGAAATGTGTTTACTTAGATTTCCTTACTCCCTAACTATCTTTTACCGGTTGATTAGTGTGTATTAGTCGCGTGGATGACGGGTGTATTCCTTAATACCAATCGTGGGGTGGCGTACGTACTTCCCCAACTCTACAAGCTCCTACTTCACTCCTATGTCGAGCCGGCTAGGAAGCTCCTAACATGGGATCACTAGAATTCGCTTGTGCATTAAATACAACCATAAAAACCTTTAGTACGCATTTGGTTCATGTTTCTTAAGACGTTCAAGCAAGTTACCGAATAGGAAGTTAGCCAGTTTTCTTAAGCCTAACATAGATAAACAATCATCCAATACAACTAATAACACACTAATAACCAATAATCAATAGCTAGGTTTCATTAGATCTAAGCAAACACAAGATAAATCTAGCCTAACATGTTAAACAAAAGACAAGAACAAGATAAAATCAAACAACACATAGACACATTGAATGATTAATTGATAACTTATCTTCAATGTAACATGGAAGATCTCAAGGCAAAAAGCCTTGAAAAAGATGCTAAAATCGTCTTAGGGTTTTCTCCCAAAAATTCCACACTAAGTCTTCTCTTTTGACAAAAAATTAGAAAACTATATATAGACTTTTGGATCTGACGGCGTCACGTTATGGAGTGTGACGCCGTCACCTCGCCGTTTTTAGGGTTCCCGGATGACCTTGTTGACGCCGTCCCTCTTTAGCTCGCCAAAATCCGTTCTGGCTTATCAAGGTTTGACGCCGTCAGACCTTGAACGTGACGCCGTCCCTCTTTGAATTAAGCTGTGACGCCCTTGATCAGGTTAAAGCGTGACGCCGTCAGAATTTACATGCAATTTTCACTGGCTTATCATGAGTAAATTTCACATCCACCTTTTCTTGCCAAGCCATGACGCCGTCCAGAGTAAAATCTGACGCCGTCAAAGGTAACTTTTAGCCGATTTTTGAGACTTTGTCGTTTTCTTCACTTTATGCTCCAAAAACGTCCAAAATGCCTCCTTTTCCAGATTTCTCCTCAAAAGTACCTAAAATGACAAAAGGAACGATTTAGGGCAATATTTGATCAAATAAATACGATTTAGGGCTTAAATGACCCCTTAAAAGCGGTACACTTTTCGCTTCATCAAATACCCTTACACTTGAGATTTGCTTGTCCTCAAGCAAATGCGCTTTTATTCTAATCAAAATACAAGTTAGGGGTCATTTAACGCAAACATAAAAGTAATTACAACAAACAATCGTTCCACTTCAATCATAATAAGCACGGAGATTATAAACTAGCACCTCACAAGTAGTGTTTAGATACTCACATCTCTCAAGTGTCATCAAAATAAATCTCATAAATGAAAACGGATAATATCTCTCACTACCTGTCATAGCAAATAAATTACCATAGGCTTGGGAAAGGATCGAAAACCTCCTCCACTAGGCGTAAGCACCTAAGATAAACTATCAAAGAGGGCTTTTACATGGGTTATAACGTTAGGTGTAGGGAAAAGGAAAACACGGTTTTGTTGGATAAAGGATATTTTACTGGTGGCGAGTTAAAGATCTTGATCAATTACATGTACTGTACAATGTTGCTAAGCCAAGACTCGACTCAATCTAAGCTAATGAAAGAAAATAACAAAAACATAAAAATAAACATAAAATGAAACGGGATGGTAGTCCGTATGTTTTTTTCTATTTTTCTTTTTCTCATTTTTTTGTATTTTTCTTGATTTTTCGATTTTTTTTTTTTTTTTTTTTTTTTTTTTTTTTTTTTGCATACATTCTTACTCTACCATCCAAAATAATACATCATAGGGGCATTGCATCCCCCTTACACTTAAACTTTTACATAACTTTACAAATAACTATTCTAATGACTCGAATTAAGATAATCGAAAAACTTGGAGTACTTTTTAAAATATTTAGCACATATGGGGGTAATAAATGATGTTCTTCCCCATTACTCCATTATACTAGTACTTTACCCATGAGTCCCAATCGTCCCAAAACAATATGTACAAGGATATGACTCGACTTAGCAACCATGTAATCAATTAGATAATTAAGTTTGGTTTAAACAAATGTTGTCACAATAATGCACTAAAGATGAGTGCATACAAGATAGGCTAAGGCGATTTGGGTGTACATTTTAGTGGGGTGTAACAAATTCTTCCTTTAAGTAAAATGCTTAAAGGTCGAAACGAAAAGATAGGCTCTGAGGGGTGTACTAGGGGTATCGTGTACTAAAAATGAGTACAACGCAAAGGGTGTGGGAGAATTACTTGACCAATGTAGCCAATGTAATTATAACAAAAACACAGGTGTAAAACAATGGGTTAATCCTAATGCCTCTTATCATGTAGTAAATCTAACTACACGAATGTAGTCTCACTTGTGGCCTTGGAATGGTCCTAACGCAAGTTCTAGAATCTAAGTGCTACCGGTACACACATCATAGCATAAATGCTTTTCCTACCAATTCTAGGGGCGAACCTCACATTTGGGGGTGGAAAATTTTTTAGTGGTACGGTTTTTGTGCTAGTCATATAACTCCTATCCGTGAGACGCTCATTAAGATCAAAGTTTCACTCCTATATGTTGTAAAAATTTTTAAATTTGGCACTAAAATTACCTTAACAAGTATTTCTCTCAGTTTTATTACACATCTACTATTAAACAAACAAAAATCAAGCGTAATAGTATTCTCTAATCGTACTTTTACCCTCCCCTTACACTTAAGATGAACATTGTCCCCAATGTTCAAATAACAAGATGTAAAAGCATAAAGTAAAAGAATGAAATCAAATACTCCCCTGATTCGCTCGGTGGATAATGAAATAATACGGTTAAATCTTCTTCCAAAGTAATGTTGAAGCTCCATGACTAATGCATCGCCAAAAGCTTGATTCAAAACATTTCCTTGTCCAAAATAACCTGTTAAACCTGAGAAAACAAACACGAAAACCTGCATAACATCGGCGGGATAAACTCTATATATAAGGATATAATGCTTGTGGAATGATAATTTTGCAGATTCCTGGAGATTATAAGTTGGAGATTTTAATAAAAACTTTTTAAAAACAAAACTTTCAAAAATTTCTGAAAATTAAATCTGACGCCGTCAGGTTATAAACCCTGACGCCGTCAGAAATGACCTGACAAAAATTTTCATTTTAAGTTTCCGGAAAATTTCTGGAAAAACCTTTACCTTACTTCCTGGAAATCCTGCAAAACATCATTATGACTCGATACAAGCATTTGACTCAAACACACACTAATATGTATGTTAATTTATTATTATTACGATTCATGTTAATTTGTGTTCTAATAAACCGATTTAGATTTCCCTTACACTTAACTTTTGCAAAATACCTTTATATGTAGTTAAGACGAAGTTAAAAACAAAATAAAGCATTTTCACAATTTTAGTTTTGAACATGAATCAATAATAATAAAAATTAAACATACATACGGAAGCAAATAAAATCAAACAAACAAATAAATAAACACACAAAGCAAATAAAGCATGGGCTGCCTCCCAAGAGCGCTTGTTTTTGTTCGAGTCACGAGCCTGACTCTACCCTTATTTAACGGAAATAGGGGAGGTTTTCCCTACACTTAGGATTAAGTGTGGGTGAAAGTAGCGATACACACCATCTTGGTGGAAGTATGCGACGTGAGGAAAGAGTGGTGGATGAATTTTATGCTCAAAGATGTGGGATCCAATCATCATAACCTTACTTAGTTCAATTGGGTCAATGGGTGAATTGAAGTTTTCTCCTAGAAAGGGATCATCTTCTATCAACTTCGAGAGACTCCAAGTTAAGAATCCACTTTGACCTAATAAACCCGGTTTAAACCCATAATGTTTCTTGTGATCAATCATAAATGGGTGATGTATGTATGTAAGGTCACGGTTCACTCCTATATTAGCTTCCACTCCACATGGCCTAGAGTCTACTACCTTAATCTTAACATTACCCGGACTACATGGTTTGATGGGTGGATCGGGACCTTTTTCAATTCCTAAATTCACATCTAAGGATGGAAGATTAGGTAACGGTTTTGGCTGAGGCTCCGGTTCATCAAAACTAGGAACTTCCATAGAACTAAGAGTAAGGTTGTGATCACAAGTATTCAAACATACTTCTTCTAGTTGTGTTTGGTACAAGGGCTCTACCTCTATTGGGGTTCCTATAGTCTCCTCAACTTCTTCCGGGTAAGTCACGGGCGGTGTGTGTGCCTCAATTGATGGTAGGACTTGTGGGGTACTTGGTGGGCTTATGTTACTTACCTCATCATTCCTTGTGTCAAGATCACCTATATCCTCATCATAGGTTTTGGTAGAATTTAAACCTAACATTTTCCCTAGTATCTCAAGTGCTTCTCTAGGCATCTCAACTTCTATATCCGAATCATAAGGATCATCCTCAATATTCTGACTGCTATATTCAAATTGCCCAAAAGATTCATCATGTGTTTCTTGAGATTCATCGTCATCGATCATAAAACCTAGGTCTTTTTGATCAATGTGATCATGCTCGGCTAGATCCTTCATCACATCAAGGTCACCTATGTGTTCGTTTTGTACTATGGCATTACATGACAACCACTTAGGTATCTCAACACTAATGTATTCATCCCCAAACAAACTTGTTTCATGATCCAGGAAATTTATATTCAATTGACTTGTACTAACGTTTGTTGGGTTGTCTACCCTATAATAATATTGGGCACAATCTTCTATGGCATCCCATGCTTCTTCAGCACTTAATTCCCTAAAGTCCCCATTGGCAAAATCCTCAATGCGCATTTGGTCATATTGGCCAACACGATAGTAAAAGGTTCGGGTTAGGGATGCTAAAGCGAAACTATGATGAGGGAATTTTCGGAGTAAATTTCTAAAACGAGTCCATGCATCATATATGGGTTCATCTCGATATTGTTTGAAATTCGAGATGTCAATAGGGTAGAATGGCCTTTGTGGTTGGTGGTATGGTGGATTCGCGTACTCCATAATGGTGAACGGAAGAGTCAATGGAAATTTCTTTTACGAACAAAGACACAAAGAAAAAGATAGACTAAAGAAAATCCTAGAAAAAGAAAATAAAAATCTCACTAGAAAGGAATCTAGCGAGTAGACCTAATAAAATAAAAATTCAAACATAAACAATAACTATTCTCCGGCAGCGGCGCCAAAAACTTGATGCGTGGTTTTGCAACCTTACAACAGGTTTTACCTCTCGAGGGATCTCAAGAGGCTTACAACCCCACCAGGCAGTGTACCTGACCGATGTAGTATAGTGTAGTGGTAAGTACGGGGGATTGATCGTTCTCCACAGGGAATAGTGTTCGTTAGGTATGAAAAACTACTCTAATAGGTCTAAGGGTTGAGGAAGATTCTTTTTATGTTTTTATATTTTTATGAAAGCAAGTAAAATCTCGGGTTTGAAGGAGTGGGCGGAATTAGTTGCTAGTCAACTAACCCAAATAACTACAAATGCAAATAAAATAAAATAACTGAAAATAAAAAGTTGGTGAGAAACTTATGTGTAGAGAAATGTGTTTACTTAGATTTCCTTACTCCCTAACTATCTTTTACCGGTTGATTAGTGTGTATTAGTCGCGTGGATGACGGGTGTATTCCTTAATACCAATCGTGGGGTGGCGTACGTACTTCCCCAACTCTACAAGCTCCTACTTCACTCCTATGTCGAGCCGGCTAGGAAGCTCCTAACATGGGATCACTAGAATTCGCTTGTGCATTAAATACAACCATAAAAACCTTTAGTACGCATTTGGTTCATGTTTCTTAAGACGTTCAAGCAAGTTACCGAATAGGAAGTTAGCCAGTTTTCTTAAGCCTAACATAGATAAACAATCATCCAATACAACTAATAACACACTAACAACCAATAATCAATAGCTAGGTTTCATTAGATCTAAGCAAACACAAGATAAATCTAGCCTAACATGTTAAACAAAAGACAAGAACAAGATAAAATCAAACAACACATAGACACATTGAATGATTAATTGATAACTTATCTTCAATGTAACATGGAAGATCGCAAGGCAAAAAGCCTTGAAAAAGATGCTAAAATCGTCTTAGGGTTTTCTCCCAAAAATTCCACACTAAGTCTTCTCTTTTGACAAAAAATTAGAAAACTATATATAGACTTTTGGATCTGACGGCGTCACCTTATGGAGTGTGACGCCGTCACCTCGCCGCTTTTAGGGTTCCCGGATGACCTTCTTGACGCCGTCCCTCTTTAGCTCGCCAAAATCCGTTCTGGCTTATCAAGGCTTGACGCCGTCGGACCATGAACGTGACGCCGTCCCTCTTTGAATTAAGCCGTGACGCCCTTGATCAGGTTAAAGCGTGACGCCGTCAGAATTTACATGCGATTTTCACTGGCTTATCATGAGTAAATTTCACATCCACCTTTTCTTGCCAAGCCATGACGCCGTCCAGAGTAAAATCTGACGCCGTCAAAGGTAACTTTTAGCCGATTTTTGAGACTTTGTCGTTTTCTTCACTTTTATGCTCCAAAAACGTCCAAAATGCCTCCTTTTCCAGATTTCTCCTCAAAAGTACCTAAAATGACAAAAGGAACGATTTAGGGCGATATTTGATCAAATAAATACGATTTAGGGCTTAAATGACCCCTTAAAAGCGGTACACTTTTCGCTTCATCAGCTGATGAAGAGGAAGCACCAACAAATGCTGCTCTTGTGGCCACTGAGACTGCTCTAATGGCCTTCTCTGATTCAGAGGTAAATTCCATAACCAAATGTTCTGAATCATGTTCTGCTCTTAAAGAAAATGAAGAACTTAAAAGAAAAGCTGATAATAGGCGAGAAGAACTAATTACTGCCTTAGCTAATTTAAGTAATCATAAAAGAGCTATAGGTGTGCTTGAAAAACAAATTGCACACTTTCAAGACAATGAATCTAGGTTTACTGATGACTTAAATGCTTTAAAAAGAGGAATAGCATTTAGAGATGAATTACTTACTGATCAAAGTAAACAGTTAGCTGAAGCCAATAATAAAACTGAAAATGTTAAGATAACTATAGATGCTTTAGCTCATGCCTCAGAAGGAATGAATAAGATTTGGGAAGCTCAAGTAATTGATAAAGCTAAGTCTGGTTTAGGATACAAATCTGTTCCTCCACCATATAGAGGTGTTCATTCACCTCCAGGTGTTGACCTAGCACACACAGGCTTTGCTGAGTTTCAAGAACCAATAATGGAATATGGTTCTAAGTCTACTGAGGGTCCTAAGATAGAAAAAGTAAGTGAAAGTTTAGATAAAACTTTACTTTATCAGGACAAGGTGTCCTTTGTTAAGAAAGGAGATGCTATAGTTGTTGAAGATTGCACAACTGATAGTGATGAAGAAGAACAAGTTATGTCTAAACCTGAAGTGGTTAAGAAAGTAGGGACAAGTGTTCCTAAGATAGTCAAACACAATACTGCTAAGCCTAAATCAAACATTATGCATGTTAGGCAACCAGTTAGATATTGTGAGCAATATAGAACCACCAACAAGCCCAGAGGTAACCAAAGGAATTGGAACAACCTCAAGTCTAACCAATTAGGTGATGACTTTGCTTTTTATAACAAAGCTTGTTACACATGTGGTAGTTTTGACCATCTTGCAGCTTTCTGCAACCATTGGGTAACTGGGTATGAAAACAATAGGGTGAACTTCAAAAGGCAAACACCTAAATCTCATTTTCACTCTAGTTCTAGTGTTAATAGAACAAAACCCAAAACAGTCTCAAACAAGTCTATCTCAAACACTGATCCTGTTGGTAGACAAATGGTTCCTGCTGCTAGACTAATTATTCCTGCTGCTCGACCATCTATGACTGTTAACCCAAAATCAACAGCTAAGGGTGCAAAAACATTTTCAAACATGCATCAAAGACTGTTCTAAGGCCCATTCAAACAAAAGCAGTGGTTCAAAAACAAGTTTGGAAACCAAAGGGTAGAACTGAAAAGTTAGCAGTTCCTGCTGCTAAGCAATCAGTTCATTCTACTGCTAAGGGAAACAGGGCAAATGCTGTTAAGGCCTCAGCATGTTGGATTCTTAAATCCAATGTTGCATCAACTATCCTTAAAAGATTAAATTACATTGATGCAAGAGGCAGATCCAAGTCAGTAATGGCTTGGGTCCCCAAAAGAAACTAATACTTCTCATTTATGTGCAGGAACATTCAAATGATCAACAAGAGGATCAAGGATACTCAGATAGTGGATGTTCTAGGCACATGACAGGCAACAAGTCTTATCTCTCAGATTTTCAATCAATAGATGGAGGCTATGTTACCTTTGGAGGAGGTGTTGGTGGCAAAATTTCCGGTAAAGGTACCATTAAAACTGGAAATTTAGATTTTGATGATGTGTTCTATGTAAAAGAGCTAAATTATAATCTTTTTAGTGTCTCACAAATGTGTGACAAAAAGAACAATGTTCTTTTCTGTGAGACTGAATGTCTTGTACTTTCTCCAGATTTTAAGATGCCTGATGAAAGTCAAGTACTTCTTAGAATTCCTAGAAAGGGCAATATGTACAGTGTAGACATGAAGAACATTGTTCCTAAAAAGAATTTAACTTGTCTTGTTGCAAAGGCCACATTGGATGAATCAATGAAATGGCATAGAAGGCTTGGTCATATTAACTTCAAAACCATAAATAAAATTGTTAAGAATGGTTTGGTAAGAGGTTTACCTCACAAAAGATTTGAAAATGATCAAACATGCATTGCTTGTCTTAAAGGCAAACAATACAAAGCCACTTGTAAGTCCAAGATTTTTAACTCTATCAATCAATCATTGTTTATGCTGCATATGGACTTATTTGGACCTGTTTCAGTAAGTAGTATAATGCATAAGAGATATTGTCTTTTTATAATTGATGACTATACTAGATTTACATGGGTTTTCTTTCTATCTACTAAGGATGAGACTACAAGCATCCTTAAGACATTCATTACACAGATAGAAAACCAAGTAGACAAGAAAGTGAAAGTCATTAGATGTGATAATGGGACTGAGTTTAAGAATAGAGTTATGGATGATTTCTGCAAACAAAAAGGTATTAGGAGAGAATTTAGTGTTGCTAGAACACCACAACAGAATGGTGTTGTTGAGAGAAAGAATAGAACACTAATTGAAGCTGCTAGAACTATGTTAGCTGATTCTAAGCTACCTATAACTTTTTAGGCTGAAGCAGTCATCACTGCTTGCTATGTCCAAAATAGAGTTTTAGTTATTCAGCCTCACAATAAGACATCATATGAACTTTTTAGAGGTAGAACTCCTGCAATAGGATTTCTTAGACCTTTTGGATGTCATGTAACAATTCTCAATACCTTAGACCATTTAGGAAAATTCGATGGTAAAGCAGATGAAGGATTCTTTGTTGGATATTCTCTTAATAGCAAAGCATTTAGAGTATACAACATAAGAACTATGATTGTAGAAGAAAATCTACATGTGGAGTTTTTAGAAGATAAATCCAATGTAGAAGGTCAAGGACCAAAATGGCTATTTGATCTTGAAACTCTAACCAAATCAATGAATTATGTGCCTGTTGTTGCAGAAACTAATGAATTTTCAGGTTCACAAGCAACAGATGAGGCAAGGTTAGAAAAGGAGTCAAACCAAGATCATGTTTGGATGCCAATATGGTCAAGTACAAGTGTGGAATCAACTTCAACAACTGATGAATCTTCTTCTAGGAAAGCTAAAGAAGGTGTTGAAGATGAAAGGAAAGAAGATGAAACTCAGGAACAACAAATTGTTTCTGCTGGTGATTCTGCTGCTAAGCTTAATGATTCTGCTGCTAGGCCAACTGATTCTGCTGCTGGCCCTTCAGAAACAAAAGAAGCAGAATTCTCAGATAATGAGGTGGATTTCAACAATCTTCCATCAAATTATCAAGTTCCTTCTACTCCAAAAACAAGAATTCACAAAGTCCACTCCCTAGATAATGTGATTGGAGATGTACAATCCGGTGTGAAGACAAGACAACAACTGATGTCTTCAGACCAACAAGGGCTTCTTGATGCCCTTTATGCTTCAAAGTAGCATGAGTTTTCAAACTCTTGCTTGTTTGTATGTTTTCTCTCACAAGATGAATCAAAGAACATTCTGAAAGCCTTAGATAATTCAAGCTTGGTAGAAGCTATGCAAGAGGAGCTTCTTCAGTTCAAGATTCAGAAGGTATGGGTGCTAGTTGATTTACCTAAGAATGCAAAGGTAATTGGCACTAGATGGGTTTTCAAGAATAAAAGGGATGAAAGGGGCATAGTGATTCGAAATAAGGCTAGATTAGTAGCCCAAGGGTACACACAAGAAGAAGGAATAGACTATGATGAGGTTTATGCTCCAGTAGCAAGGATTGAGGCAATTAGGCTGTTTCTTGCTTATGCTTCATTTTTAGGCTTCACAGTCTACCAAATGGATGTCAAGAGTGCATTTTTATATGGTAAAATTGAAGAAGAGGTGTATGTTACACAACCTCCAGGCTTCATTGACCCTGACCATCCAGACAAAGTGTACAGAGTAGTTAAAGCTCTCTATGGCCTTCATCAGGCACCAAGAGCTTGGTATGCAACACTAGCTTCCTGCTTATTAGAAAATGGATTTCAAAGAGGAAAGATTGATCAGACACTTTTCATCAAACAACACAAGAAGGATCTTCTGTTAGTGCAGGTGTATGTGGATGACATTATCTTTGGATCTACAAGGAAGGAAATGTGTTTAGAGTTTGAGAAACTTATGCATGATAAGTTTCAGATGAGTTCTATGGGAGAACTTACATTCTTTTTGGGTTTGCAAGTTAAACAGTCACTTGAAGGCATATTTATTAGTCAAGATAAATATGTTGTTGAGATACTAAGGAAGTTCAACTTTGCTGATTCAAAAATGGCAAGCACACCAATGGACTCTGAGAAGCCACTTCTTAAAGACTTAGATGGAGAAAATGTAGATGTACACACATACAGATCTATGATAGGCTCCTTGATGTATCTTACATCATCTAGACCTGACATCATGTTCTCTGTTTGTGCTTGTGCAAGATTTCAAGTTACTCCAAAGGTTTCTCATTTAACTGCAGTCAAGAGGATTTTTAGATATCTCAAGGGTCAACCAAGGTTGGGTCTATGGTATTCAAGGGAATCACCTTTTAACTTGGTAGCATTTTCGGATAGTGATTATGCTGGTGCTAGCTTGGACAGAAAGTCAACAACTGGAGGATGTCAATTCCTTGGGTGTAGACTTGTCTCATGGCAGTGTAAGAAGCAAACAAGTGTGGCAAATTCAACAACTGAAGCTAAATATATAGCTGCTGCAAGTTGCTGTGGTCAGGTTCTATGGCTTCAAAACCAACTACTTGACTATGGGTACAATTTCTTAAACACTGTTATTCATATTGATAATAGTAGTACAATTTGTATTATTAAAAATCCAGTGCAACATTCTAAAACAAAACACATTGAAATTAGACATCACTTTATAAGAGACTGCAATGAGAAAAGATTAATTCAAGTACTTAAAATTGCTTCAGAATTCAATTTTGCAGATCTGCTAACCAAAGCTTTTGATGTTGGAAGGTTTCAGTACTTGGTAGCAAGTATTGGAATGCTTAATCCTCAATGATTTTAAACTTTGTGTTTTTGTAAATAAATTTTTGTTTGTGCTGCTAGCTTTAAAAGATACTACTGCTATTACAAAAGTTTGTGCTGCTAGTACAAAATTTTAATTTCGTTATTCATACAGTTAGTCCTATGATTATTCTAATACAAGACAAGTACTTTGTACATTGTTCTTTTGGTTTTAGACTAACAATTTCAGGTATGATCATGTGAACACAAAAGGATGTTTCAAGTGAAATGGAAGCAGCAGAATTGAGATATTAGTTGCTGACATATTAGGTTTATGATGGACTGAGTTTGGGAATTTAAAACTCCTTAAAACTTCTTTCTTGAAACCTAAGTATGAAATTTCACATTGAATTGATGACTTAGTTGGTCAGATAGTAACTGACTCAACTCACTTTCTATCATTTTATACTTTCAAGTATAATGAGCAAGTCTAAGGACATCTGATAGAAAGAACAGCTAGTGAAAGTGAATCTAACACTTGTGTTAGAGGTGACTATTACTATGAGCTGGAAACCCTGTCAAGAAAGCCTTTTGAATAGGTTTATCTTTACACAGGCAGTTATTTATAACTGAAAACATTGGTTCTCACACAACCAGAGGTTGCTTTAAACCGAAATTTTGATTAAGTGTCTATTACACACTTAATCCCTTCAAAATGGTTGAAAGCAGTATGGTTTTTCATAATAAAATCATATACATACTGCTAAGGCAAAAGTTTCTTAAAAGGATTTTCAAAGGATTCACAAAAACCATCCATTGATGGACCATGAATCAAATGTCCAATGAATCACCTCTCATAGGAGTTAACACACCTAGAAGTGATGAGGGCAGTAACTTAAACTCTTAAGGAATTGATGGCTTCATGTACAACATTGTCTAAAAACAAGTTTTCATTGGTAGATCAGATGATGGAGAGAAATATTTTGGTACATAGTGAGAGATCTTCCAAACAAGGGGAGGATAAAATTTTATTTGCTTCAGGGGATGAAATAAAAGCCCAAGAAAGGAAGAAAAACCCAATGTAAGGGAGGAAAAGACAAGAGCATACAAGATGATGATATGGAGGTTGAAAATGACAAGAACATTCCAAAGGAGAAAGTTCTATCTAGGTCAAACGAAGAAAAGTTTCAAGTTCAGTTTACCACGTTTGTTCATCACTTGCAAAGGCATGCTGATAGATGATTTCACTTGTTGAAACAAGCATCCAAAATACACAGCATCATTGCCTCTTATAATTCCTCCATCCAAGGAAATTGCACCATCTTTTAGTCCAAGATTGGAGCAATGTGTTGATATTGTTAAAGTCAAAGAACAAAGCAGATGAATTACTGAGAAAGATATTCATTCTTGAAGAACAGAAGTGTTTGAAAGATCTTCACAATCCATAATTTAATTCAAAAACATGTTGAAATGGATTCACATGTTTAGGGGAGGATTGTTGGGAATTAAATATTCAAGAAGTTTAATATCGGATTCTATTCAAAGAAATACTCTAAGTGTGATTCTGCTGCTAGTACATTTGGTTCCTGCTGGTAATGTTTGTTCTTGCTGCTAGAACATTTGATTCTGCTGCTAGGCTTAATAATTCTGCTGCTAGCGATAAATGATTCTGCTGCTAGGCTTAACATTCTGCTGCTGAAGGATTCTGCTGCTAGTGTTAAACATTGCTACTGCTAATGTACATTCTGCTGCTAAGTGGATAAGTATGAAAAGATATTATGTATATTTTGGTCAACAATATACGATAGATAATATCTTACCCCATGTGCTTAGTTAACAAGTTGTGTACACAGATACATGTTGTATCTTATGTACTGACACACTAAAGATAAGTTAGCAAGTAGTTCTTCTAGATTTTAAGCAATATTGTAAAGATCTTCTTGGACTATAAAAGAAGATCTTAGTCTTGATATTATGTGTCGATAAGTTTTGTTAATGTGTTTTTTATTAGAACTCATAACTGTTAGAACTAGAACAAACACAACAATATCAAGAACATAGAAACTTAAGATTCAAGGTTGTAACCCTAGTGATAACTCAAGATCACTCGTATTATTATCATTAATAATATTGAATCGTTTGGTGATAATCTTTCATTGTTCCTTGTTCAATAACAAACACAACTGTTCCATTTCCATAACCATAATAACCTTCTAAGTGTGATTAAGTAGATTCCGTATACTTAATCATATTAACTCAATATATCATACACACAAATTACAAAAGGTTTAACCACCTTAACCGTGTTTCGAATCCTAACAAGTCGCAAACCAAACAGGGTAATATCAACTTCTGGAAGGTCAGGCAAAGGACCAAAAACTAAACCAGTAATCAATAGAAACTCCCAACGACCAAATTGCAAAACATTATCACCAATTCTGTAAGAAATAGGGGCAATGATCAACCAATTCTGGAACAAATACCTAGTGCTGTAAAACGAAGTTTAGCAAATGGTTATCATTGGTATGACAAGGGGGTATATCTAACCATGGACCGAAAACACTCTCTCGGAACAAGCTAATTCGATCTTGATTCTTTGCCAACATACCTTTAATCATTTCTAGATAATTTATGTTCGAACGAACAGTGATCTTTGCATCAAAGTATTTGCTAAGATTTCCCATGTAGGTCTTCAATAACTAATAATGGCTGCGTCTAGGGTTAGGCTGTATTGAAATTGACCCCTTTATTGAAATTGGTATATGGGATATTTGGAGTTAAATACACATGCTTTGATTTTGATTTTAATTTTGGGTTAGATTTACAGTGGGTGTAGAGGTTATTGAAGAGGAATTTATTTGTTTTGGTGGAATTCGAGTGTGTGTTTGTATGGGGGTTACTGGGAAGGTGTTTCAAAAAAAAAGTCGCTTAAAGAAAATATAGTCGATTAAATTTTTTTTAAAGTCGCTAAGTATTTTGAAATAAAAAAGTGTTTATAAAGTATTTTAAAAAGTATTTAAAGAATAATACTAAAAGGTTAAAAGTAAAATAAGTCGAAAAGCACAAAATCTATGACACAAGTACAAAAAGGTGGCAGGTAAAAAGAGTCGCTAAAAGTACAATCTGAAAGTCGCTTAAAGTAAATAAAGTCGCTCAACTTTGGGAAGGAGCAAATAGAATAAAATAAATATTTTCGAAGTTTGACTTTTTGGTAGGAAAAAGACAAAATAGAAAGTCGCTTAATGTGTGAAAAGTCGCTGGAAAAAAGTCGCTTAATGTTGGGTTTGAAGATGCTGCTGCTACATTTGTTA
Organism: Artemisia tridentata subsp. tridentata; assembly: GCA_021014915.2. Lineage (NCBI taxonomy): Eukaryota > Viridiplantae > Streptophyta > Magnoliopsida > Asterales > Asteraceae > Artemisia > Artemisia tridentata. The sequence continues at coordinate 393,752,728 of CP139505.1, forward strand.
TACTGCTGTTCATGATACTTAAGGAAAATACACTAAGTATGATTCTGCTGCTAAGGCTAAATCATTCTACTGCTAGTGTATACATTCTGCTGCTGGAGTAAACTGAAGATTGGAGAAATAAGCTAAGTGTGATTCTACTGCTAGCCTACGAGGATTCTGCTGCTAGAGTAATCATCCTGCTGCTTATTAGATAAACGTGTAAAGTTTGTTAGATAATTATGGTAATGATTCGATTTGATATTATCTTGTATAGGAAGTCTTTGTAACCGACTAGGACTCCTTAAGTCTATAAAAGGAGGATTTAGGGTTAGGGTTTAATAGACACGCGTATCATTGTATTGTTTATCACTTCAACGTTTCTTGTAACCCTGTTACTTTTGAGTAACCGTATTGAATATACTGAAGTGTTTTGTGAGAATTCGGTTGTGTTCTTCTTAAGATTAAGTGTTAGATTCCGCATAATACTTAATAGTCATTCAAGAACAGTTTCTATACCTATTGTCTTAGATCTACATCTAGGATAATTAACACGATCAATAGCTCATCTGGGATCAACAAGTGCTATCAGAGCTTGTGATCTAGAGACTATTATCAAGAAGAACTTTTGCTAATCAAGATCTGTTAATCATCTGCTAAAGCAATGGAATCCGAAACTCATCATATGGTAACTACTTCAAAGGTACCAATGCTCAAGGTTGGAGAATATGAACTCTAGAAGATGAGGATCCAGCAGTACATTAAGATGCTCAATTACTCTATGTGGGAAATCATTGAGAATGGGGATTCTTTACCTGCTAAGGGTGCTGATGGACAACTATTGCCTATTAAGACTAATGAGGAGAAAGCTCAAAGGAGAATAGAGATTAAGACTCACAATATCCTCTTGATGGGGATACCCAATGAGTACCAATTAAGTTTTAGTAACACTAAGACTGCTAAGGAGTTGATGGCTGCTATAGAACTCAGATTCGGTGGGAATGATGCAACTAAAAAGTCAAGGAAGAATCTGCTCAAGCATCAATTTGAAACTTTTACTGCCTTAAGTTCAGAAAACATTGATGCAACCTATGATAAACTCCAGAAGTTAGTGAGTCAATTACAACTTATGAAGGTCCCAGTGCCTCAAGAAGACATCAATCTCAAGTTTCTGAGGAGCTTACCATCTGAATGGAATACTCATACAGTGGTCTGGAGGAACAAGTCTGATTTTGAAACAATGACTTTGGATGATTTGTACAACAATTTGAAGGTTTATGAGTCTGAAGTCAGGGGTTCATCCAGTTCATCTTCTGGTGCAAACAACCTTGCTTTTATGTCTTCAAACAACAAGGGTTCTGGAAGCTCTCAAAAGAACCATTCTGCTGCTGGACATGTTGTTTCTGCTGTTGGTCCAAGTGTTTCTGCTGCTGGTTCAACAAATAGTTTGGCTGAGATCAGTGATGCTGCTATCTGTGCCTTTTTGGCTGATCTTACCAGAAGTCCTCCAAATACTTCTGTTACTGATCAAGATTTGGATCAAATTGATGAAGATGACCTAGAAGAGATTGATCTAAAGTGGCAGATGGCTATGCTTACTATGAGGGCTAGGAGGTTTCTGAAAAGGACTGGAAGGGAGTTGAAGTACAAAGGTCAAAACAATGTGGGGTTTGACAAGTCAAAGATGGAGTGCTACAACTGCCAGAGAAAGGGGCATTTTGCAAGGGAGTGCAGAGCACCAAAGAAGAACAGAGAAATACAAGGCAGGTTCCTATTGAAGAGACAAAGCCTACTACTGCTTTGGTATCTTGTGATGGCTTGGGAGAGTATGACTGGAGTGACCAAGCTAAGGATGGACCAAACTATGCTTTGATGGCTTAGATACTGTAGAGGAACTAAAATCTAGGAATGAGAGTCTAAGAATTGAAGTTGAAAAACTAAAATTAGACAACCTAGGTTATCAATATGGTCTTAAATCTGTTGAAGAAAAGCTTGAGTTTCTAAAACAGAATGAAATTGAGTATGTTGATAAGATTAATGGTCTAGAAGTTGAGATTATTAAGAAAAACTGTGAAATTAATGTTCTTAATAAGAGAGTAGAAGAGGCTGAACAGGCTAGAGATTCAGCTTTCTCTGAGAAGGATAAACATGTTGTTAGGGTAGAAAAACAACAATTTGCATCTGACCTAGTCAATAAGTCAATTGAAAGTCAGTTAATGAGAAAAGGAAGTGGCTTAGGGTACAATGAAGTAGCTCCCCCAGTAAAAAGTGCCTTTGCACCTCCTAGAAAGGAATTGTCTTTCATATCTGAGTTAGATGCAAAACCTGTAGGTGAAAACAGTGAAACCAGTGAGTCAAATGATGAAAAACCTGTTAGAACTTATGCACCTAAGGTTGAGAAAAAGTTGTTTTCTGATGCACCAATCATTGAAGATTGGGAATCAGATAGTGAAGATGAACAGATTGAGTCAACATCTAAGGCTAAAAGGGTAGAAAATGTTAAACTAGTTAAACCTAAAGCTAAACATGTTGAGTTTGTAAAACCTATGTTAGGTAGCAGTATCTCTAGGAAAATGGCTGAATTTGATGAGAAACCTAGAGAATATCCTAGGAAAACTAATAACTTGCCAAGAGGAAATCAAAGATATTGGAACAACCTAGTTTCTCAAAGATTAGGTAGTGATTTTCAATTACTTAAGAAGGCATGTTATAGTTGTGGTAGTTTTGAGCATCTGCAAGAGGATTGCTATTATTACCAAAGACCTGTATGGAACCAACACACTAGGGTGAACCATAGGAATTTTACTAGAAAGACTCACCCACACCCTAAGAGAAACATGTTTCCTAGGGAAGTTTTGCTGAGAAATGGTGCTTCTAGGATAATTACTACTACTGCACCAAAAAGGCCCATTCCAAAGAACACAGTTGTTCCTACTGCTAAGGCAAAAGCAGTTTCTACTGCTGAGCCTAAAGTTATAACAGACACTGTTGTGGGCAATCACTTTTATGTTGTTAAGGCCTCAGCTTGCTGGGTCTGGAAACCTAAAGTTAAAGTTTTAGATCATGTTCTCAGACACAGCAGTGCACCAATGGAGTTGAAGAAATTTGACTATATTGATGCACAAGGCAGATCCAAGTCAGTAATGGCTTGGGTCACCAAGAGAAACTAATTCTCTTACTTTATGTGCAGGGCAATCTACAATTGGAGCTAAAGGATAAATGCATTTTTGATAGTGGATGCTCTGGACATATGACTGGAGACCAAGGCAACCTTGAAGATTTTGAAGCCTTTGATGGTGGCTATGTTGCTTTTGGTAATGATCCTAAAGGAGGAAGGATAGTTGGTAAAGGTACTATTAGAACTGGGAAATTGGATTTTGAGAAGGTGTACTTGGTAAATGGACTAAAGTTCAATCTTTTTAGTGTCTCACAAATGTGTGACAAAAAGAATTTTGTTCTTTTTACAGACACTGAGTGTCTTGTCTTATCTTCTGACTTTAAGTTGCCTGATGATCAATCTGTGCTACTTAGAGTTCTAAGAATAGACAATATATACAGTGTGGACATAAAGAACATAATTCCCAAAAGAGATTTAACTTGTCTGTTTGCTAAGGCCACAGTTGATGAATCCAAGCTTTGGCATAGAAGATTGGGACATTTAAATTTCAAAACAATAAATAAATTGGTTAAGGGAAATCTTGTGAGAGGTTTACCTTCAAAGATTTTTGAAAATTCTGAAACCTGTGTTGCTTTTCAGATGGGAAAGCAACACAGAGCTTCTTGTAAGTCCAAAGTGGTGAACTCTATTTCTGAGCCCTTATACATGTTGCATATGGATTTATTTAGGCCAACTTATGTGAAAAGTTTGAATAAGAAAATGTATTGCCTAGTTGTCACTGATGATTATAGTAGGTTTACTTGGGTTTTCTTCTTAGCAACTAAGGATGAGACTTCTGGCATTCTTAAGGCTTTCATTACAAGAGTAGAAAACCTAGTTAATCACAAAGGTAAGGTAATCAGATGTGACAATGAAACTGAATTTAAGAATAATGTGATGAATCAGTTCTGTGAGGAAAAAGGTATATCAAGAAAGTTTAGTGTGGCTAGAACTCCTCAACAAAATGGTGTAACTGAGAGGAGGAATAGGACATTAATTGAGGCTGCTAGGACTATGTTGTCTGAGTCAAAATTACCCACTACCTTTTGGGCTGAAGCAGTTAATACTGCTTGCTTTGTACAAAATAGTTGAAAGGTAGTTAAGCCTCATAACAAGACCCCTTATGAATTGTTGCATGGTAGGAAGCCAATGATTGATTTCTTGAAACCATTTGGGTGTCCTGTTACTATCTTAAATACCAATGATATACTAGGAAAGTTTGATGAAAAGGCAGACCAAGGTTTCTTTGTTGGGTACTCTACAAATAGTAAGGCTTTTAGGGTATTCAATCAGAGAACTAGGCATGTGGAAGAAAACTTACATGTTAGGTTTAGTGAAACCACACCTAGTGTTGCAGGAAAAGGACCTGACTGGCTATTTGACATTGATTCTCTAGCCAAAAGTATGAATTATGAGCCAGTGATTGCAGGTACAACTAACATGTCTGTAGGTACAAAAGATGATTCTAATTCAGGTACACAAGCCACGATTGATGAATCTACAAAGGAGTTTGTCTTAATTGAGAAATGAAAGCTCAATCAACTTTTCACATATAAAGAAAAAGAGAAGAGTTCAAAGGATGATGTTGTTCATGATGTGCCTAAAGGAGATTCTGAAGGTGGGAAAAGACCTTCTAATGATGGAAAAGTGGTTACTGAAGGACCACAAGTTGAAGATGTGCAGAACAATGCTAGCAGTAGAAACTCTGATTCTACTGCTAGGCCAAAATTTCCTGCTGCTAAGCCAAAAAGTTCTGCTGCTGCACAATCTAGTGGTTCTACTGCTGCACAAAATGTTTCTGCTGCTGACAAAGATGGGAGTTTCTTTGTTGATGATAACTTTCCTGATAGCCAAGATATGCCTGAATTGGTCAACATCTATGCAGACACTGATGATGAAATTAGGATTCTGCTGCTCGGTTTGAAAGTAAAGGGACTATTTTGCAATTTGGCGTGAATTAAACCCTAATTTGATCCGAACGGTATAAAAACCCAATTCGATCTCACCAATAACTTTGTGCGCCCAAAATTAAACCCAATTTAAACCCTAACACTTCTTTTCATCATCCGATCAAAAACCCCCAAAATTAAAACCCTAATTCACAATGACGAAACGAGAATACTCAGCTAATCACAATCAAGTGGCATTTCTTCAAAAGGTCCCAGAAGCAGATGGATTTACTGAAGTCATCGACTTTCTTAATGCTACTTCAATTAGGTATGCATTAACAGTTAATCCAACTATATATAAATCCCACATGAAACAGTTTTGGTCTACTGTTAAGGCCGAAACTAAAAATGGGGAAGAAATGTTAACGGCAATGGTAGATGAAGAAAGAATTGTTGTCACTGAGACATCTGTAAGAAGAATACTTCATCTTACAGATGATGAAGCAACAACTTGTCTTCCTACTTCTACTATTTATCAGGAACTTGAAAATATTGGGTATGAGAGGAAAAATGATAATTTAAAGTTTTTCAAAAGTTACCTCTGCCCACAATGGAAATTCCTTCTTCACACCCTTTTACACTGTCTTAGTCCTAAAACTACAGGGTGGAATGAGTTCAGTACAACTCAAGCATCAGCCTTGATTTGTCTGGCCACAGGCCAACCTTTTAATTTTTCGGCTATGATTTTTGAAGGGTTGAAAAAGCATATTTCTAGAAAAATTTATGTTTACCCAAGGTTTTTGCAACTAATCATAGATAATCAATTAAAAGAACCTTTGGAACATAGAGGGACTCATAAAAGTCCTGAACTTATCAGCAAAATGTTTACTTATTTGAAGAAAAATGGGACTCATTTTTCTGGGAGAATAACTCCTTTGTCCCAACACATTTTAACATTAGCTGCCACTCAGGGTGAAGAAGCTGAAATCCCAACAACTTCCCATCACACACCCACTCCTGAAAATTCAACTGAACCATCTCAAGATGAAACCCAAAAGACCCAATCCCCTAGGTTTTCACAAAATGAGGACACTGTACTACCTCAGGTCAGTGTTAGTATGGAAGAAGATGAGGCTGCCACAGGGGATGTAGGTGGCATGATGGGAGGGGCTAGCACTACTGTTCCTAGCTTAGTAGCTGGACAGGACAGTACTAACATAGCTAAGACCTCAAACATGACAACATCTAATGCTGAGGGTTCTTCTGAACTTGAAGCAGGTGCTGGTAACCCCAGTCACATGGCTAAAAAGGGGGGCTCAGCTGATCAACCTAGGGTTGATACTGAGTTTGTTGCCTATGATACACCTCTCAGACCAGGTAACACAGGTCAAAGTGTTGAAGCTAGACTTGAAACTGAAACCAATGAATTGATGGATACTTTTGTGCATACTGTCAATGATTCACCTCTCGGGCCAGGTAACACAGGCCGAAGTGATGAGACTAGTAAAGAAAATGAGGAATTGATGGCTGACACCAATGTACAAAATGACAAATCTGATGATCCACCTCTTGGGTCAGGTAACACAGACCGAAGTGGTGAAGATAGTATGAAACTTATCAAGAAATTGATGGCCAAATGTATAACATTGTCAAAAGAGGTACTTGATTTGAAGAAGGTGTTGCTACAAGTGAGAACAACTCAAGGTGCTGAGATTAGAAGGCTAAAACAGAGAGTTAGGCATCTAGAGGGTGTTCAAAGATCAAGGACTTCTAAATCTGCAAGGTCAAAGTCCAAGAAGGCTGATTCCAAACCAAGTTTGGGGGAGGATGCTCCCAAACAGGGGAGGAATGAAGGCAAAGGTCCAAGGGAGGCTGAAGAGTTGAAAGGTCCAGGGGAGGATGAATGATGAAGCGAAAAGTGTACCGCTTTTAAGGGGTCATTTAAGCCCTAAATCGTATTTATTTGATCAAATATTGCCCTAAATCGTTCCTTTTGTCATTTTAGGTACTTTTGAGGAGAAATCTGGAAAATGAGGCATTTTGGACGTTTTTGGAGCATAAAAGTGAAGAAAACGACAAAGTCTCAAAAATCGGCTAAAAGTTACCTTTGACGGCGTCAGATTTTACTCTGGACGGCGTCATGGCTTGGCAAGAAAAGGTGGACGTGAAATTTACTCATGATAAGCCAGTGAAAATTGCATGTGAATTCTGACGGCGTCACGCTTTAACCTGATCAAGGGCGTCACGGCTTAATTCAAAGAGGGACGGCGTCACGTTCAAGGTCTGATGGCGTCAAGCCTTGATAAGCCAGAACGGATTTTGGAGAGCTAAAGAGGGACGGCGTCAAGAAGGTCATCCGGGAACCCTAAAAGCGGCGAGGTGACGGCGTCACACTCCATAAGGTGACGCCGTCAGAACCAAAAGTCTATATATAGTTTTCTAATTTTTTGTCAAAAGAGAGGACTTAGTGTGGAATTTTTGGGAGAAAACTCTAAGACGATTTTAGCATATTTTTCAAGGCTTTTTGCCTTGAGATCTTCCATGTTACATTGAAAGATAAGTTATCAATTAATCATTCAATATGTCTATGTGTTGTTTGATTTTATCTTGTTCTTGTCTTTTGTTTAACATGTTAGGCTAGATTTATCTTGTGTTTGCTTAGATCTAATGAAACCTAGCTATTGATTATTGGTTATTAGTGTGTTATTAGTTGTATTGGATGATTGTTTATCTATGTTAGGCTTAAGAAAACTGGCTAACTTCCTATTCGGTAACTTGCTTGAACGTCTTAAGAAACATGAACCAAATGCGTACTAAAGGTTTTTATGGTTGTATTTAATGCACAAGCGAATTCTAGTGATCCCATGTTAGGAGCTTCCTAGCCGGCTCGACATAGGAGTGAAGTAGGAGCTTGTAGAGTTGGGGAAGTACGTACGCCACCCCACGATTGGTATTAAGGAATACACCCGTCATCCACGCGACTAATACACACTAATCAACCGGTAAAAGATAGTTAGGGAGTAAGAAAATCTAAGTAAACACATTTCTCTACACTTAAGTTTTCACCAACATTTTATTTTCAGTTATTTTATTTTATTTGCATTCGTAGTAATTTGGGTTAGTTGACTAGCAACTAATTCCGCCCACTCTTTCAAACCCGAGATTTTACTTGCTTTCATAAAAAATATAAAAACATAAAAAGAATCTTCCTCAACCTTTAGACCTATTAGAGTAGTTTTTCATACCTAACGAACACTATTCCCTGTGGAGAACGATCAATCCCCCGTACTTACCACTACACTATACTACATCGGTCAGGTACACTGCCTGGTGGGGTTGTAAGCCTCTTGAGATCCCTCGAGAGGTAAAACCTGTTGTAAGGTTGCAAAACCACGCATCAAGTTTTTGGCGCCGCTGCCGGGGAATAGTTATTGTTTAGGTTGAATTGTTATTTCTATTAGGTCTACTCACTAGATTCCTTTCTAGTAAGATTTTATTTTTATTTTTAGGTTTTCTTTAGTCTATCTTTTTCTTTGTGTGTTTGTTCGTAATTTCCATTGACTCTTCCGTTCACCATTATGGAGTACGCGAATCCACCATACCACCAACCACAAAGGCCATTCTACCCTATTGACATCTCGAATTTCAAACAATATCGAGATGAACCCATATATGATGCATGGACTCGTTTTAGAAATTTACTCCGAAAATTCCCTCATCATAGTTTCGCTTTAGCATCCCTAACCCGAACCTTTTACTATCGTGTTGGCCAATATGACCAAATGCGCATTGAGGATTTTGCCAATGGGGACTTTAGGGAATTAAGTGCTGAAGAAGCATGGGATGCCATAGAAGATTGTGCCCAATATTATTATAGGGTAGACAACCCAACAAACTTTAGTACAAGTCAATTGACCACAAATTTCAAGGATCATGAAACAAGTTTGTTTGAGGATGAATATGTTAGTGTTGAGATACCTAAGTGGATGTCATGTAATGCCATAGTACAAAACAAACACATAGGTGACCTTGATGTGACGGAGGATTTAGCCGAACATGATCACATTGATCAAAAAGACCTAGGTTTTGTGATTGATGACGTCGAATCTCAAGAAACACATGATGAATCTTTTAGGCAGTTTGAATATAGCAGTCAGAATATTGAGGATGATCCTTATGATTCGGACATAGAAGTTGAGATGCCTAGAGAAGCACTTGAGATACTTGGGAAAATGTTAGGGTTAGATCCTACTAAAACACATGATGAGGATATAGGTGATCTTGACACAAGGAATGATAAGGTTAGTAACATAAGCCCGCTAAGTACCTCACAAGTCCTACCATCATTTGAGGCACACACACCGCCCGTGACTTACCCGGAAGAAGTAGAAGAGACTATAGGAACCCCAATAGAGGTAGAACCTTTGAACCAAACACAACTAGAGGATATAGGTTTGAATGCTTATAGTGATCACAACCTTACTCTTAGTTCTAGGGGATTTTCTAGTTTTGATGAACCGGAGCCTCAACCAAAACCGTTACCTAATCTTCCATCCTTAGATGTGAACTTAGGAATTGAAAAAGATCCCGATCCACCCATCAAACCATATAGTCCGGGTAGTTTTATGCTGAAGGTAGTAGACTCTAAGCCTTGTAGAGAGGAAGCTAACATAGGAGTGAACCATGACCTTACATACTTACATCACCCATTCATGATTGATCACAAGAAACATTATGGGTTTAAACCGGGTTTATTAGGTCAAGATGGATTCCCAACTAGGAATCTCTCGAAGTTGATAGAAGATGATCCCTTTTTAGGAGGAAACTCAAAATCACCCATTGACCAAAGTGAACTAGGCAAGGTTATGATGAAAGGAGCACACCCCTTTGAGCATATAATTCATCCACCACTCTTTCCTCACGTGGCATACTCCTACCGAGCTGGTGTGTATCGCTACTATCACCCGCACTTAATCCTAAGTGTAGGGAAAACCTCTCCTTTATCCATTAAATAAGGGTAGAGTCAGGCTCGTGACTCGAACAAAAACAAGCGCTTCTTGGGAGGCAACCCAAGCTTTATTTTATTTATTTGCTTTGTGTGTTTATTTGTTTGTTTGTTTGTTTTTATTTGTTTCCGTATGTATGTTTAATTTTTATTCCTATTGATTCATGTTAAAAACTAATTTGTGAAAATGCTTTATTTTGTTTTTAACTTCGTCTTAACTACATATAAAGGTATTTTGCAAAAGTTAAGTGTAAGGGAAATCTAAATCGGTTTATTAGAACACAAATTAACATGAATCGTAATAATAATAAATTAACATACATATTAGTGTGTGTTTGAGTCAAATGCTTGTATCGAGTCATAATGATGTTTTGCAGGATTTCCAGGAAGTAAGGTAAAGGTTTTTCCAGAAATTTTCCGAAAACTTAAAATGAAAATTTTTGTCAGGTCATTTCTGACGGCGTCAGGGTTTATAACCTGACGGCGTCAGATTTAATTTTCAGAAATTTTTGAAAGTTTTGTTTTTAAAAAGTTTTTATTAAAATCTCCAACTTATAATCTCCAGGAATCTGCAAAGTTATCATTCCACAAGCATTATATCCTTATATATAGATTTTATACCGCCGATGTTATGCAGGTTTTCGTGTTTGTTTTCTCAGGTTTAACAGGTTATTTCGGACAAGGAAATGTTTTGAATCAAGCTTATGGCGATGCATTAGTCATGGAGCTTCAACATTACTTTGGAAGAAGATTTAACCGTGTTACTTCATTATCCACCGAGCGAATCAGGGGAGTATTTGATTTCATTCTTTTACTTTTTGCTTTTACATCTTGGTTATTTGAACATTGGGGACAATGTTCATCTTAAGTGTAAGGGGGGGTAAAAGTACGATTAGAGAATGCTATTACGCTTGATTTTTGTTTGTTTAATAGTAGATGTGTAATAAAACTGAGAGAAATACTTGTTAAGGTAATTTTAGTGCCAAATTTAAATTTTTTTACAACATATAGGAGTGAAACTTTGATCTTAATGAGCGTCTCACGGATAGGAGTTATATGACTAGCACAAAACCGTACCACTAAAAAATTTTCCACCCCCAAATATGTGAGGTTCGCCCCTAGAATTGGTAGGAAAAGCATTTATGCTATGATGTGTGTACCGGTAGCACTTAGATTCTAGAACTTGCGTTAGGACCATTCCAAGGCCACAAGTGAGACTACATTCGTGTAGTTAGATTTACTACATGATAAGAGGCATTAGGATTAACCCATTGTTTTACACCTGTGTTTTTGTTATAATTACTTTGGCTACATTGGTCAAGTAATTCTCCCACACCCTTTGCGTTGTACTCATTTTTAGTACACGATACCCCTAGTACACCCCTCAGAGCCTATCTTTTCGTTTCGACCTTTAAGCATTTTACTTAAAGGAAGAATTTGTTTATACCCCACTTAAATGTACACCCAAATCGCCTTAGCCTACCTTGTATGCACTCATTTTTAGTGCATTATTGTGACAACATTTGTTTAAACCCAAGTTAATTATCTAATTGATTACATGGTTGCTAAGTCGAGTCATATCCTTGTACATATTGTTTTGGGACGATTGGGACTCATGGGTAAAGTACTAGTGTAATGGAGTAATGGGGAAGAACATCATTTATTACCCCCATATGTGCTAAATATTTTAAAAAGTACTCCAAGTTTTTCAATTATCTTAATTCGAGTCATTAGAATAGTTATTTGTAAAGTTATGTAAAAGTTCAAGTGTAAGGGGGATGCAATGCCCCTATGATGTATTATTTTGGATGGTAGGGCAATAGTGTATGAAAAAAAAAAAAAAAAAAAAATCAAGAAAAATACAAAAAAATGAGAAAAAGAAAAGTAGAAAAAACATACGGACTACCATCCCGTTTCATTTTATGTTTATTTTTATGTTTTTGTTATTTTGTTATTTTGTTTCTAGCTTAAGATTGAGTCGAGTCTTGGCTTAGCAACATTGTATAGTACATGTAATTGATCAAGATCTTTAACTCGCCACCAGTAAAATATCCTTTATCCAACAAAACCGTGTTTTCCTTTTCCCTACACCTAACGTTATAACCCGTTTAAAAGCCCTCTTTGATAGTTTATCTTTGGTGCTTACGCCTAGTGGAGGAGGTTTTCGATCCTTTCCCAAGCCTATGGTAATCTATTTGCTATGACAGGTAGTGAGAGATATTATCCGTTTTCATTTATGAGATTTATTTTGATGACACTTGAGAGATGTGAGTATCTAAACACTACTTGTGAGGTGCTAGTTTATAATCTCCGTGCTTATTATGATTGAAGTGGAACGATTATTTGTTGTAATTACTTTTATGTTTGCATTAAATGACCCCTAACTTGTATTTTGATTAGAATAAAAGCGCATTTGCTTGAGGACAAGCAAATCTCAAGTGTAAGGGTATTTGATGAAGCGAAAAGTGTACCGCTTTTAAGGGGTCATTTAAGCCCTAAATCGTATTTATTTGATCAAATATTGCCCTAAATCGTTCCTTTTGTCATTTTAGGTACTTTTGAGGAGAAATCTGGAAAAGGAGGCATTTTGGACGTTTTTGGAGCATAAAAGTGAAGAAAACGACAAAGTCTCAAAAATCGGCTAAAAGTTACCTTTGACGGTGTCAGATTTTACTCTGGACGGCGTCATGGCTTGGCAAGAAAAGGTGGACGTGAAATTTACTCATGATAAGCCAGTGAAAATTGCATGTGAATTCTGACGGCGTCACGCTTTAACCTGATCAAGGGCGTCACGGCTTAATTCAAAGAGGGACGGCGTCACGTTCAAGGTCTGACGGCGTCAAGCCTTGATAAGCCAGAACGGATTTTGGAGAGCTAAAGAGGGACGGCGTCAAGAAGGTCATCCGGGAACCCTAAAAGCGGCGAGGTGACGGCGTCACACTCCATAAGGTGACGCCGTCAGATCCAAAAGTCTATATATAGTTTTCTAATTTTTTGTCAAAAGAGAGGACTTAGTGTGGAATTTTTGGGAGAAAACCCTAAGACGATTTTAGCATCTTTTTCAAGGCTTTTTGCCTTGAGATCTTCCATGTTACATTGAAAGATAAGTTATCAATTAATCATTCAATATGTCTATGTGTTGTTTGATTTTATCTTGTTCTTGTCTTTTGTTTAACATGTTAGGCTAGATTTATCTTGTGTTTGCTTAGATCTAATGAAACCTAGCTATTGATTATTGGTTATTAGTGTGTTAATTAGTTGTATTGGATGATTGTTTATCTATGTTAGGCTTAAGAAAACTGGCTAACTTCCTATTCGGTAACTTGCTTGAACGTCTTAAGAAACATGAACCAAATGCGTACTAAAGGTTTTTATGGTTGTATTTAATGCACAAGCGAATTCTAGTGATCCCATGTTAGGAGCTTCCTAGCCGGCTCGACATAGGAGTGAAGTAGGAGCTTGTAGAGTTGGGGAAGTACGTACGCCACCCCACGATTGGTATTAAGGAATACACCCGTCATCCACGCGACTAATACACACTAATCAACCGGTAAAAGATAGTTAGGGAGTAAGGAAATCTAAGTAAACACATTTCTCTACACTTAAGTTTTCACCAACATTTTATTTTCAGTTATTTTATTTTATTTGCATTCGTAGTAATTTGGGTTAGTTGACTAGCAACTAATTCCGCCCACTCTTTCAAACCCGAGATTTTACTTGCTTTCATAAAAAATATAAAAACATAAAAAGAATCTTCCTCAACCTTTAGACCTATTAGAGTAGTTTTTCATACCTAACGAACACTATTCCCTGTGGAGAACGATCAATCCCCCGTACTTACCACTACACTATACTACATCGGTCAGGTACACTGCCTGGTGGGGTTGTAAGCCTCTTGAGATCCCTCGAGAGGTAAAACCTGTTGTAAGGTTGCAAAACCACGCATCAATGAAAAGTTGAATTTTGAAATTTTTGAAGGTGTTGATATGGATGTGGAACAGCAAGAAGAAAATTGTGATTTAGATGCTGTAAGATACTGTAAAAATCCAATGTGATAAATCTCGTTGATTAATAATAATCTGGTTTTATCGTTTAATAAAACCCATTTTTACGGGGAAATTAAAATTTTTCTCTTATTAGTATCATTACCACATTACGTTTTGACAACATATAATAAATAACAACACGTACCTCGAGACTCAGTGATTCACAAAAACTCCATTTACACTAAATCTATATTTCACAAATTACAAAACCTCAACTAATTATAATTACCACAAATCACACAATACAGTAATTATCCTCTAATTCTTCACTAATACAAACAAAACTAACCAAGCTACAAACCAACCGAACCCTCAGCCCAACCCATTCCGCCATACCCAATGTTCACAGCCCGACTAGCCAACGTATAATTTTCTTCTTTTAATACTTCAAGTGAAAAAACCCGATCCTATGCCTCTCCAAAACAGCCATCTTTCTCACTAATCATAAACACGACATACCCATATTTTTGCACCACCCCATTCACCAACCACTAGGCTAATATAGTGTCGAATCTCAGTACTAGGTGTCGAGTTTTAATAAGGTTTTGAAGGCTATAGTGTTTGTCCCATTTTAACCCAATTCGACATACGTAACACATCAAAACTTAACCATTTTTAAACCCGATTTTTCCTACATTCCACACATGATATTTTTACCAATATACAACTTTTAGAATGAGTATAGGGCAGCAGGAAAGAGTTGTGATTCGCTAGTTCCATTTTTGAACAAGTTAAAATACCAAACGTGTATATACATATTACAATAACTAAAGATAAGACATCCTACACTACCATACCTACCTAAGATATTTTCTAGCCAGCAAAACATGCCACCTCCCCAAATACTGGTCACGAACAGTAGCCATCAATAATTGGTTTGAAGACTTTGATAGTCAATAAGAAACGTGTATAAACCTTTCTATAAAACTAACACCTACCACCCTTGACACTACCCATATTCCCCTCTCTTTCACCTTACAAAATATCTTAAGCATTCAGAAACCATCTCTGGTCTCATTGTGAAGCATAAAAGTAGAGAAAACCATACGTAAAAACATATTCTAACTCATTAAACCCATTGCCTTCGTCCTTGTGCTACCAGTCGAACACCACTATCTCTTCACCACCTCTTACACTTTCACTGTAACACCCCGACCCGACAAGGGTAGAGATGTCACAACAATGGTGACATATCAGAAACATACACAAGCATACATCTTCAATAATACAAAAGAATACAAAGGTTACAAAGAAATTTCAAGGCAATACAAAAATTACAAAGGAATAAATACTAAGTCTGAAATTATAAATTCTTCTAATCATCTATATCAAATGGCTATCACAGTGTAGTCTTCTAAGTCCAATGGTACCCTCCACTCATACCCAGCTTCCTACTAAAACCTGCCGCAGGAAAAGAAATGCGGCTGAGCTACGAGAGCTCAGTGAACAGATATAACGGTAACAAAACAGTAATAAAGAATAGTACAGAGTGTCAGAAATATATGTCATGCAGATATAATCAGAATCAAAGGATAAATAAAGGAGTAAGGGTAAAGGGATAGGGAATAATAAATAGGTAAAGGTAAAAGGAAATAGTGCAAGGTATAATAATGGTCAAAGGTAAGTAATGTATATGGTAAAGGTAAACAATAATCCACCACGAGCCCAGAAACAGAGATATAATAAATATAACCATGCCATCATCATCAATCAGAGGGGTGTCCTCTCAGTAACCAGATAATATGAGGGGTGTCCTCATGTATCAAATGGAGTAGCTAGCTCCCAGAGGTTGTGAAAGACGTGTATCGCACACACCATCAGTCACCAGAGATATAACAGATAATATAAACAGATAACAGAAATCAGATCAGATCTAGGATGCATCCATACGCCCCAGGTGGCCAGAGTCTACCAATACACACCAGATAAAATAAAGTCAGGGACGGGACAGGTCATCACTCTCCTGCCCTAGAGTCATGCCATCGGTGCATCAATGACATGGACATGAAACCCTCATACCTAGTGAGGTGGCTCGGGTATCAAACCGTGGGTCAAAGGTCAACTATCATGTCATAAACAGAGGGTCATGTCAAAAGGTTCAGATTATAAGGTCAATGCCAGATGTTACAGAAGTGTATATCAGAGGTTCAGAAATCAGATAGGTTTATACCAGAGTTTATAACAATGTTCAAGTCCAGGTTCAGAAATAGTATATCAGATTAATACTTATATCAAAGTTCAAATTAAGTTTCAAAACAAGAGTTTATAATCAGGTTTAGAATAAGGTTCAAATCAAGGTTCACTAGGTCATAACAAAAGTTCATAATCAAAAAGGTTTATAGGTTCATAGAAAAGATTTTAATTCAAAGGTTCCATATTTAACTTGTATTTAAATAATCTTCCAGCGACTTTCATAAAATGATGTTTGGTAAAACCTTCTTATACATATAGTCTTTAAAAGAGATTTTCATAAAACCTTTAGTGCAGTTCCAATCCAAAAATTGGTATAACATCGTATTCAAAACTTTTCTCAAAAACCTTTTCATATTATCAAGGAAAGTTTCCAATTTCAGTTAAAATGTCAAAATGAATCTTCAGGGTATTCAGAGGTTTGCATATTCAGGTCACAAGGTGAAGAACGAATCATGTCAAGTATCAAGGAATAAAACAGGGTTCAGTTTATCAAGGGAACTCAGAATCAGATAACATGTCAGAAGGGTTCATAATCAAATTCTTATAACAAGGTTCTAATCAGGGATTTATAGGCAAGGGAATCATATGAAAGGTTCAAGTAAAGGGAATCATAGCAATGGCATCAAGATCAGAAAATGAAAGAGATCATGAGAAACCTGTGAGAAGGTTCAGAATATCTGTACCTTAATCGGAACGCAAACAAAACGCAAAGATAGCAAAACTGACAAGAGTCAAACCACTCCATCTTCACACCTAAAGGAGTAGAAGACAAGATTACCAAAGGGTTCTTAATTTCCAATTTAGTTCGTCTTTCCATTTTAGGTAACTTCCTCTTTTTAGTAACTTTCCTCATTTAGAAATATTTGTTATTAACATTCCCGTTCATTAACTTAATGTATTAGAGATGACCATATTCATAGTTAAATGTTCATAATGTCATTTACATCAGTTTAAGGTTCATAATGTAGTTTTCATAATTTTTAGGGTTCAATATGTAGTTATCACAAATTTAGGGTTTAAAGTGTCATTATGATAAGATTAGGGTCTAAAGTGTAAATATATTCAAGTTACAGGTTTTGACAAGTTAAGTCCTTTAGTTTTAGTAAAAATAACCATTTACACCCTTTAGTTTATAAAATAAACACATAACACTCTTTTAATAACTTTTACACTTCTCACAGATTTTACACTTAATTTAGACCTGTTTTACATGATTTTTTATCCTTATAAGAACTCAGAATAAAAATTCCCAAAAATTCATAGAAGTGCCCAGATGTCTTAAGAATTTACCCAAATTTTTCCAGAATTTATTATTAAGTAAAACTATAGTTTAAAAATCCTTTGTTTCAAGTTGTCCAGATTTCTGAAAAATTTTAACATACGAAAAGTAAGCAGTTCAAAGCCCCATCAATAAAATTCATAAAAATCTGGAAAAATTCCAGAAATTCACCTATATCCCAAATATTAACCTAATATAATTTTAGGTCTCAACTCTTTATATATTTCAAATTAAAAATCATAAACTACAGGTAAATTTTCGTAACCCGAAATACAGTTTTGACACCCGATCTCATAAATTCAGAAAAAGTGACTTCCCTACCTCTAAAAATTACAAGGTTAATTTCTACAGAAAGCTATTTCATTGAACTTTATTTTAGACCCCAGAAACGCCCAATAACACGTTCAAATCATTTAGTTACATTCGATTTAAGTTGGATCTTTTCCTGGATCAGTAGCAGTTTCACAGAATCATGCATAAACTTAGGGTTTTATCATTCTAATTCTTAATTCTTGACACAAGACCATTATAGGTGAGTCCATAACATATTTAGGTTGATTAATCACAGGTCATACATAATCAAATCGAATAATTTCATCACATATACTCCTGGTCCGATTTATACATATTAGGGTTTCATTATTTCATGTAATAACTTTATGATTTCATGAGACATGTTTTATCATCATATGTATTTTAATGACCATAACATCAAGGAAACAAAACAAGAATCACAAGAAGGATAATACAATACCCTTGAAGCGTGATCAAAACACAAGAACACCACACGATCAAAGCACCAACGATTTCTTTCCTTCTCTTCTTCTCCTTGTGGTGATCGAACAACAAAGACAACAATAGGGTCGATTATGGTTTGTTCAAGAACACGAGTGGATAGTAAAACAAGTGGATATGATTACCTTAAGACAAGAACACAATCAAGGCCACCAAAACTCCTTTGGTTGCTGCTGTGGATCGACAAGGAGGGACAAGGAGAGAAGCCGAATATTTTAGAGAGAGAGTAGCTAGGGTTTTTGGTTTGTTCGGTTTGTAAAAAAAAAGAAAGACCGAATGTTTTTATTTGCACAAAATAGGAATGGATCATAGTTATTTTGGGCTAAATAAATTAATTAAATACATGCTTATCTCTTCTCTTGGACTCATGGGCCGAAATTCTTGAGTGTTAGGCACAATATGGATCGATTGGCCTAAGTTGTGATTGTAGTGATTTTTATTTGTACATTGTAAATATAATGTAATGTTTTATTAGTTAGCTTCAGTCATTAGGTAACTTAGATCATAATCATTTTTAGGTTAAGTACAATAAATGTTACTTATATGATCTTCATATGTTCTTAAAATTTCAATTGAGGGCATTTTTATCAATTCATATTATGTTAAGATTTCGGGTTTTACAACTCTTCCCCTCTTAAAAAGAAATTTTCGTCCTCGAAAATTGAAGTCGCAAAGTAAAGCGAGATCGTAGCAAATCACAATAGATCATCATAATATTCTCATGCCCGAGGAGGTTCTTCCAAAAGATCTTCAGACCAAAAGTTTCTCATGACTCATATCAAAACGATGTGGGTTCAGATTCCTCAGAAGGAGACAAATTAGGTTGATTCAGAATAAAAGGTCCATGTAACATAAAATGGACGATAGGTGAATCTTCTGAAAAGCTTATATGAAATACGAACAAAATTTCAAATCAGATTAACTGTATCTTCAGTAGAGAGCTCTACAAAGAGTTTTCAAAATTCATAACTGAGGTCAACAGAATGCAGAACGAGAGTCCAAACTCATCCAGATATCTAGTGAATGGAAACAGAGTATACGCATAGGTAGAATGAACCTAATGTCTCACTAATCACGGTAAACCAACGGAGATCAGATTCTAAACTTCCTAGGTACTCCCCCAAGATATCCTATGGCCACAATGATTGCACGTTATATGGTGTAAGTATTATCACGTTGATCAGGCGCCATAATACTAGCACCACATAAATATGCCTTCATGATGATCATACTTTATCTCGAGTCGTGAGTATAACAACCTATCTTAATCCACCTAGTACTTCTACAGTCTCAGAGTCAACCAGATCAAAGTCATAGTCAATAGAGAAATAAGACTATTCGCAAGAGTATCGGAATTTCCAGATTGCCTAGCAGAGTAAGGCACGCCGTCACAAGCATCAGATTTTCCACATTTCGCCAAATTTCCTCAGAACAAGGCCATCATCGAACATACGAAACATAAACACGGAACTGAAATGCTTCTAGGGTACTTAAATCATTAGCGGATCTTATCACGATATAACGAAGCTTAAGAGAGTCAACGGAAATGAAACTAATCTTCAATAACTTCGGTCTTCACAGAATCGATTCTTCCAAACATAACAGGTCTGTTTCAAAAATCCGTTCATTCAAAACATTCAATCTCTTCAAGTCCGGTCAATCTGTCTTCGTTTGTCCATCAAGTTGGGAGTGAAACAAAATCACGAACTTGTGTCTGGTTCATCATGCGTCTTGCAGTTCTTCTAGAAAAGTGATGGAGTAATGTGAATTTCTGGCACGATCTTTAAGTTCCTTCATCATCCAGTCTGCTTCCGCTCTCAATTCATCTTAGTACAACCCAGATAAATAGGGAAGTGAGACTGTACGTCTTCGTCAGCTTTCGGGTCGCCATCTTCCTTCTCTACCGCCGACACTTCTGCCTTGTAAGGAATGTCTTCACTCTTCAGGGTAGTCACCGTTGTTGTCAACTCTAGGTCAGGTAGTGAAGTAATACTTCTGATGCGTTTCTAGTTGTCTTGATGCATACACAAAACCTTCTGTGTTGCAAGGGAGTATAACCGAGTCTCTTTCTGAAATGTCCTAAAATTGTTCCGTCTGAAGGTATGGAAGCAATTTCTATTTCAGCTTTTCAAAACTCCGTTCTCAATCAAACTAAGCTGTTTCTCTCCGGTCACGAAATTTATCAAGGGTAACGCAAGTTGTAAACGTCTCTAGAATTCTGATGCAAGGTTCAAAAGATTTCAGTTTACCATTTTGTTATTGGTCTTGACCATTCGGTGATAGTTTCAAAATTTGCGGGATTTAAAAAAATATTCTCAATCAAGAAAAACCGTTGCCTGAACAGATATCAATCTCTCAGAATGCACAGGTGATCGTCAAATTTCTTACAAAGTGCAAAAATGATTTTCATGTTCTCCTTCGTCTCCGAATGTACTATTAAGTCATACAATGACCATTTGCCCAAGTACTCACGAGAACACATTCATTTATCAAATTTACAGAATAGTCAGAGCTTTAGCTAATACTATTAGCGTCACAAACCGTCATATCAGTCGTTACAAATACAAAAAGCGATCTCAAGAATAACCTCAATTCATATTTCCATCTGAAGGAAACTTCGCGCTCTGAAATTGAATAGATACAAAGTCGTTTCAGGGTGGAGAAATAAGGGTTCCAAATAGCAATACGGTTTAGCTTCCAGAATCAATACATGTCTCCTGTCATCATTCTTCTTTATCGCGAACAAAACTGAAATACGCCCAGAAAATACACTTAAGCGTACTTACTTCTCACTCCGGTGGAAAATTTAATGGTTCAATCAGAAATCGTGTTCAGAAAATTCAGGGTGCCAAGTAATTTTCAAGATAAGGTTCATTCATTGTTGTACGAAATGGGTTCAAGGAAAAACTTCATAATCGCGAACATAACACACGAGTCTTCAGAGTAATAATGATAGACCAGAGTTTAACAATCGGTAATCATGGTAGGGAGTTCAAAATTGTTTCAAACGTCAAAGGTGAGACATAGGAGGATAGTTGTCAAACAACCAATCCTTTATCAGAATAACATTAGAGTTAACAGTCCACAGAAAGACAGATCAACAAAGCAAAATCTTATCGTCCAAAATGAGAGGGAAATATTCTTATACTCGTAGTTAAACACCACAAGGCTTTTCATAAGGACAGAGATGGGTAAGACCAAATCAAATAGTGTCAGAAAATTTATAGATGCTTATCAAGAGACAAGAGACAATTAACAGAAGGTATCAAATGCTTATCAAAAGCAGAAGACAAATAACAGAAGGCGTCAAGTACGTCATCGCCAAGGAGATTTTCAGAATGCCCGATGAGGTATCAAAATGATTGACAGAAGGATCAGAGGTCAGAGTCAGACTCAGTAGACAAGGATCAAATAGTGTCAGGCCATATTATACAGTTCTCAATGCCTTCCAGAATTATTAAATTCTCAAATCTTGGGTAGTGCAAAGCATAAGCTTTTAATTTCTAAAAGTGATATTAACAGACTTTAATCAAAAGCAGGGCACGAATCAGAGTGATGCGGAAGCAAAATACTTAAACAAACGCCTTATAGTCTACCCATTTCCTCACTGGTCAAAACTTAAGTTCATATCAAGGAATCCTAAAGCAGGTTCTCAGAGTGTTCTCCTATGTTCTTACAGTGGAAGCCTAATGGTCCAGAACTCACAGGTCAAGGGTAAATGTATTACGAGTCGCAGCCTGTCGCTCTGATACCATAAATTGTAACACCCCGACCCGACAAGGGTAGAGATGTCACAACAATGGTGACATATCAGAAACATACACAAGCATACATCTTCAATAATACAAAAGAATACAAAGGTTACAAAGAAATTTCAAGGCAATACAAAAATTACAAAGGAATAAATACTAAGTCTGAAATTATAAATTCTTCTAATCATCTATATCAAATGGCTATCACAGTGTAGTCTTCTAAGTCCAATGGTACCCTCCACTCATACCCAGCTTCCTACTAAAACCTGCCGCAGGAAAAGAAATGCGGCTGAGCTACGAGAGCTCAGTGAACAGATATAACGGTAACAAAACAGTAATAAAGAATAGTACAAAGTGTCAGAAATATATGTCATGCAGATATAATCAGAATCAAAGGATAAATAAAGGAGTAAGGGTAAAGGGATAGGGAATAATAAATAGGTAAAGGTAAAAGGAAATAGTGCAAGGTATAATAATGGTCAAATGTAAGTAATGTATATGGTAAAGGTAAACAGTAATCCACCACGAGCCCAGAAACAGAGATATAATAAATATAACCATGCCATCATCATCAATCAGAGGGGTGTCCTCTCAGTAACCAGATAATACGAGGGGTGTCCTCATGTATCAAATGGAGTAGCTAGCTCCCAGAGGTTGTGAAAGACGTGTATCGCACACACCATCAATCACCAGAGATATAACAGATAATATAAACAGATAACAAAAATCAGATCAGATCTAGGATGCATCCATACGCCCCAGGTGGCCAGAGTCTACCAATACAGACCAGATAAAATAAAGTCAGGGACGGGACGGGACATCACTCTCCTGCCCTAGAGTCATGCCATCGGTGCATCAATGACATGGACATGAAACCCTCATACCTAGTGAGGTGGCTCGGTATCAAACCGTGGGTCAAAGGTCAACTATCATGTCATAAACAGAGGGTCATGTCAAAAGGTTCAGATTATAAGGTCCATGCTAGATGTTACAGAAGTGTATATCAGAGGTTCAGAAATCAGATAGGTTTATACCAGAGTTTATAACAATGTTCAAGTCCAGGTTCAGAAATAGTATATCAGATTAATACTTATATCAAAGTTCAAATTAAGTTTCAAAACAAGAGTTTATAATCAAGTTTAGAATAAGGTTCAAATCAAGGTTCACTAGGTCATAACAAAAGTTCATAATCAAAAAGGTTTATAGGTTCATAGAAAAGATTTTAATTCAAAGGTTCCATACTTAACTTGTATTTAAATAATCTTCCAGCGACTTTCATAAAATGATGTTTGGTAAAACCTTCTTATACATATAGTCTTTAAAAGAGATTTTCATAAAACCTTTAGTGCAGTTCCAATCCAAAAATTGGTATAACATCGTATTCAAAACTTTTCTCAAAAACCTTTTCATATTATCAAGGAAAGTTTCCAATTTCTGTTATAATGTCAAAATGAATCTTCAGGGTATTCAGAGGTTTGCATATTCAGGTCACAAGGTGAAGAACGAATCATGTCAAGTATCAAAGGAATAAAACAGGGTTCAGTTTATCAAGGGAACTCAGAATCAGATAACATGTCAGAAGGGTTCATAATCAAATTCTTATAACAAGGTTCTAATCAGGGATTTATAAATAAGGGAATCATATGAAAGGTTCAAGTAAAGGGAATCATAGCAATGGCATCAAGATCAGAAAATGAAAGAGATCATGAGAAACCTGTGAGAAGGTTCAGAATATCTGTACCTTAATCGGAACGCAAACAAAACACAAAGATAGCAAAACTGACAAGAGTCAAACCACTCCATCTTCACACCTAAAGGAGTAGAAGACAAGATTACCAAAGGGTTCTTAATTTCCAATTTAGTTCGTCTTTCCATTTTAGGTAACTTCCTCTTTTTAGTAACTTTCCTCATTTAGAAATATTTGTTATTAACGTTCCCGTTCATTAACTTAATGTATTAGAGATGACCATATTCATAGTTAAATGTTCATAATGTCATTTACATCAGTTTAAGGTTCATAATGTAGTTTTCATAATTTTTAGGGTTCAATATGTAGTTATCACAAATTTAGGGTTTAAAGTGTCATTATGATAAGATTAGGGTCTAAAGTGTAAATATATTCAAGTTACAGGTTTTGACAAGTTAAGTCCTTTAGTTTTAGTAAAAATAACCATTTACACCCTTTAGTTTATAAAATAAACACATAACACTCTTTTAATAACTTTTACACTTCTCATAGATTTTACACTTAATTTAGACCTGTTTTACATGATTTTTTATCCTTATAAGAACTCAGAATAAAAATTCCCAAAAATTCATAGAAGTGCCCAGATGTCTTAAGAATTTACCCAAATTTTTCCAGAATTTATTATTAAGTTAAACTATAGTTTAAAAATCCTTTGTTTCAAGTTGTCCAGGTTTCTGAAAAATTTTAACATACGAAAAGTAAGCAGTTCAAAGCCCCATCAATAAAATTCATAAAAATCTGGAAAAATTCCAGAAATTCACCTATATCCCAAATATTAACCTACTATAAATTTAGGTCTCAACTCTTTATATTTTTCAAATTAAAAATCATAAACTACAGGTGAATTTTCGTAACCCGAAATATAGTTTTGACACCCGATCTCAAAAATTCAGAAAAAGTGACTTCCCTACCTCTAAAAATTACAAGGTTAATTTCTACAGAAAGCTATTTCATTGAACTTCATTTTAGACCCCAGAAACGCCCAATAACACGTTCAAATCATTTAGTTACATTCGATTTAAGTTGGATCTTTTCCTGGATCAGTAGCAGTTTCACAGAATCATGCATAAACTTAGGGTTTTATCATTCTAATTCTTAATTCTTGACACAAGACCATTATAGGTGAGTCCATAACATATTTAGGTTGATTAATCACAGGTCATACATAATCAAATCGAATAATTTCATCACATATACTCCTGGTCCGATTTATACATATTAGGGTTTCATTATTTCATGTAATAACTTTATGATTTCATGAGACATGTTTTATCATCATATGTATTTTAATGACCATAACATCAAGGAAACAAAACAAGAATCACAAGAAGGATAATACAATACCCTTGAAGCGTGATCAAAACACAAGAACACCACACAATCAAAGCACCAACGATTTCTTTCCTTCTCTTCTTCTCCTTGTGGTGATCGAACAACAAAGACAACAATAGGGTCGATTATGGTTTGTTCAAGAACACGAGTGGATAGTAAAACAAGTGGATATGATTACCTTAAGACAAGAACACAATCAAGGCCACCAAAACTCCTTTGGTTGCTGCTGTGGATCGACAAGGAGGGACAAGGAGAGAAGCCGAATATTTTAGAGAGAGAGTAGCTAGGGTTTTTGGTTTGTTCGGTTTGTAAAAAAAAAGAAAGACCGAATGTTTTTATTTGCACAAAATAGGAATGGATCAATGTTATTTTGGGCTAAATAAATTAATTAAATACATGCTTATCTCTTCTCTTGGACTCATGGGCCGAAATTCTTGAGTGTTAGGCACAATTTGGATCGATTGGCCTAAGTTGTGATTGTAGTGATTTTTATTTGTACATTGTAAATATAATGTAATGTTTTATTAGTTAGCTTCAGTCATTAGGTAACTTAGATCATAATCATTTTAGGTTAAGTACAATAAATGTTACTTATATGATCTTCATATGTTCTTAAAATTTCAATTGAGGGCATTTTTGTCAATTCATATTATGTGAAGTTTTTGGGTTTTACAACTCTTCCCCTCTTAAAAAGAAATTTTCGTCCTCGAAAATTGAAGTCGCAAGGTTAGACGAAGTCGCAGCAAATCGCAAAAGATTGTCACACTATTCTCATGCCCGAGGAGGTTCTTCCAAAAGATCTTCAGACCAAAAGTTTCTCATGACTCATATCAAAACGATGTGGGTTCAGATTCCTCAGAAGGAGACAAATTAGGTTGATTCAGATCAAAAGGTCCATGCAACATAAAATGGATGATAGGTGAGTCTTCTGAAAAGCTTATATGAAATACGAACAAAATTTCAAATCAGATTAACTGTATCATCAGTAGAGAGCTCTACAAAGAGTTTTCAAAATTCATAACTGAGGTCAACAGAATGCAGAACGAGAGTCCAAACTCATCCAGATATCTAGTGAATGGAAACAGAGTATACGCATAGGTAGAATGAACCTAATGTCTCACTAATCACGGTAAACCAACGGAGATCAGATTCTAAACTTCCTAGGTACTCCCCCAAGATATCCTATGGCCACAATGAGTGCACGTTATATGGTGTAAGGATTATCACATTGATCAGGCGCCATAATACTAGCACCACATAAATATGCCTTCATGATGATCATACTTTATCTCGAGTCGTGAGTATAACAACCTATCTTAATCCACCTAGTACTTCTACAGTCTCAGAGTCAACCAGATCAAAGTCATAGTCAATAGAGAAATAAGACTATTCGCAAGAGTATCGGAATTTCCAGATTGCCTAGCAGAGTAAGGCACGCCGTCACAAGCATCAGATTTTCCACATTTCGCCAAATTTCCTCAGAACAAGGCCATCATCGAACATACGAAACATAAACACGGAACTGAAATGCTTCTAGGGTACTTAAATCATTAGCGGATCTTATCACGATATAACGAAGCTTAAGAGAGTCAACGGAAATGAAACTAATCTTCAATAACTTCGGTCTTCACAGAATCGATTCTTCCAAACATAACAGGTCTGTTTCAAAAATCCGTTCATTCAAAACATTCAATCTCTTCAAGTCCGGTCAATCTGTCTTCGTTTGTCCATCAAGTTGGGAGTGAAACAAAATCACGAACTTGTGTCTGGTTCATCATGCGTCTTGCAGTTCTTCTAGAAAAGTGATGGAGTAATGTGAATTTCTGGCACGATCTTTAAGTTCCTTCATCATCCAGTCTGCTTCCGCTCTCAATTCATCTTAGTACAACCCAGATAAATAGGGAAGTGAGACTGTACGTCTTCGTCAGCTTTCGGGTCGCCATCTTCCTTCTCTACCGCCGACACTTCTGCCTTGTAAGGAATGTCTTCACTCTTCAGGGTAGTCACCGTTGTTGTCAACTCTAGGTCAGGTAGTGAAGTAATACTTCTGATGCGTTTCTAGTTGTCTTGATGCATACGCAAAACCTTCTGTGTTGCAAGGGAGTATAACCGAGTCTCTTTCTGAAATGTCCTAAAATTGTTCCGTCTGAAGGTATGGAAGCAATTTCTATTTCAGCTTTTCAAAACTCCGTTCTCAATCAAACTAAGCTGTTTCTCTCCGGTCACGAAATTTATCAAGGGTAACGCAAGTTGTAAACGTCTTTAGAATTCTGATGCAAGGTTCAAAAGATTTCAGTTTACCATTTTGTTATTGGTCTTGACCATTCGGTGATAGTTTCAAAATTTGCGGTATTTAAAAAAATATTCTCAATCAAGAAAAACCGTTGCCTGAACAGATATCAATCTCTCAGAATGCACAGGTGATCGTCAAATTTCTTACAAAGTGCAAAAATGATTTTCATATTCTCCTTCGTCTCCGAATGTACTATTAAGTCATACAATGACCATTTGCCTAAGTACTCACGAGAACACATTCATTTATCAAATTTACAGAATAGTTAGAGCTTTAGCTAATACTATTAGCGTCACAAACCGTCATATCAGTCGTTACAAATACAAAAAGCGATCTCAAGAATAACCTCAATTCATATTTCCATCTGAAGGAAACTTCGCGCTCTGAAATTGAATAGATACAAAGTCGTTTCAGGGTGGAGAAATAAGGGTTCCAAATAGCAATACGGTTTAGCTTCGAGAATCAATACATGTCTCCTGTCATCATTCTTCTTTATCGCGAATAAAACTGAAATACGCCCAGAAAATACACTTAAGCGTACTTACTTCTCACTCCGGTGGAAAATTTAATGGTTCAATCAGAAATCGTGTTCAGAAAATTCAGGGTGCCAAGTAATTTTCAAGATAAGGTTCATTCATTGTTGTACGAAATGGGTTCAAGGAAAAACTTCATAATCGCGAACATAACACACGAGTCTTCAGAGTAATAATGATAGACCAGAGTTTAACAATCTGTAATCATGGTAGGGAGTTCAAAATTGTTTCAAACGTCAAAGGTGAGACATAGGAGGATAGTTGTCAAACAACCAATCCTTTATCAGAATAACATTAGAGTTAACAGTCCACAGAAAGACAGATCAATAAAGCAAAATCTTATCGTCCAAAATGAGAGGGAAACATTCTTATACTCGTGGTTAAACACCACAAGGCTTTTCATAAGGACAGAGATGGGTAAGACCAAATCAAATAGTGTCAGAAAATTTATAGATGCTTATCAAGAGACAAGAGACAATTAACAGAAGGTATCAAATGCTTATCAAAAGCAGAAGACAAATAACAGAAGGCGTCAAGTACGTCATCGCCAAGTAGATTTTCAGAATGCCCGATGAGGTATCAAAATAATTGACAGAAGGATCAGAGGTCAGAGTCAGACTCAGTAGACAAGGATCAAATAGTGTCAGGCCATATTATGCAGTTCTCAATGCCTTCCAGAATTATTAAATTCTCAAATCTTGGGTAGTGCAAAGCATAAGCTTTTAATTTCTAAAAGTGATATTAACAGACTTTAATCAAAAGCAGGGCACGAATCAGAGTGATGCGGAAGCAAAATACTTAAACAAACGCCTTATAGTCTACCCATTTCCTCACTGGTCAAAACTTAAGTTCATATCAAGGAATCCTAAAGCAGGTTCTCAGAGTGTTCTCCTATGTTCTTACAGTGGAAGCCTAATGGTCCAGAACTCACAGGTCAAGGGTAAATGTATTACGAGTCGCAGCCTGTCGCTCTGATACCATAAATTGTAACACCCCGACCCGACAAGGGTAGAGATGTCACAACAATGGTGACATATCAGAAACATACACAAGCATACATCTTCAATAATATAAAAGAATACTAAGGTTACAAAGAAATTTCAAGGCAATACAAAAATTACAAAGGAATAAATACTAAGTCTGAAATTATAAATTCTTCTAATCATCTATATCAAATGGCTATCACAGTGTAGTCTTCTAAGTCCAATGGAACCCTCCACTCATACCCAGCTTCCTACTAAAACCTGCCGCAGGAAAAGAAATGCGGCTGAGCTACGAGAGCTCAGTGAATAGATATAACGGTAACAAAACAGTAATAAAGAATAGTACAGAGTGTCAGAAATATATGTCATGCAGATATAATCAGAATCAAAGGATAAATAAAGGAGTAAGGGTAAAGGGATAGGGAATAATAAATAGGTAAAGGTAAAAGGAAATAGTGCAAGGTATAATAATGGTCAAAGGTAAGTAATGTATATGGTAAAGGTAAACAGTAATCCACCACGAGCCCAGAAACAGAGATATAATAAATATAACCATGCCATCATCATCAATCAGAGGGGTGTCCTCTCAGTAACCAGATAATATGAGGGGTGTCCTCATGTATCAAATGGAGTAGCTAGCTCCCAGAGGTTGTGAAAGACGTGTATCGCACACACCATCAATCACCAGAGATATAACAGATAATATAAACAGATAACAAAAATCAGATCAGATCTAGGATGCATCCATACGCCCCAGGAGGCCAGAGCCTACCAATACACACCAGATAAAATAAAGTCAGGGACGGGACAGGTCATCACTCTCCTGCCCTAGAGTCATGCCATCGGTGCATCAATGACATGGACATGAAACCCTCATACCTAGTGAGGTGGCTCGGGTATCAAACCGTGGGTCAAAGGTCAACTATCATGTCATAAACAGAGGGTCATGTCAAAAGGTTCAGATTATAAGGTCCATGCCAGATGTTACAGAAGTGTATATCAGAGGTTCAGAAATCAGATAGGTTTATACCAGAGTTTATAACAATGTTCAAGTCCAGGTTCAGAAATAGTATATCAGATTAATACTTATATCAAAGTTCAAATTAAGTTTCAAAACAAGAGTTTATAATCAAGTTTAGAATAAGGTTCAAATCAAGGTTCACTAGGTCATAACAAAAGTTCATAATCAAAAAGGTTTATAGGTTCATAGAAAAGATTTTAATTCAAAGGTTCCATATTTAACTTGTATTTAAATAATCTTCCAGCGACTTTCATAAAATGATGTTTGGTAAAACCTTCTTATACATATAGTCTTTAAAAGAGATTTTCATAAAACCTTTAGTGCAGTTCCAATCCAAAAATTGGTATAACATCGTATTCAAAACTTTTCTCAAAAACCTTTTCATATTATCAAGGAAAGTTTCCAATTTCAGTTAAAATGTCAAAATGAATCTTCAGGGTATTCAGAGGTTTGCATATTCAGGTCACAAGGTGAAGAACGAATCATGTCAAGTATCAAAGGAATAAAACAGGGTTCAGTTTATCAAGGGAACTCAGAATCAGATACCATGTCAGAAGGGTTCATAATCAAATTCTTATAACAAGGTTCTAATCAGGGATTTATAGGCAAGGGAATCATATGAAAGGTTCAAGTAAAGGGAATCATAGCAATGGCATCAATACAGAAACTGACAGATCAGAAAATGAAAGAGATCATGAGAAACCTGTGAGAAGGTTCAGAATATCTGTACCTTAATCGGAACGCAAACAAAACGCAAAGATAGCAAAACTGACAAGAGTCAAACCACTCCATCTTCACACCTAAAGGAGTAGAAGACAAGATTACCAAAGGGTTCTTAATTTCCAATTTAGTTCGTCTTTCCATTTTAGGTAACTTCCTCTTTTTAGTAACTTTCCTCATTTAGAAATATTTGTTATTAACATTCCCGTTCATTAACTTAATGTATTAGAGATGACCATATTCATAGTTAAATGTTCATAATGTCATTTACATCAGTTTAAGGTTCATAATGTAGTTTTCATAATTTTTAGGGTTCAATATGTAGTTATCACAAATTTAGGGTTTAAAGTGTCATTATGATAAGATTAGGGTCTAAAGTGTAAATATATTCAAGTTACAGGTTTTGACAAGTTAATTCCTTTAGTTTTAGTAAAAATAACCATTTACACCCTTTAGTTTATAAAATAAACACATAACACTCTTTTAATAACTTTTACACTTCTCATAGATTTTACACTTAATTTAGACCTGTTTTACATGATTTTTTATCCTTATAAGAACTCAGAATAAAAATTCCCAAAAATTCATAGAAGTGCCCAGATGTCTTAAGAATTTACCCAAATTTTTCCAGAATTTATTATTAAGTAAAACTATAGTTTAAAAATCCTTTGTTTCAGGTTGTCCAGATTTCTGAAAAATTTTAACATACAAAAAGTAAGCAGTTCAAAGCCCCATCAATAAAATTCATAAAAATCTGGAAAAATTCCAGAAATTCACCTATATCCCATATATTAACCTACTATAATTTTAGGTCTCAACTCTTTATATATTTCAAATTAAAAATCATAAACTACAGGTGAATTTTCGTAACCCGAAATACAGTTTTGACACCCGATCTCATAAATTCAGAAAAAGTGACTTCCCTACCTCTAAAAATTACAAGGTTAATTTCTACAGAAAGCTATTTCATTGAACTTCATTTTAAACCCCAGAAACGCCCAATAACACGTTCAAATCATTTAGTTACATTCGATTTAAGTTGGATCTTTTCCTGGATCAGTAGCAGTTTCACAGAATCATGCATAAACTTAGGGTTTTATCATTCTAATTCTTAATTCTTGACACAAGACCATTATAGGTGAGTCCATAACATATTTAGGTTGATTAATCACAGGTCATACATAATCAAATCGAATAATTTCATCACATATACTCCTGGTCCGATTTATACATATTAGTGTTTCATTATTTCATGTAATAACTTAATGATTTCATGAGACATCTTTTATCATCATATGTATTTTAATGACCATAACATCAAGGAAACAAAACAAGAATCACAAGAAGGATAATACAATACCCTTGAAGCGTGATCAAAACACAAGAACACCACACAATCAAAGCACCAACGATTTCTTTCCTTCTCTTCTTCTCCTTGTGGTGATCGAACAACAAAGACAACAATAGGGTCGATTATGGTTTGTTCAAGAACACGAGTGGATAGTAAAACAAGTGGATATGATTACCTTAAGACAAGAACACAATCAAGGCCACCAAAACTCCTTTGGTTGCTGCTGTGGATCGACAAGGAGGGACAAGGAGAGAAGCCGAATATTTTAGAGAGAGAGTAGCTAGGGTTTTTGGTTTGTTCGGTTTGTAAAAAAAAAGAAAGACCGAATGTTTTTATTTGCACAAAATAGGAATGGATCAATGTTATTTTGGGCTAAATAAATTAATTAAATACATGCTTATCTCTTCTCTTGGACTCATGGGCCGAAATTCTTGAGTGTTAGGCACAATATGGATCGATTGGCCTAAGTTGTGATTGTAGTGATTTTTATTTGTACATTGTAAATATAATGTAATGTTTTATTAGTTAGCTTCAGTCATTAGGTAACTTAGATCATAATCATTTTTAGGTTAAGTACAATAAATGTTACTTATATGATCTTCATATGTTCTTAAAATTTCATTTGAGGGCATTTTTGTCAATTCATATTATGTTAAGATTTCGGGTTTTACATTCACTTTCAATCACCTACAACGCCTACTGCTATCCTTTAGTCCATTTTAGCAAGGTCTCAACTGCTGGAAAGATCCCCATACAAACGGGATAAATTTTACGAGTCGAAGGGAACATTTAAAGCTAAATGGGTATAGTTTGGTTCGAGTTCTGGTGATCTTGCTTAAGTGTGAACGTGCCACAGCTTTCTGACATCTCTTTGTAAGTCTCTACAACGCCCTAACGCTTCACATTCATGTAAAGCATGCATCATGCAAAATATGTATTTATATACGAACGTATGAAACATTAAGAATATAACAAGCACGTATAGCGTTAAACCATTAGATATACTCGTATAGAAGCATTTCAAGAACTCAAAAACATACTCATAAATTGTATATTGATTCAAATGAAACCAACGCGAGTTATAATTAAACACTAGTCAAACCGGATAAATTCTTAACCTAGAAATACGACTAAGTGATCCTCTTTCCAAAACTACCTATACTACTCATTATACGCTCGGTTTATTTTGTAACCTTACAAGAAACGTATATATATTTTCACATGTATTAAATCACGACTCAACTATCTTCGTTTTTCCTCCTTTATGATACCAACAATAAGCTCTCAAAGGCCATTAAAAAGCCGCGAACTATAGGCCAACCTACTGCCTAAAACACTTAGGAAATACATGGTAATTTTCAAAATCTACTTCATGCGACCAAGCCACAAACCACTGTTGTATTTTTGAAATCTTGTATATAACATATCTAAATTTTTACACCACTCGATAGGCAGGCTGGCAAACTACACTTTTCATGTTTTAAGCTCGAACTCACAAGCTCTTAAACACGCTTAAATTAATTCGTTTTGGTTGTCACTCGATATGACCCATGTGAAAATTCAAAAATTAATATAACCTTAAACTATTTTTCCGGTTTGGACTATATCAAACCCAATAAGAAATGACGTTAGACCAGCCCACTGGGCCCATATGATACATTTTTAGAACCACAAAAATAGCCCAAGTCCAGGCCCAAAACAGTTTACATGCCCTCGCTTCTAAAATTCTAAATGGGCCTTAAGTTAAATCGTTAATTGGCCCATTAACACAAAAATAATCTCTTTTCTGGAATAAGCACTTGGAATAAGTTAAACTGAACTTAATAGAGCTATATAAATTTTAGAATATTTTTCCCGTTATTTTTATGCAAAAAGGACTAAAAATGTAACGCGCTTTGACTAGAAGGACTAAAACTGCCAACCTGAGAAACTTATGGACTGAAACTGTGAAAACAGTTTATAGAGGACTTAAATTGATATATCTTTGAACTTCAAGCATTATATGGACATATGGACAAGTATTGGACTATTATGGACTATGGACTTAACCGAAGGACTAACGACGTAACGCACGCACAGTTTGGGTAAAAAGTATAAAAGCTGAAAAGGACAAGGACCAATTAATTCCACTTGACATTCTTAGTTTATTTTTCTATTTTTCACCCCTCATTTCATATGCATTTTACATTTTAAGTTGTGCATTATTTAAGTTTCGCTATTAGAAATTTAGTGACTCCACTTTGCATATCATTTCATCATAAATTTTGAGGAGATAATATTTTGAGTCGAGTAACATAAGAACCAAGATAATAGCATATGTATATTATTTTTAACTTGAAGCATTTTAAGCATATCACACTCATATCACCGATCAAATCGTTATACGATTTCTCATTTCCACATTCGTTATTAGTAGTAAGTTAGACTCTTAGACTTCGCTTATATTCAGGTCTCGTATTGAAGAAGTTTTCGTGATCGTTTACTTGACCTTATAATTCCATCTTGTCAGATACACCCAAGGTGAGTCGTGGCCCCTCTTTTCATTGTTTGTGTTAATAACTTTTGGGGGAGATACATGCTTGAAAATATTTTACTCACTTATCAATTATATGATTTGCTTGACGTTTATACTTCTATGAGCACTTTGAAAACTCTTATGACTTACCGTGAGTCGTGGCCCCTACTTTTAATACTTGTTTTTAATAACTCTTTTGGGGGAGATACATGCTTTAACTGTTTTAAGTTTACTTATATACTTTGAAAACTCTCATGATTTACTCAAAATCATCGACTCTGTTTTACAAGTTTGAATCACTCTTTGAAAGGAATATATGCTCGTTATACTTGCGAATTGCTTGCTAGATTAAACACTGAATTTGAAAGATAACATTTTCAAACTACTTGACGTAACATGATACCGAGACTCGTTGTATGCATTCATATAGCAAATGAATGTACTGTTAACTTTACTATGATATTTCTACATTTCACTGGAAATAATTGCCAAAACTGAAGTACGCCTATTCTATGAACCCTTGAAACCTATATTGCCTAAGTTTACTTTATTGCCATAAAGTCCCTCGATCATGAGCCATTAATCACTGCGGTGAGTGCGAATATAGTGAACAGCTTCGAAACCTGTTAGAGGCTGACGACCTATCCCACTAAATACTTGGACGGAATGCCTACATGGTTAGTCGTATTTAGTCGCGATCCACTATATTTGAGAAAAATAGGAATTGGCAAATCACCTATTACATGAGGGCAAAACTTTCGTCATTAATTTGATGAACACCTCCGTTTTACGGTACACTGTTAACGTTTTGCGTGTCATGAGGCTTAGGGCAATATAACTTTATGAATATATGAATGTTTCATATATATTAAGATACAGCTGTATTTAGTAAACCACCACTCCACACTGCTAGATTACAGACACTAGATTATTATTTTCACTATGTGTTCGGATTATGGATTCTGTACTTGAAATTTAATTGTTATCGTATGTGACTTAGTAGTAACTGTTAATAAAGACAACCCAAAATGCTTGGTATATCGTTACTTTTAAAAGTTGACCCATCATTTCATTTCGAGCGTATAACAACGTAGCTCATTTTCATTTACAACTTGAAACTTATGATCACTTGAGATCATACATGAATTACTTGTGGATTTTTATTCAACACAACTTGTTATTTAATGAAGAACTATTATTTATTTCGACAATCACTGTACACTTCTTAAAATTTATTGAAAGAAAGTTATCTTCCATTAAACTCCACGAACTCACCAACCATTGTGTTGACGTTTTAAGCATGTTTATCTCAGGTAATTAACGGAGCAGGACAAGGCACGGAGCGGGCATCTTATACTCTGATAAATAAAATAGTGTAAAATCAAATATGTCATTCCTTCAAAATTATCACACCCTTTTATGGGATTTTCAAATCAAATAATTCCCTTTTGTAACAAAAATATTATTTTGAATGACATATAACTTTCAAAACGCCCCTTCCGGGCCGTTTTCTGGAATTTTAACTTCGATCCTCACCGTAACACCCTAATTATTTTTCCGCTGCTACAAAACAAATTAGGGGGTGTTACAGATGCTGCTACAGAGGAGTTAGTGTTGGAAGAACAAGATGATACTGCTACCAGTTAATTGGTGCATGAAGATTCTGCTGTTGGTGAGAAAAAGTTGGATGAAGAACATTCTGCTGCTGGTGCAGGGCATACTGCTGCTAGTGTTCCTGATTCTGCTGCTGAGGAAGGAGATGAAGAGTCAGATGATGATACTCTTAGTTTGTCTCAGGTTATGCTTAATCTAAGAAACAAATCTTCTACACCAACAAAACCATCTGAACCAAAACAACAGTCAATTCAAACAAAACCACCTACACCTTCAAGAAAACTAGTCAAAGGAGTTGTTATTAGAGAGCCTACACCAATACCAAAACCTGCACAACCAACTACTTCATCTACAGACAAAGGCAAAGGAATTTTAATTGAAGAACCCAAGCAGAAGTTCAAATTTCAATCTAAAGAACAAAAAGAACAACAGAGTCAAACAGATGAAGAAGTTGCCAGAAGGGTACAAGCAAAACTTGATGCAGAAGAAAATGAAAGGAGAAAGCAAGAACAAGCTGATTGGGACATAGCTATGAAGGCTCAAGAAGAAGAAAGAGAGAGATACACTCCTGAAGAGCAACAAAGTGCTATAGATGATCTGTTGGGAGAGTTTAGAAAGAAACAGAGTCAAAAGAAAAGTGGTTATAAGAAGAAGAAGCCTTCAAGAGCTGATCAGATAATTTACATGAAAAGCTATCTGAAGCATCAAGCCTACTGGAAAGCTAGCTCTTTCAAAGGGATGACTCATGCTGCTATTGAGAAGGCATATTTTG
Source organism: Artemisia tridentata subsp. tridentata (assembly GCA_021014915.2). NCBI lineage: Eukaryota > Viridiplantae > Streptophyta > Magnoliopsida > Asterales > Asteraceae > Artemisia > Artemisia tridentata. The sequence continues at coordinate 393,789,701 of CP139505.1, forward strand.
AGGCTTATGCAAGGATAAACAGACCTATTGAACCCATGTCAGATGTTGATATTGCAAAACTTACAAGACATATGGCACCAAGGGCTTATATGAATCTAGAAACAAATGTTGCAAAGCCTAAGAAAAAGTCTGAAGGTGTTATGGGAAGTGAGGAGAGTAAGAAAGCAAAGTCTGATGTGATTGAGGAAAAGGTGGCAATTGAGAAAGAAAAAGTTGTGAAAGAGGAGGAGAAAGAAGGACCAAGTGTTGGTGAAAAGAGATCTGGGAGAAGGTTAAAGATGCAAGCTAGGAGGAAAAAGAAGAGAAGGGTAGTTGTGGAAAGTTCTGAATCTGAAAGTGAAGGTACAAAGAAGAAAAAACAATCAGAGGAGTTTTACAAGAAAATAATTGAGTTACAACAATTGACTCAACTTGTATCTGATGATGAGGATACATTTGTTGATACAGCTCCCTTAAGTGAGAAAACTTCTGTTACTGGATATGAGGGTAAGACACCTTGGTTTGAGCTACATAGGGTTGGTGGCAGAATTCAAAGGTTTAAGTCATTTCCTCAAATGCTTAAAAATCTGGATAGGGAGGATTTGATAAACTTATGGGGATTAATCAAAAACAAGTATGGATATGCCAGACCACAAGATGAGATTGATAGAGTTCTATGGGGAGATCTGATGGTTATGTTTGAAGTTGATCATGAAAACACTGTGTGGAGAGAACAGACGAGGAGTACTAAGATTAATCTGTGGAGATTATATGAATCATGTGGAGTTCATGAGCTAGTGCTGGAGGGAGGACTTATAATGTATATGCTGGTTGAACAGGATTACCCTTTGGCTATATCTACACTTAAGATGATGATTGAAGGAGATATTAAACTTCTTGTTAATAGTTGGACTCAAATGGTTCTTGATCTTATCAGAATGATTCAAAGAAAACTCTATGGGCAGGATTTTGGGAGAACAAAGGAGCGGTAAGTGTTTGGAAGCATCCTCTTGGTGTTTATCTATGCTTATAAGAAACTTGATGATTTTGAAGGAAAATATCAAGTTTAGGGGAGGATTGTTGGGTTTGAAGATGCTGCTGCTACATTTGTTATACTGCTGTTCATGATACTTAAGGAAAATACACTAAGTATGATTCTGCTGCTAAGGCTAAATCATTCTACTGCTAGTGTATACATTCTGCTGCTGGAGTAAACTGAAGATTGGAGAAATAAGCTAAGTGTGATTCTATTGCTAGCCTACGAGGATTCTGCTGCTAGAGTAATCATCCTGCTGCTTATTAGATAAATGTGTAAAGTTTGTTAGATAATTATGGTAATGATTCGATTTGATATTATCTTGTATAGGAAGTCTTTGTAACCGACTAGGACTCCTTAAGTCTATAAAAGGAGGATCTAGGGTTAGGGTTTAATAGACACGCGTATCATTGTATTGTTTATCACTTCAAGGTTTCTTGTAACCCTGTTACTTTTGAGTAACCGTATTGAATATATTGAAGTGTTTTGAGAGAACTCGGTTGTGTTCTTCTTAAGATTAAGTGTTAGATTCCGGATAATACTTAATAGTCATTCAAGAACAGTTTCTATACCTATTGTCTTAGATCTACATCTAGGATAATTAACACGAACAATAGCTCATCTGGGATCAACAAGTGAGTCTTAATCTCCAGTCTCCTTTGAGCTTTCTCCTCATTAGATTGAAATTTGTGATAGAAAACAAGCAAATAAGTTCTTGGACCGTTTTGGACTCTAGGTTGTTTAGACCTTGATCTAGGATAAACAATAAGAACAATGATAATAATAAGCACAGCGGATTAAACAATAAGAACATCAATATTATCAACAAGGTTTTTCATCAATCACTCCACGCCTCAAATATTATTTGATCAGAATAATACGGTTACACTAATCTTGTAACAGGAATCAAGAGATTCTTGAGGCGACTAACTCTAGTCTAGACGTTTACAAGACAATACGCCCTAGACACACATACACACACACACACACACTTTTCTGTATTCTACATTGTGGAAGACATAATAGAAAACCTGTACCCTATGTCTCTTTATATAATAGAGACATTAGGGTTTACAAAAGAATAAAATAAAATAATAAAAGATTTCGTTGTAATCTTCTATCTTTTTGAACTTTCATCTTTTGTCACTTTAAGCCCTCATGTTTCATTCTTCTATTTATTTTGTCTCATCAAATCAAGAATCCCAACAATCTTCCCCTATTTGATGATGACAAAACAAACAAAGTCGTGTACGAACTTCCCTAGACGAAGTAGAAAAGTTGAGATGTGATCATCTCCCTGAATGAAACAAATCTTGTCTTCCCCTTAAACCATGCCATGCCACCACAATATCTCTTCCCCTTTTTGTTATCAACAAATAGAGAGTGAATAAACAGTAGAAACTTTCCCTCGAGTGATGCATGTACATAAAATGATTCTTCAAATCTGTAGGCTGTATATATTGTTGAAGAAAAATAATCATTACCAATTTGATGCTGAAGTAGAAGAAACCAACCCTGTGTCTTATGCCTTGTACTAAATACGACTTCGAACGTATACTTCACGTATAGGGAGACCGCAATCTCTTGACAATAATCACTGAGCACAATAATGTAACTCCTTCAAGTGTTTTGTCAATTCGTAGTCACCTGAATGAACAAACAAGTTACCTTTAAAGTGTAACACCCACCTTAAGATATAATAAGACACAACCTTGAAAAATTCCACCGCATCATCAAATAAGCAACAAATACTCCTCTTCGCCAATAAGAAAATTAATTCGAGCCTTTAAAACTTTAAGGAACGGAAAACAAATCCAAAAACCTTGTGTGTGTGAACTACTCCTGTGTGTGTGATCACCATATAAATCCATACATACTTCCCCTCACTGCTCGTAACTCAAGCATCTATATCGAACCAAAAACTACTAGCAGCAGAATTAATCGTACATCGATAGCAGTAGAATATAAAGCTAGCAGTAGTAAAATCATATCGAGCAGTAGAAACAAATACCAACTAGCAGCAGAATAAATTTCGTAGCAGCAGTATCTTTAACGAGCAGTAGGAACAATTTGCGTAGTAGTAGAAAAATAATAAAAATCTTCGAGCAGCAGTACTTATGAAGCTAGCAGTAGAAATTATATCAAGAGCAGTAGTATCACGCATAGAAAGCATCATTAAAAATCTCAACTAGCAGTACTGTCAAATAATTACTCGTAGCAGCAATATCTCCACCAATCGCATCACGTTATCCACCACATGACAAACACAGAAGACGACAAGCTTCAATGAATCCATTTGCAAGAACCTCATCCACTATAATAATAAATTAGTACGAGGTATAATAATGAACTGCCGTCCCATGGTGCACTCTTCGATCAGATCCACTCATTCAATCTTCCCCCGATCCATTATGCAACTTTCAACCAATCACTAATCCACAAATCTCAATAACTGATTAAACAATATAGCAATAGATATACCAATTTATTATACCGATTGATATACTGATTGATTATACAACGGCTTTGTGGCCTAGCGGTTAACCGTTCATTCGGTTAAGCGTGCTCGTGTGAGAGTAGTACTGGCTTGGGTGACCTTCCGAGAAGTCTTCACATGAGGGCCACAAAGTTCCCTTGGTAAGGCAATGAAGAGGAGAGCCTGTAAGCCAATATTGCGCAGGTTCGAATCAGAGCCGCCCCCGGTTTTCATCCGGCCGTTACTCCAGCGAGGAAACTCGTGTGGAGGCAATACGGTTTCTGGGCGGAAGCCGTTAAAAGTCCTCACTACGCCAGCGTGGGCCCGGTTCAGACAACATAGTCTGGGTACGTGGTGGATGAGGGCCTGTCGATGTGACGGGTGCGACTCCAATCCAAAAAATGAAAGTCACCTTCCAAAAAAAAAGATATACTGATTGATTATACCAGCCCCACTTGATATTCGATTTGAATATATTATGTAGATCACGACAAACCTTATAATAATCGAAAACTCAAATCGAATCTTTATCAGTAGGGTGATTATAGCCGAACACCCCCTGTAGGGGGTGTGTTGACTTTCCCCTGCTGCCGCCGCTTGTACTGTCTGCTTTGTCGGATTGTACATTCCATCAAAATAGGGGGGCCCCACCCACTAGGGGGTGTTACCATAGTAGGACCCTTATCAGTATAATCGCACCGACCAATATTAATGACCACTCAATTCTTAATATAATAGTCGACCCACTTTGTACGAAGTAACAAGCAAATATTTTATTCAATTTCGAAGCACAGACCCATGATAATAAAATTGAAGTACGAGGTTTTATTTTTGTCGCCAAGTAGATTTATCACAACAGCAGAATTAAAATCATGCCTTTTACTTCGAATCTGCATCTCATTGACACTAAAAATCTTGACAATGAACCTTGTATCATCCCTAGATCGAGAGCCCCCTCTCTGATACCACCTGATAGAACTTATGTACGCCATCATCAAATAAGTTCTTGGACCGTTTTGGACTCTAGGTTATTTAGACCTTGATCTAGGATAAACAATAAGAACAATGATAATAATAAGCACAACGGATTAAACAATAAGAACATCAATATTATCAACAAGGTTTTTCATCAATCACTCCACGCCTCAAATATTATTTGATCAGAATAATACGGTTACACTAATCTTGTAACAGGAATTAAGAGATTCTTGAGGCGACTAACTCTAGTCTAGACGTTTACAAGACAATACGCCCTAGACACACACACACTTTTCTGTATTCTACATTGTGGAAGACATAATCAAAAACCTGTACCCTATGTCTCTTTATATAATAGAGACATTAGGGTTTACAAAAGAATAAACTAAAATAATAAAAGATTTCGTTGTAATCTTCCATCTTTTTGAACTTTCATCTTTTGTCACTTTAAGCCCTCATGTTTCATTCTTCTATTTATTTTGTCTCATTAAATCAAGAATCCCAACACTTAAAAAAGTACACATAGTGGGCTATGACACAAAGTACAGGTTTAATGATTGGGCGCCACTTTTTAAGTGACACATGTCGACTTCTCAATTTTTCAAGAAAAGTAGCCGGGTGACCGGGCCATTTCAGGAAAGTCGCTAATTTCGGGCCTGAAAAACCCAACACTTCTAACGATCAGGCTATAAAATTAAATTCCCCTTATTTTAATACGAATATTAGATTGTTATGTAATATAACAGGGTTTGCAAGAACCATTGGTTTTGCAGACATCATACACATGTGCAGAGGTAACACATTTTCATCCATTTAGACATTTGTTAGGTATTTCCTAATGGCCTTCAAATGAATTCCGTTACGCTAATTTGACTTTGTTTGCTGTTTGTGATATGTATTTCATTGTATGTTTAATTTTCTGTTACAGTGACTCTAAAAGGTGGAAATCTGGAAACTGATGCAGATACAGATGGTTGCACAAGTAAACATGCTCAACCAGTATCAAAGACTTTGAAACAACTTTTAGAACAATTATAGAGAAAATGTGCTTTAGAAAACTATAATTTAATTTTGTGTTTTTAATCATCATGTTATTATGTCCATAGAAGTTAACTTTTCCTTAATCGTCCAACTGTTTAGGGGATCAACAAGAGAGGCTGCACTTTCTTCAATTATTCAGATATTTAGCTTTGGCTATCAACACAAATTTGCTGAGCAAAAGTCAGTATTTTTTTCGGGTATTTTGTAATGTAGACTTATTGTATGTATTGATGGAGAAAATGTTTCTTGTGCTCTTGCAGCTTCACTGAGTTACTTTACCAGTTTTTGAAAGCATTTAAAAGGAGTTCGGCTAAAGAGAGTTGTTTGGGTGTTGAGGCTTTAGGTAGTTTGCTCTCTTGAAGTATCAGTGTGTTTTTTCCCCATTTTGCATTTGTTTATATATTTTTTTTTCTCGCAGGATTGCTAGCTATTAACATTGGTTGTGGGAAAACAGTCAAGAACTGTATAAAGAATTAGCCCCGATTCTTTCAGAAGCTCTCAGCACTGAGTCTAATTCAAAGAAGCTAAAATTAGTATGCCCTTGCCAAAATTCTTAGTATACTTATATGATGTGCGGGTCAGATGTTTACTTCCGTTAATATTTATTTAATTATTAGTATTAATTAAAGACTTAATGTGGTAGATCTTGGATAGTTTGGTTGTTATCACGTTCATTGGGGGCAATGAATTGGAAGAAACTGAAAGATCTATGCAAAGTATTTGGCATTTCATGCATTCAAGAGCACATCTAAAGGCAAGTTCTTGAGATATTCAAGCACACTTGTGGAAAATTCGGTATGTGTGGTTATTAAAAAAAATTGGAAATTTTGCTGATTCTATTTTGGGTTTGTATAACAGGATGCTCAGAGTGCAGCTATACTCTCCTGGTCACTCCTTTTGAGTACCATGGATAGTTGGAGTCTCAATTACAAACATTGGCGAGGGTATTTCTTTATATCTTATTAGTTATTTTCTCGACAGAGCAGCCCAAACAACTTATTTGAAATTCACAAATAATCAGTTTCTTACTTATGATTTCCAAAACTATATTATCAGAATAAAAACAATTGGACCTGTTTGACCCGTTTACCCATTTGACCTATTTTGAGATACATTTTAGCCCAAACCGACATTATTTTTTATCCATAGGGCAATTCCATTCTTTAAGAAGTTACTAGAAGCAGACCACGAATCTATTGTCATTGGAGCTAGGCAAGCACTATCTCTAATATATGAACTAGGGTGCCTCGAGAAATTTGAAGGTGACACATCAGCACAGGAGGAGATGAATGCTGAGACTGAAGTAAAGGTAACTTTTATATCTTTAACTACGATCTATAGTTTTTATGGTTACAAGTAATATGTATATGACTTTTAGGAAAATGGTCATGTCCAGGAAATTTCTGAAGGTGACACATCTGCACAAGAGGAGATGAATGTCGAGACTGTAGTAAAGGTAACATTTCTATCTTTAACCCTAAGATATTTACTTATTTTTCATGGTTATAAGTTTTAGTATGCGCCAGTCTTCTTCATTTGGCCGCATTCCATCAATATGGATCAAAGAATCCATTGGGTGTACATTTAGAGATGGATAAAATTGCTTCTTACCCTTATTTTTAAGTTATGCTATGTAGTAGCCTTGAAATATCAATGAAATCCCATTGGGGATATGCTATAATATGTTTACTTGGTAATATAATACTCATTAAGAGGGCTAGGAAGGATTTATCGAAAAATGTACTTTAAGGTTTGACGTTCAATTGCCAAAGGAATACTCATCAAGTGGAATCTACGAAGTAATTAGGATATATATTTAGTTAGATCAAGGGTATTCCAGATTTACAGGTTAAAACTTTTACTGTTTCTATAATCTGATTCAAGGTTGGTGCAGAGAATGGATTATTCAGTGATAGTTTTTGATACTGCTCCCACCGGGCATACGCTTCGGCTTTTGCAATTTCCATCAACACTGGAGAAAGGTCTTGGCAGAATGATCAGTTTAAAGAGTAAATTTGGTGGTTTGTTGGGTCAGGTATTTTTCATGACTCCATTAAATTAGAAGGCAAATTTTACATGTTGCCACCTTTAAAAATTGTACATCTTTAAGAGAAAAGGTCACTTCGATGAACGAATAGAACCCACAGTTTTGGATTCTCAAATACTTTATGTCCATTGTTCAATGCGCTAATCTATGATTACAAAAACAATGTTATTACAATCATTATCTGAATCTCTGAATCAAACAATCCAGGATGTTTTATGCATTAAAAATAGGCCTGAGTGACTTTTAACCGTGTGACCCATTTGAGATAAATCATAAATGACAACCCAAATCGACCCATTCCATAAGTAAATGGGTCAAAGTTGTTTTAGTTTCTTAATTAACGATGTCTTTTCTAAAAAAATGGGTCAAAGTTGTTGCCTACTCACGTGTATTGTGCACTCCTAACGACCATGTGCCATTGTATATATGGTATTAATTACTCTACGTAATAATAGCCTTAGAGCTGTGAGGACTGAGGACAAAGTATATTTAGCTTGGAGCCTTTAGTTTGAATATGTTGTAGAAAGGGGAAGGGGTGGGGGGTCTCAAAGACTTATAATCGCTTGATCATAGTTACATTTATCCTCATTAAGCACATCCAAACTCTTCCCTGAATTTTCATCCTCTACTCTTCAATCCTATCATTCCGTAATATTATCGCTTAAGCTGGTTGCTTGTACGTAGATGAGTCATTTGTTTGGTGTTGGAGATGAGTTAGGCGAGGATGCAATCCTTGGAAGGCTCGAGGGTATGAAGGGTGTGATTGAACAAGTCAATAGGCAGTTCAAAGATTCGGTAACCCTTCAAAGATCATAAGTAGACTGTAGTTGTGTGGCACATGCTGCCTATAATTTACATACTCAAAAGGTTTTACTTTCTTTATTAATGTAATAGGACATGACGACCTTCGTATGCGTGTGCATCCCAGAATTTCTCTCGCTATATGAGACAGAGAGACTGGTGCAGGAACTTACTAAATTCGAGATAGATACACATAATATCATTATCAATCAAGTGCTTTTTGATGAAGAAGGTAAGTCCATGTGAATACAATCTTTTAATTTTCATTTTAATTTTCATTTTGAGGTTTTTCCTTGCAAATTCACCATTAATTACAAATTACATGTTTCTAATCGTGTTTTAGGTGTTGAATCCAAGTTGCTCAAAGCTAGAATGAAAATGCCACAAAAATACCTCGATCAATTTTACATGTTATGTTGGGCTACAAAGTACTGCTACATGAAGAAAGTCAAAGTACTGCTCGATAGAAGTCAAAGTACTGCTCATGTTCTAAAGAAGTCAAAGTACTGCTAAAGATAAAGGACTGATATGCAAATACGTTTAAGGATTAATGTGTAATTCTAGAATGTTCATAGAGTTATTATTAGATTATAATTAGAATTACTTGTCGTTCAAGTATTGTAAACCGACTAGGGTTTTCCTTGTGCCTATAAAAGGACCCCTAGGTTGGCATTAGAGATACGAGATTATTAGAGAAAAGTATTAGTCGATTATTAGAGTATTAGTGTTTAGAGTTTGTTAGTGAATCTGTGTAAAGTAAGCAGGTTCAAGGTTTAATATAATCAAAGTTTTGTGTTAATTCTTCTTAGCTTTGTTGAAGTAGATTCCGCATACTTAACAAAGTATATCAGCGTTTCAATATTAGTAGTTTTGGATTTATCCAAGGTTGCTAAACCCTTAAACAAGCTACAAGTTAGTTTGGTCAGAAGTATATCGATCCAACAAGTGGTATCAGAGCTTGTGTGGAGACTCTGATTAAGAAGAAACCCTTAAAACCAATTTAACAACAAACCCTAAACGATGACGACTGAAGCTGCACCAATCCCATCCATCACCTCACTCAGAATTCCTATTATCAAGAAGGGAGAATATGATCTCTGGAGCATGAAGATGAGGCAGTACCTTGCTATTACAGACCATGCTCTATGGGATGTGATTGTCAATGGTAATGTTGTTCTTGACGAACCTGTAGAAGTTGAAGGACAACCTAAACCACCTAAACCAACCTTGCCAGCAGCTACAAAGAGAAATCAAGATAAGGCTCTCAACATACTGCTGTCTGCTATTCCTGATGGTCACCTACTAAAGTTCCATGATGCTAAGGATGCAAAGCAATTGTGGGCTGCGATCAAGACAAGATTTGGAGGTAATGATGCTTCCAAGAAGATGCATAGAAACTTATTGAAGCAGCAGTTTGAAACTTTCACTGTTGGTGAAAGAGAAGGTCTTGATGCTGCCTATGACAGATTCCAAAATCTACTTAGTATGCTAGAACTGTATGGAGCAGAGGTATCTGTTGAAGATGCAAACTTGAAGTTCTTAAGAAGTTTGCCATCTGTCTGGCATGTGGTTGCTACTATGATTAGAGGACAACCTGGATTGGAGTCTATGGACTTTGATGATCTCTACAACAATTTGAAGGTGTATGAGCAAGAGATGAATGGTCACAGTTCTCAGAAAACTCACAACATAGCTTTTGTGTCTTCTGAAAACAGAAGCAGTACTTCTACTAAAAGTACTGCTTATCCTTCTCAAAGTACTGTTGGTGATACACAGCATGTTTGCACAACCACTACTACCCCCAACCCATCACCAACAAACAACACCAATTCTGATGATGTTGTATGTTCCTTCTTTGCACAACAAGCCACTTTACCTGTTACCTATCAAGAAGACTTGTTGCAGATTGAAGAAGATGCTTTAGAGGAGATTGACATAAGATGGCAAGTAGCCATGATCACTGCAAGGATCAAGAAGTTCATGAACAAGACAGGAAGGGGAATTGATTTCAAAGCCAAACAGGGTATCACTTTTGACAAATCCAAGATTGAATGTTTCAATTGTCAAAAGCTTGGACACTATTCTATGGTTGCAATGGAAGACTTTGATTGGAGCACAGCTTTTGATGAGGAACCAGGATATGCTGCTTTGGAATCAAGAGATGGTCTTGGAAGCTTTGACTGGAGCATGGAGGATGAAGATGAACCTGTTCAGATTGCTATGGTAGCTACTTCACCAAGTTCATCCAATGTCTCTGAGGTATGCTCTAAGTGTAATGATGTGTATCAAAAGTTGCTTAAAGACTATGTGACTGAAAGAGATAATTGTAGAACAGCTAGGTCTGAGGTAGCTGGTTATCAATTAACTTTAGAGTCAATGGAAGCCAAAATATTAACACATGAAAATAATGAAATGGCTTGGGGAGAAAAATATGAGCAACAAGATTATCAATTAAAATTAAGTGAATGGAAGTTAGGATGTAAGGTGTCTGAATTAGAAAAGATTACTAAGGAAAGAGATGCTTTGTTAGAAAAACTTGGTAGTATTAAACAGGCTGGTCTATCACATGTTCAATTTGTTGAAAAACAAAGAAGAATAAACAGTAGAGCTGGACTAGGTTATGATGTTGAGGATAGTAGTTCAAATGAGATTCCACCTAGTGAAAAGGAACCAATTAGTTCAGAGGAAATCTCAACCACTGAAGATGAACTTACTAGCTCAGAAGAAAACACATCTAGGAATGAGGAACCAATTAGTAAATCACCTCCTGAGTTTAAGAAAGATAAGGAGTACCACTCAGTTCCTCCACCCACTGGTAGGCTTCAACCACCTAGGACAGATGTTTCTTGTTATGGTATAGACAACCTAGAGTTTAGGAGGAAGCTTACTGGTCAATCTAGTTCTGAGAAACCCAAGGATGATTTTCAAAGGGGTAATGATCAAAAGTTTCCTACAGCCTTTCAAAAACAAGCAGTACCTCCAAAATCTTTTCAAAGTACTGATAGACATTCAGCAGTACCTCCAAGAGAAACTTTTCAAAATACTGCTAACTATAGGAAACCTTTTAATCATAATAGAGGATTTGGGAATATGGAACAAAAATTATGTTATGTATGCTATAGTCCTGATCATTTGATTAAGCATTGTGACTTTCACTCAGAAATATTAAGTCAGTTCCCAAAGAATAGACCTGCCAACCATAAGCCAAGGGAGACTAGACCAGTTTGGAATCACTCAAATAGGGTTAACCATAGTAATTTCTCTAAAGACTATAGGTACCCTCACCAGAAAAGACCTTTTTCAAAACCATCAGTACCCTCAAGTACTGATAAGTCTAAGGTTTCTCAAGCAGTACCCTCTAAAAGTACAGCTAAGTTTTCACCCAGTCATGGTACTGCTAACACTCTTTCACATAAAAGACCTAAGAGATTCACTTCATATAAAAGGTCTTACACCTCAAGCAGAGTACCTAGGTCAGAGAAACCTAAAGTCAAACGAAATTGGGTTAAGAAAGAAAGTACTGATGGGGAACAAGCAGTACTTTCATCAGATAAGGGTGAAACAGGGAGTGTTGTTGATAATACAACACAGGACATGGGACCAAAACAAATAATCATTGACCATGCCTTCAAAACCAGTGGAGATTACATACTGAAGGAATTCAAGTATGTCACTCCACAAGGGGAACACAAGTCAGTAATGGCTTGGGTTCCTAAAAGAAACTAACCCTTTTCTTTTACTGTGCAGGGCAACCCAGAAGAGGAGCTTAAAGATCATATTATTGTTGATAGTGGTTGCTCTGGCAGCATGACAGGGGACAAGGAGATCCTGTCAGATTTTAAAGCATATTATGGAGGAAGAGTTGCATTTGGTAATGATCTTGATGGAGGGAGAATCACTGGCAAAGGAACCATCAAGGCTGGATGTATTGATTTTAAGAATGTTAGATATGTGAAGGAGCTCAAGTTCAATCTTTTGTCAGTTTCTCAGATTTGTGACAAGAAGTACCCCATTCTGTTCACTGATACAGAATGTCTTATTCTCTCTCCTAAGTTCAAGTTTGTTGATGATCACTTGGTAACATTGAAAGTACCAAGAACCAATGATGTGTACAGTTTAGACTTAAAGAGTCTTGATGAACTCAAATAAGTACATTTTATTACTATCATTTATCCTATTAATTTGACTTGTTTTACTATATTATGTATGAGGATTGATACTTAATCGTTTACTTTTGTAATTCTCAGGTAAAAACAAGCATTTGGTGAAACTTGGCGATTTTGGACTAATAATGGAGCAAAACGTGCATAAAGTGAAAGTCTACTGACATGGACAAGATCAAGTCAATTCTGCTCCAGATGCGCCGCATCTCACTCTCGACATGCGCCGCATCTATATCAAGATATCACCAGATACGATCCAAGATACAAGAGGACATGCGCCGCATCTAATCATGGAGTTACGCCGCATCTTCTGGCGGTGTACGAATATTCCTGAATATTATAATCTTGGACCCCACGCGAAGTTAAGTACATGCGCCACATCTACTTAGTAGATGCGCCGCATCTTCCCTCAGACAGAAACTATAAATACCCCGTAGACCAGACGAATTAAAGGTTCCGGAAAACCTAAAACCGAAGACCGAACAGGAGGAACAAAGGACAAATTCAGTCAAGGAGGCAGCACAAGACACACCCAAATCAAAGATACAAGAGCTGTAAGAAGGTGCTGCATGTGTTTAATTCATTAAGTAGTTTTGTTTTATTGTGTTAGCAAACTTTAATTCATCAGGATTGGTGGCTTGTGTAATGTGACAACGAAAGATTGCACTCCCTTTAATACTTGCTTTCCCATCAATTAAAGTTTATATGATGATGTCTTTGGTTACTACTTATTAGTGCATTGATAACCTCGGTGTTTATTAGTGGCTTGCGGGCATTTGACTGCGGGACATAATGTGGCTCCCACGGTTATTACTAAATTGATCACTTAGGAATAACTTTTAGACATAAGTAATCATTAAGGGTTTACTCGCCGATAAGATTAGGACCAACGAGAAAGGGTTAACTACATACACTTCATATAAAGCTATCAATAAAACAAGTGACAATCTACTTAATCATAAGGACAGCCCTCTTATTGTCTCGAGTATTTATCTGTGTACGTGTGTGCTACTTGCTGATTCGTGCCTATTGGTTTATTTTATTATTTAATTGCAAACAAATCGTGCCAGTCTCTCAGGCTGAAACCCCCTTGCGTTAGGATATTAAAATACTGATTAGAATAACTAGATAATACGTTCCACTCTTAGTGATCGACACTCTACTTACCATTATCTTCATACTGACCGGGTACACTGCTCGTTAAGTGTGTGTGTTATTGATAAGTCGGCTAAATATAAATTTAAAACTTGAGTAGGCATTAAAACTGCTAAACCGCAACGACACATCACGCGCATCAAGTTTTTGGCGCCGCTGCCGGGGAGTGAATTGTTATTGTCTGTTAATTTGATTAGTATTTTAATTAGGTTTTTCTTTTTATTAGATTAATTGCATCATTGTACTATTTTGCATATTTGTTGTATTGTGTGTTAATTGTTTTCTTTTTATTTTTGTGTGTTTTATTTTTGTTTGTGTGTTTTTGTTTTTTTTATTTTTCGTATTTTTCTGTTCTGCTATCGTTGTACTGTGCTAAATCAAACGATACGGCGCATCTGATCTCTCAGATACGGCGTATTGCGTTTAATTTTTTTTTAAATACAACGCGTTTAATTAATTCGATACGACGCATCTTTTCCCCAAGATACGGCGTATCTGTTTTTAATAAGAAAATTTTTCTAAGCGATAAAGTAATACGACGCATCTGCTTTTGCAGATACGGCGTATCTGTTTTTAATAAGAAAATTTTTCTAAAACGATAATGCCATACGACGCATCTGCTTTCGCAGATACGGCGTATCTATTATTTTAATTAAAAACAGTTTGCGAATTATTAAACAGATACGGCGTATCGATCTCTGTCGATACGGCGCATCTTACTGAATCAAAAATCTTTTATTTTTAAATGTAACGAAAATACGGCGCATTAACTTTCGTTAATACGACGCATTTAATTTTAATTAGATAAGTTGATTTTTGATTAATTAATTCGATACGGCGCATTCTTAAATTCTAAAGCGGCGTATCTATTTTCTGGATAAAGTCTGATTAAATTTTAACGATTATAAGATACGGCGTATCCAACTTTTTGGATACGGCGCATCGTCTGCAGATATCAGTAACTTTAATTTTTCGTATTCCGTTTTCATTATTAATTATCTGATATATTACTTTCTCGAGCATACCCTACTGATGCTTTTGTGATCGATTTCAGGAAGTGCATGACCAGGAGTTCTACGAAGAACTTGATTCAACCTTTCGAAGATCCTGAACGAGCCCTGCATTCGCTTAAAAGGCTTTTCAACACAAGAAGCTTTGATCTTTCAAGTTCACTCGAGCTTGATTACTTTTCTGAAGAAAAAGAGGAAGTTGAAACAGAAACAATGGGCGAAAACACTACTATGGAGGAATACATGAACAATACCCGTGCTGATTACACTTCAGGAGTTGCTAGACCTAAGTTTGATGACAAGTCAAAATTTGAGTTGAAGGGTCAATTTCTCAAAGAGCTCAGAGAGAATGCTTTCAGTGGGACGGAACAAGAGGATGCTAATGAGCATGTTGAGAAGGTCCTGGAGATTGCAGATTTGTTTACCTCAGAAGGAGTCAATACCGATCAACTCATGCTAAGAATCTTTCCAATCTCACTAAAAGGAGCTGCTAACAAGTGGCTAAGGAATGAACCTGCTAGTTCAATCACTACATGGGAAGGTTTGAAGAGCAAATTCCTGAAGAGATATTGTCCACCTGCTAAGACTGCTAAAAAGATGGAGGCTATCAATAGTTTCAAGCAAGAGCCTGATGAAACCCTTTATCAAGCTTGGGAACGATTTAAAGATTTATTGATAAAATGTCCTCAACACTATCTAACCCCTATGCAGGAGATAATATTGTTTTACCAGGGACTGGACGTGCCAACTAGACAGATCTTGGATGCTAAGGGAGCTGTACCTCAGATGAGTGCAACTAATGCTAGGAAAGCGATCCAAGAAGCTGCTGATCATTCTCAGAAATGGCACGATGGGACCTCTACTAGATCTAAGAGCAGCACTAATTTTGACGGGATTGCTGCTATTCAAGCTCAATTGGATAAAATTAGTAGAGAGATGAAGAAGCGAGATGAAAGAGCGTATGCTGCCCAAGTTGGATGTGAAAAATGCGAAGGACCTCACTACACTAAAGATTGCCCGAACAAGAATGAAAGTGAGACATTTGAAGAAGCATATTACACCCAATTTGGACAACCATTCCGACCTTCGGGGAGATTTAGGGAAGCTACACCGGGATTATATCAAAGGAACAACTTCAATTCCGCTTATCAAGAAAGGAGGCAGACTTTAGATGATACTTTAAAGCAAATTATGGCCGATGCTGCTAAAAGACATGAAGAGAATACTGCTATGATCAAAGAAATCCGAGCTTCAACGGACACTACTACAAGAAATCAAGGAGCTTCAATCAAAGCATTGGAACAACAAATTGGTCAAATGAGCAAAGTTCTTCAAGAAAGGGGATATGGAAGTTTACCGAGCTCAACTGAAACAAATCCAAGAGATCATGTCAAGGCCATAAGCACCACTGAAGAAGTCACTCCTAATATACCTAGAAGATCGATGAATGGTAATGATGGTGCAAGACCCGAATTTTTCTTTAATTCTTCAATCAGCTTAAGGAGACTACTAAAAGAGAAGACAAAGATTGAAGAGGAGATCAAGGCAACAATGAAAGAAGAGAGCCCTGCAACCGACTCAAATGCCTTGCCTCATAAAGAAAGAGACCCAGGAAGTTTTACTCTACCTTGTTCTATTAATAATATATCTTTCAATAATGTGTTAGCTGACTTAGGAGCTAGTGTTAGTGTTATGCCTCTTAAGACATTCGCTACCCTAGGACTAGGAAAATTAGCACCAACTAAATTACTTATTGAATTGGCTGATAAAACAGTAAAACGACCTGAAGGGATTGCTAATAATGTGCTAGTTAAGATTGAGCAGTTTATTTTTCCTGTAGACTTTATTATACTAGACATGCCCGAGGATGTTAAGATTCCTTTAATCCTCGGAAGACCTTTCTTGTCTACTGCCCATGCTAAGATTGATGTGTTTAAAAGAAAAATTTCATTAAGGGTAGGGAATAATAAACTAGTCTATAAATGCCAAGATCCGGTTAAAAGCATAATTAGAGGTGTTTATGTGCTAGGATTAAGAGAGCGTATGGACCTCGATCTTGAAGCTAGGCTAATGGGAGAAACATTGATTCAAAACAACTCAACTAATCCTAATCATGAGAACTTTGAGGAATTCATTGACCTTAATGTACCTACCGAACTTAGACGCAATGTTGTTAATGATTCTGATGATGAGTGGTATGATTGTGTAGTAATTAATAAACGTAGGAGAGTAGTTGAGAAAACGAATTTGAACAATGATGTGTTTATTGAACTACCACCCCACCTTGCTTATTTGTGCCTATATGATAATAAGAATTTCCCGTCTATCATTTTGTCATCTCTGCCCGAAAGGGACAGGACTTTGTTTATACAGATATTAAAGAGGAACGGCGTGGAAATTAAGGACAAGCAAGGAGTGTTCAATATTACTGAATTGGCGATGAAGGAGCGTGATGTTTCCGACTCCTTCAATGATCGATACTAAAGAGCTGAACGTGAGTCTAACTTGAACACTCTGGAATAAAGACAAGTGCTTACCGGGAGACAACCCGGAGAATTTTTATTATTCTGCTTACTGTGTCGAGTCAGTCCAGGCCGCATGAGGATACGGCGCATCTCAATTCTGAGATGCGACGCATCTCCTGCAATGGTCATATCTTATTTTATTTTTCTGCATTTTTATTTTCGACTTTAAAACTATTTATCAGTTTATTTTAATGCGGCGCATCCCTGGTTAAGGATGCGGCGCATCTTTATTCTGATCCGTATTAATTCCAGGCTCGATACGGCGTATCTTCTTCAATAAGATACGGCGCATCGACTGACCTGATGATTTTCAGTTTTAATTTTTAAGTTTTATTTTTCCTAACTACTAATGTATTATGCAAGTTTGAACCTTTCTTATCTTAGGTGTGTTTTAAAGTATTGGTGGTATTATAGTTTCCTGGATTTCCTGTGGATACATCAAGTATGAAGCTTTAACGTTCTAATCCACAAGAAGATGATTTTTGCTCTTATACTAATGGAGGATCATACCGAGCAAATCTCAGGGGAGTTTTTCTGTTCTAATTCTTTTATTTTCCAGTTTTTAACCTTTTATACAAACAACGAGGACGTTGTTTAACTTAAGTGGGGGGATTGGAGAATTAGAACACTTAACAATTACTTGTCCTAAACTTTTTCAAAAATTATGCTTAAAATGTGCTTAATATATCAAACTTAAAAATTTTTAGCATGTTTTTGTTTAAGATCTAAGTTGCATAGCTGCACACATGACGTTATTTTCAAAAATTGTGATTTTTCAAAATTCACAAATCTATGAGTGTGCCGGTGACTTGTAAACTTTAGAACTTGGCTTGTATACTATTCGAGACCACCATAATGAGTATTATTTATATAATTGGAATGACTTGTCTAAATTGGTAAAATTCTAGGATTACACCCAAATAGCCTTTATATGTTATGTGTTATTAACTAACTACATTGGTTAGTTAACCCCCGTATAAACCTTTTGTTACTCTCATTTTTAGAGTAAGATACCCCTAGAAAAACACTCAGAGCCATTCCTTTCGTTTCTTACACCTATGTTTAAAATGTTTCGTTACACCCTTACACCTTAGCCTACCCTGTAGATTAGAATCCGTGGTTGGTTAATTGCTATAGGCAAAGTGTGTTTCCTTACATTACCTGTGTTCGCGTGCGTAATTCATTATCTATGGTTAGGTCGGGAAATTGCACAATGCAATTGGAGTGAAAGTAAATATTGTATATTTTGGAGTTTATTTTTCGTGTGTTTACTACTTTCACTATTACCGTTATTTCTGAAAGTATGAAAAGTATGAATAAAAATTATCCGGAAAGAAAGTTATAGTGATGTGGTAAAATTTTACACATCTTTGTTATGTTTTTTTTAAAAAAAAAAAAAAAAAAAAAAAAAAAAAAAAAAAAAAAAATCGAAAAAATAAGAAAAGAAAAAGAAAGAAAGAAAAGTTGGAAGTTAGTTTTAACCAACTTATGTAAAGTTATGTAAGTGGTCGATATCACCACTATTTGTTGTACTATATCTATGGATTGAATGGGAATTGGCAGTTATGGGAACGCCAATTAAGGTTTATTCTTTGATTAAGATTTTGTTGAGTATAATTCGTGTCTACCTAAAGCGTGTGTTTCAAGTGTTAAAGCGTGAGTTATTCGATGATATGAGTCTTATTCATGGGATGGTTGGGATAGTGATTAACCACACTTAGGATTTTAATTTATTTGTTTTGTTTATTTTTATCTTTACACCAATTTATATCCCAAATGTTATCCATACCCTTTATTATTCTTTATCCAACCGAACCTTTGATTTATTGAGATTAGGGATTTGAGCAATCTTAAGTATCGTAGTCGTGGATTCGGCTATGTATTTATGATTTTGTCGCCCTTTTTGATATATTATTATTGGTGAAGTTTGGACCTATCTTTAGCTTATTCGAGTTAAGGATTTGAGCAATTGCAAGTATCGTGTTCGTGGATTCGATCATGTATTTGTGATTTTGTCGCCTTTTCTGGAATTTGAGATCGATAGTGATTAAGAATAATTAACCCTTAAGCCTAAAAACCCTTTTTACCGCTTTAGACTTATTATTCCTTAGCTTTAGTGGTGGAGATGTGTATACTTGCCAAGCTTATGATAGAATATTCGTCGCGACTGGACAGTTAAACGATTAGATTTGATTTTATCGACTCATTTTATTATACTTCTAATTCGTTAAGTGTTTAGTTGTGTGATTATGAAATAAACGAATACATGCTTAAATATAAAAATAAATCCTAACATTTTTTAGGATACATTTTCATAAAAGAAATTCTAAGGTTTACTTGGGGACAAGTAAAGTTCAAGTGGGGGGATATTTGATGAACTCAAATAAGTACATTTTATTACTATCATTTATCCTATTAATTTGACTTGTTTTACTATATTATGTATGAGGATTGATACTTAATCGTTTACTTTTGTAATTCTCAGGTAAAAACAAGCATTTGGTGAAACTTGGCGATTTTGGACTAATAATGGAGCAAAACGTGCATAAAGTGAAAGTCTACTGACATGGACAAGATCAAGTCAATTCTGCTCCAGATGCGCCGCATCTCACTCTCGACATGCGCCGCATCTATATCAAGATATCACCAGATACGATCCAAGATACAAGAGGACATGCGCCGCATCTAATCATGGAGTTACGCCGCATCTTCTGGCGGTGTACGAATATTCCTGAATATTATAATCTTGGACCCCACGCGAAGTTAAGTACATGCGCCGCATCTACTTAGTAGATGCGCCGCATCTTCCCTCAGACAGAAACTATAAATACCCCGTAGACCAGACGAATTAAAGGTTCCGGAAAACCTAAAACCGAAGACCGAACAGGAGGAACAAAGGACGAATTCAGTCAAGGAGGCAGCACAAGACACACCCAAATCAAAGATACAAGAGCTGTAAGAAGGTGCTGCATGTGTTTAATTCATTAAGTAGTTTTGTTTTATTGTGTTAGCAAACTTTAATTCATCAGGATTGGTGGCTTGTGTAATGTGACAACGAAAGATTGCACTCCCTTTAATACTTTCTTTCCCATCAATTAAAGTTTATATGATGATGTCTTTGGTTACTACTTATTAGTGCATTGATAACCTCTGTGTTTATTAGTGGCTTGCGGGCATTTGACTGCGGGACATAATGTGGCTCCCACGGTTATTACTAAATTGATCACTTAGGAATAACTTTTAGACATAAGTAATCATTAAGGGTTTACTCGCCGATAAGATTAGGACCAACGAGAAAGGGTTAACTACATACACTTCATATAAAGCTATCAATAAAACAAGTGACAATCTACTTAATCATAAGGACAGCCCTCTTATTGTCTCGAGTATTTATCTGTGTACGTGTGTGCTACTTGCTGATTCGTGCCTATTGGTTTATTTTATTATTTAATTGCAAACAAATCGTGCCAGTCTCTCAGGCTGAAACCCCCTTGCGTTAGGATATTAAAATACTGATTAGAATAACTAGATAATACGTTCCACTCTTAGTGATCGACACTCTACTTACCATTATCTTCATACTGACCGGGTACACTGCTCGTTAAGTGTGTGTGTTATTGATAAGTCGGCTAAATATAAATTTAAAACTTGAGTAGGCATTAAAACTGCTAAACCGCAACGACACATCACGCGCATCAAGTCTCAATTCTGCTGGAAGAGTAACATGTTTAGTAGCCAAGGCATCATTGGAAGAAGCACATCTATGGCATAGAAGACTAGGTCATGTAAATTTCAAAAACATCAACAAGCTGGTCAAAGGCAATTTAGTTAGAGGTTTACCTTCCAAAACATTCAAGACTGATCATTCATGTTTGGCTTGCAAGAAAGGTAAACAACATAAAGCTTCATGTAAGAAGCTTGAGGAAAGAGTTATTAGAGAACCTTTGGAGTTGCTACACATGGATCTGTTTGGACCAGTTTCAGTAGAAAGTTTAAACAAGAAGAAGTACTGCTTGGTTGTGACAGATGATTGTAGCAGATTTAGTTGGGTCTTTTTCTTGGGATTCAAAGATGAAACCTTTGATGCTATCCATGACCTGATAGTAGCCCTTGAAAATCAATTGAGACTCAAGCTAATCACAAAGAAGATGATTCACAGTACATTGTTCATGGAGTCAATGTTAGACCAGAAGATGTTCCTGATAAAGAACCTGAAGTTACTAATAAGGAACAAAGTACTGCTCAACCAACCAATACAGTATCTGATGAAGATCAAGCCATACAAGATGAACTTAATAGGATGCTTTTTCAAGAAACTATAGCAAAATCCTATGAAGATGAACAAAGGAGGGCTTATGATGCTGCAAAGAAAAATGGTACATTCAAAGATACTGCTCACAGTACTTTTGATCAAAGTACTGATGATACTTTCGACAGTACTTTTGGTGTGTTAGAACCATCAAATTGGAGTAATGATGATGATTCCAATGTTGATGATGATGATTTGGATAATGCTAACATTCCTGGGTTAGAAGAAATTGATGATGAGCTCAATCATGAAGGTATTTTCTCAACTACCAATGAAGAACCTGATTTTACTAACTTGGAATCTGATCTTCCAGTTCCACCAACTCCTACATTGAGAGTTCATAAAGCTCATCCTCAAAGCAATATTATTGGATCATCCTCTTCAGGAGTGGTTACAAGAAACAAAGTTAAAGGTCTCTCTAAGCAACATACTGCTTTACTTAGCTTTGTTTACAAACAAAACAGGATGAATCACAAGGATCAACAAACATGCCTGTTTGCTTGTTTTCTATCTCAAACTGAACCCAAGAAGGTAGCTCAAGCTTTAACTGATGAAAGTTGGGTTGAAGCTATGCAATAGGAGCTTTTACAATTCAAGCTTCAAGAGGTCTGGGTATTATGTGACCTACCAGATGGCAAGAGAGTCATTGGTACAAGATGGGTTTTCAGAATCAAAAGAGATGAAAGAGGGAATGTTATCAAAAATAAAGCTAGATTGGTTGCACAAGGATATCGCCAAGAAGAAGGAGTGGACTATGATGAAGTATTTGCTCCTGTTGCAAGAATAGAGGCAATAAGGTTATTTCTTACCTTTGCATCATACATGGGATTTTCTGTCTACCAAATGGATGTGAAAAGTGCCTTCCTTTATGGCATAATTAATGAGGAAGTTTATGTTAAACAACCTCCTGGTTTTGAAGATCCTGCACATCCAAACAAAGTCTACAAGGTGATCAAGGCACTGTATGGCCTTCATCAAGCTCCTAGAGCTTCGTATGAGAGACTCTCTACTTTTCTATTACAACATGGTTACAGGAGAGGAGCAATTGATAAGACTTTGTTTATCAAAAGAGATAAGAAGGACATTATGTTAGTTCAAGTCTATGTGGATGATATTATCTTTGGAGCCACGAAGAAGATTATGGTGAAAGAATTTGAAGAACTTATGCAGCGGGAGTTTCAAATGAGTTCTATGGGAGAATTAAATTTCTTTTTGGGGCTTCAAGTCAGACAAACAAGAGATGGAATCTTCATTAATCAAGAAAAGTATGTTGAAGACATACTTAAAAGATTTGACCTTCCAACTGTCAAGCCTGCCACCACACCCATTGACAACAATAAACCATTAGGCAAGGATGAAGATGGACAAGCTGTGGATGTGAAGCTTTACAGATCTATGATTGGTTGTCTTATGTACTTGACTGCATCACGACCTGACATCATGTTTGCTGTATGCTTATGTGCAAGATATCAGGTTACACCCAAGGTTTCACATATGTATGCAGTCAAGAGGATTTTTCGATATCTCAAGCATCAACCAAAGCTAGGATTATGGTATCCTAAGGAGTCACCTTTTCACTTGGAAGCTTTTTCAGATAGTGATTATGCAGGAGATAACTATGATAGAAGATCAACCACTGGAGGATGTCAATATCTTGAAAAAAGATTAGTCTCATGGCAATGTAAGAAACAAACAATTGCAGCAACCTCCTATACTGAAGCAGAATATGTTGCTGCTGCAAGCTATTGTGGACAAGTTTTGTGGATGTGTAACGCCCCAACCCGACAAGGGTAGAAGTATCACATTAATGGTTTCTTATCAGATCAAACAAAGCATACATTCATTTGTAATACAAGAGTTCTCAAAGGTTACCAATGAAATACTGAAATACAGGGCTAACAAGGAAATAAAACTAAAATACTAAGTCTTCAATGCAAATCCTTCTTTTAGTCTCTACTTCATAATGACTATCAAGGTTTTCTAAGTCCAAAAGTCTCTTCACTCATACCCAGCTTCCAACTAGAACCTGCCGCGGGAAATGAAACGCGGCTGAGCTTAAAAAGCCCAGTGAACAGATATATAGAAACGAAAACGAAAGCAAAAGAAAATGAACATGTATCGTTTAGTGCATTGGGATACATAAGTCATAGACAAGGAATATAATAAGAATGAAATGAAAAGAAAGGAAAAGAAAAGGGGTCAGTTGATCCGTCTGAAAACACTTATCTTTTATTTCTCTATCACACAAGTCAACCACTTGTGAATGGTCAACCGTAATAAATGATAAAAGACAAACAGTATCAGAACGAATGCTCGTGTGTAGTGTGTGAAACCAGGCAAGTGATCACCCGGATCGTTTCCCAACGAGATGTGAATGGAAAACTGTGAAAAGCTAGGATTATAGTGACAAATGATTTAGATTGCTTTTGATTTTGCTTTTTAACAATTCTAAATAACAATTAAAAACAGATATACACAGGAAAATTAAACGCGAATAAAATAAATTACAAACGCGTAACGAGACAGCTAAAATGGGACTAAAATTAAAATTTATGAAATTTAAAACCTAAAAATGTAAAATGACTTAAAACTTATTTAAAAACTTAAATTATATTTTTCTACACTTTTTATTTAATTATTATTAATTATTTATTATTTAATAACTATTTAAACTATTTAAATTTATAAAAAATACTATATGAACTAAGAAAATTCTAAAACTTTTTCTATAAATATTATATGATATTAAAAAGCTAAGAAAATTATAAAATTGAAATTTACTTAATTAAAATTTAAAAAGATAAATTCTATTAAATAGAAGCTATCACTTTATTTCTATTTTTGATTTTATTAAGACCTAAAAATATTTTTATATTTTTCCTAGATTACAAATAACAAAAGAAAATTATGAAAGTTGGATTTATATTTTTTTGATTAATATTCTATTTATTATGATTTAATTACTATTTTAAACTAATTAAAAGATTAAAAATATTTTAACTATTAATAAAAATCTGAAACTTTTTTATAGATTACTCTAAGTGATTACTGAGGTATAAAAAATAAAATGGAGGTGGTAGCTTATTCTGATAAGCAGAAAATAAGCTAATAAGAAAATAAGCTTATTTTGACTGGACAAGTATATAAGTAACTGATGAAACTTAAAACACTAAGTAACACTTAGCCCAGATGGTGCACAAGTTTGGTTTGAGTTTTGACCAGGTCAACCCTAGAGGTCCCAGGTTCGAATCCGGCTATTGTCACTTTTTTTTATTTTTATTTTTGACTTTTATCTATTGGAACTTACTAATAAGCTAGTGGTGAGTATTTTTTATAACTAAAGCGACTTATGGATCTCAACCAATAAGCCAGAAAATGAGCTTATTACTATGCAGTTGAGCTTATGAACTTTTTAAGGATCAAACAAGCTTAATTCTAATTAAGAAGCTATGAGCTTGTGAACTAAGTATCTATGAACTGTATTGAACTTAATTGAACTATTAGAATCGAAAATGATGGCTTGAATAAGCCACATAAGCTCAAAAGAGCTTATGGCTCAAGTGGTCTGTTGAGGTGCCCTGCACCAGGGTAAAAGTACTTAATTCGAGGGCTATTTTAGAGGCCTAAGAGTGATCTAAAAATCGTGATAAAAATCACCTATTGAGACAAGCTAGTGGTGTTTAAGAATCAAAAAGAACTAACTTAATCGAGCTTATGGTTTGGGAGTTAGAAAATTCCAAAGTTTCTGAATAACCACAAAGTCTGCTAGATCAGTCTGTTGGACTGAGTTGGTATGCAACTCAGTGCAGACTTATGCAATGGGTTTGAGACTTATTGTACATACTATATGGACTAAAATGAGAACAAAAGTGCCAAGGAAATTAGCCAAATAAGCTTAGGGCTTATATTGGCTTATATGAGCTCTATGTTGACTGAAAATCACACTAAGTCTAGAAATTTAGTAAACTGAACTATAGGACTTATGGGTTGTTGAAAATAGCTTCTAGGGGCTGAGATAAGCTTAACCAAAGTTGACCATATGGTCAAGTAACAGTACAAGCTGTTATGGCTTGTGACAGTCCTTAAACCAAACACCCCTTTAGGGTGGTGTTTTGAGATTTTTGAACTGAGATGGCTAAAACAAGCTGAGAACTTGAACTATAAATGATATATAACTAATATTGAGGATGTTTAATAGCTTTTAAACTAGTTTTAGGTAGCTTATGATATTGAATGAAAAATTAAGCTAAATTGGTAATATGAGCTTACAATCGAATTTGAATGAAACTCAGAGGAACCAAGGACAGAACCAACCTATAAGCTCTCCATAGAGCCACTAAACCATTTCTTTCCAGAATTTCAGCTTGTTACCCCAGAGTAGCTTATCATGAGCTTGTTTGACTTTCGTTGACCATTTTCCATTACTTGAAATTTAGAACTGACATTAACTAATACAAGCTTGCAAAAGCTATGATGAGCTTATGTGAGCTTATAGCAAGGTTTGTTTGGAGCTTTTGATGGTAATGTAATATACTCAGAGCTTATACGAATCACAGTAACTTGAACTTAAATATAACTTGAACTTGAGTACTAATTAACTTTAAAATGGAACAAAGATACTTGAAACAACTTATATTGATAATCTTAACTGAGAATTACAATAAGGAGATACTGAATTGAAAAATACGATTAATTAAAACTTAACTACTTGCCAAAATTGGCTTACAATACTTTGCTATTTATACTAAAATATCTTGGGAACATCTTCACATCATCCTCTGATCAAATCCCCACCATTGGTTTGCTTCCATTTGATCTCAGTCATCCAATTGAGTTTTGGCGCCAAAAGTACTAGTGGAGGATTTAGCAGGTTTAAGCATTTAATGCTATTCAGGGGAGTGGAGAAGAAGCAATCAATGCTTCTTGTATTGTTAGGTAAGTTGGATTTGATGGGGAGTGGATTAGCAGAGAAACCATGGGCAAAGTTGTATGGATTGGTGGTTTGGCGGGTTTTCAGGGAAAGAGACGGGTCAAACTTAGTTTGACCCCGTCTTAGTTAAAAAAGGATAAGTGGGCTGGGGTTGTGTTGGGCCAGGAAAAGGGTGGGTTTGTTTGTTGGGTTAAGGGTTTATAGGACTGGGTTTATAAAAGGGTGGGTTGGTTTGTTTATTTAATTTTGGGTCCGGTTGGTTTAGTAGCTTAAATATCACAAGGACCATTTATGTAATATGCTGAAACTTAGGGGGACTGAACCTGCACATCTTCCAATAATTATCACAAGGGTATTTCCTGCCAAGTTTAAATAGTACAAGGGTTATAAAATATAATTTTCCATTTTAAAAACACCCGGGGACTAATTTTGACATTTTCCAAACTTGAGGGACCAAACTTGTAATTTTATGAAACTTTGCACCAAAGGACTTATTTTGTAATTTTATGATTCTTAAAGGACCTTTGATGACTTTTTTCTGTTTTAGAATAATCAGGGACTAGTTTTGACAACTTTTGAAAGTTGAGGGACTGAAACTGCCAATTATGCAAACTTTGTTCGTTTTTCAACTGTTTTTAAACATTTTGCATCTGAAACATATAAAACACAATTCTGGCATAATTTCATTATTTTGATGCATTTCTGAGTGTTTTTGAGAGTTTTAGCAGTTCAGATTAGGTAAAAATGATGAGTATTTAGACACTCATCAATCCCCCACACTAAACTATTGCTAGTCCCTAGCAATATTTTATGAAGATTTAATGGATTTGAAAGACTCTTTACCAAAGGCCATTACTTCGGGAGTAGCCAATTGTTTCAGTTCAAGTAAGAACTTTGGTACAATGATAACCAAGTGATTTTGAGCAAACCACAAGCTGTCAACGGTTTTGATTTGTCTTTACCAGAAGCCGTTTGCTTCTGGACTAGCCAACTCTTAGATAAATTATGAATATTATCTTTGGTGAGCTGATTACCAATCATGGATTTTCACTGCCTTAACCACAAGCCATAACCTTGCGGGCTAGCCAACTCTTCACTTATGAAGATATGGTGAGTCGAATACCATACAATTTTGGGCAAATTGTAAGCCATCAACGGATTTGAGACATCTTTACCAAGAGCCGTTTGCTCTCGGATTAGCCAATCCTTATGTGGGTTAGACATGGCGGACTGATAACCATTTATTGAGTTCTAAGTGAGAAAAAATTTTAAAATTTTGGCTAAAATGGGGGTACTAGATGGTACATTTGATCAAATTCGCGAGAATTCCCCCCCACACTTAGAACTGAATATTGCCCTCAATATTCAAAGAACCGGCTGATAAACCAACACTTAGAACGTGAAAGGGAAATACTAATAGCCTTTTATTTCATATAGCTATTTATTTTATTTTTATTTAATTTGCATTTAAGCCGTTAAGGCATGCAAATTCCCCTCTTTTTTTTTTTTTTTTTTTTTTTTTTTTAAGACTATACATATATACAACATGTGGGGCATCTCCCCCACACTAGATGGTAGAAAAGAGAAAGAAAACAGAGACACGGGTGAAAACCCATGTTTTGCTAATGTTTTTGATCACCGAGTCACTAGCTTGACTCGATCCCCGCATTCATTGGTTCATGGGGAAAGTTTGAAGATCCGGGACAACCATGAATGGTATGTCCTCTCCAAAGTAGTGTTTTAAACGATGACCATTCACTTTGAAATTAGGACCGTCAGCTTGAGATAACTCAACGGTACCATACGGATAAACCTTTGTGATAGTGAATGGACCAGTCCAACGGGTTTTGAGTTTGCCTGAGAAGATCTTTAATCTTGAATTGAAAAGAAGGACTCGATCACCAATGTTAAAAACGCGGTTCTTTATTTTTGAGTCATGAATCTTCTTTGTCTTTTCTTTATAGATCAAAGAGTTCTCGTAGGCCTGATCACGCAGTTCATTTAGTTCATTCATTTGAACTTTACGGTGATCACCCGCAGTTTGGAGGTCAAAGTTAGCATGTTTCAAGGCCCAGTAGGCTTTGTGCTCTAATTCGATCGGTAGATGACATGCCTTTCCGTACACAAGTTTGTAAGGCGTACACCCAATGGGTGTTTTGTAAGCTGTACGAAAGGCCCATAGTGCATCATCCAACTTATCCGACCAGGATGCACGATTTTCTCCTACAGTCCTTTCTAGAATTCTTTTTATACCCCGATTTGAAACTTCTACTTGTCCACTTGTTTGTGGGTGATACGCAGTAGAAAGACGGTGAGTTACACCATACTTTTGCATGACTTTATCAAATTTGTCATTGCAAAAATGCGTACCACGATCACTGATTATAGCACGTGGAGTTCCAAAACGGGCAAACAGAGCTTTCAGGAATTTTACTACAACTCGGGCATCATTAGTGGGTAAAGCTTTTGCTTCTACCCATTTTGACAAATAGTCAACAGCCACGAGAATATATTTGTTTCCTCGAGATGATGGAAATGGCCCCATAAAGTCAATGCCCCAGACATCAAAGATTTCACAAACTTGAATAGCATTTTGTGGCATTTCATTTCGTTGTGAAATATTACCGTGACGCTGACAAGCTTCACAAGTTTTGATGAGATCTTGGGCATCTTTATAGATTGTGGGCCAATAAAACCCGGAATCAAACACCTTTTTGGCGGTGTAGTTTGGACTATGATGGCCCCCAGTGGGTCCAGCATGGCAAGCTTTGAGAATGTCAACAGCTTCCTGCCCGTAAACACACCGTCGGATGACTTGATCCGCACAGATTTTAAATAAGTAGGGGTCATCCCAGAAGTAATGTTTAACATCCTTGAAGAATTTATTCTTCTGCTGGGTCGACATCCCTTTCACTATGAAGTTACCCGCATGGTAATTTGCGAAGTCGGCAAACCATGGGGTAGTAGAATCTCCACGAAAAGCAACCGCATTGAGTGTCTCAAGAGGAAATGTTTCATTTATTTCCTTTTTCTCGAAAACATCTTGGTGTGGGTTCTCTAATCTGGATAGATGATCAGCAGCTAGGTTCTCAGCTCCTTTTTTATCACGTATTGTGATATCAAATTCTTGTAGGAGGAGAACCCAACGGAGTAATCTCGGCTTTGCATCTTGTTTTGCAAAGAGATATTTAAGAGCCGAGTGATCCGTATACACTACACATTTTGTCAAGATTAAATATGGCCGAAACTTCTCAAAGGCATACACCACAGCCAACAATTCTTTTTCTGTAGTGGTGTAATGAGTTTGAGCTTCAGTCATGGTTTTACTTGCGTAGTGGATAGGCTGAAAATGTTTGGCTTTTCGTTGCCCCAGGACTGCACCGATAGCAAAATCGCTTGCATCGCACATGAGTTCAAAGGGAAAATCCCAGTCGGGGGCAACCAGAATGGGTGCTTCAGTAAGCTTTTTCTTTAATGTTTCAAAAGCTTCGATGCACTCGGGTGAGAAGATAAAAGGAGCATCCTTTTCAAGAAGATGAGTCATAGGCCGGGCGATTTTAGAAAAATCTTGTATGAATCGACGATAGAAACCGGCATGACCCAAAAAACTCCTAATACCTTTGACGGTAGTGGGATGAGGTAATTTACCAATGACATCAACTTTAGATCTGTCAACCTCAATCCCGTTCTTTGATATCTTATGGCCGAGGACAATGCCCTCTTTGACCATAAAGTGACTCTTCTCCCAATTTAGACAAAGATTGGTGTCTTCACACCGTTTCAACATGTTTTCTAAATGGGAGAGACATGTTTCGAATGAATCCCCAATGACTGAGAAGTCATCCATAAAAACCTCCATCGTTTTCCCGATCATGTCGGAAAATATGGACATCATGCACCTTTGGAACGTGCCTGGAGCATTACATAAGCCAAAAGGCATACGTTTATAAGCAAAGGTTCCATAAGGGCATGTAAATGTGGTCTTTTCTTGATCCTGTGGATCAATAGGGATTTGAAAGTAACCCGAGAAACCATCAAGGAAACAATAGTACTCGTTTCCCGCTAATCTCTCAAGCATCTGATCCATGAAGGGCAGAGGAAAATGGTCTTTTCGGGTGGCATCATTTAACTTACGATAGTCAATGCAAACACGCCACCCAGTAACCAATCGAGTTGGAATCAACTCATTCTCCTCATTTGTGACAACAGTTATGCCACCCTTTTTTGGAACACAGTGGATGGGACTAACCCAAGGACTATCAGAGATGGGGTAAATCAATCCTGCATCAAGAAGTTTGATAACCTCCTGTTTGATAACATCGTGGATTCTGGGATTTACCCTTCGTTGGTGTTGGACTGCTGGTTTAAAGTCATCCTCCATTAATATTTTGTGAGTACAAAATTCAGGGTCTATACCCTTTATGTCGGAGAGTTTCCAAGCAATTGCTTGCTTGTGTGACTTCAAGACCTTTATTAGAGCAGCCTTTTCCTCATCACTTAAGTCTTTAGCAATAATGACGGGTAATTTATCGTCACCCTCCAAAAATGCGTACTCAAGATGAGGTGGCAAGTCTTTGAGTTCGACCTCAGGAAATTCATCGTTTTTCTCAACCGATTTGATTTCCTCATTATGAAGTTCAACGGGAGGGAGTGGAGGAGAATTGTCCTGATTTAACAATGTCTCAAGAAGAAGAATATCTCCCTCCAGATCAATCTCAGCGTCATCAATTCCTTCCAGAAATGAATCACACTCGAGATAAGCCTCGATCTCTTCCAAATTGAAATTACTTCCCTCAAACGGAGTGAGAGAAGGGGAAGAGTCGGAAATGATAGGTAGAGAAGATGTGGTGGTATCCCCACTCACAGAATTATGAGAATAACCAAGAAACTCTTGTGAGTACTCCTCTGAAACAATATCAATGACATCGATTCGGTTAACCGATTCAGGATCTTTATTTGAAGAGTACTTCGAAGTTTGATCGAGGTTAAAAGTAACAGCTTCGTTATCCACACGTAATGTGATTTTATGCTCAAATACATCAATGAGAGTATGTCCCGTTTTTAGGAATCCTCTCCCAAGAATGAGAGGAACCCTGGGATCAGCATCGAAATCGACAACCACAAAGTCAGCCGGAAAATGGAACTTTCCCACTTTCACAAATACATCCTCAGCAATGCCGCGAGGAAGAGATGTGGAACGATCTGCAAGCTCAAGAGTCATGCAGGTAGTTGTGAGTGCAGGAAGAGAAAGTTTTTCCCAGACTGAATAAGGCATTAGGTTAATGCTTGCACCAAGATCGGCCAAGGCATAGCATTCAACCATTCCTGGAAAGACACAAGGTAGTAAGAATCTTCCAGGATCTCCAAGCTTCACTGGAAGCTTTTTCAAGATAACTGCTGAGCAGTTCTCATTTAACGGAGTTTTTGCCATTTCAAACAGCTTTTCTTTGTTGCTCAACATGTGTTTGATTGTGGATGCAAATTTGGGCATCAGAATTATGGCATCCGCAAAGCTTATATCGAAATGTAATTCCTGGAAAATTTTGAAAAACTTTTCCATTTGCTGACTAGCTTTCTCGCGGAGCTTTTGCTCATGTAAACGTGATGGATAAGGAATAGAAGGTTTGGATTTAGGGATTTCAACAGGGATTTCAAAAACAACTCCTGGTTTGGGTTTTGGTTTCTGGACAACTTGAGGTAGGACGGTGTTGGTCCCTCCGTTATTAATAGGAAGTTCCTTGTCCTCAGACACCTCAGGTTCACTTTCCACTACCTTGGGGAGAGGAGAAGAAGTGGTAGTAGAAATAGTGGGTCCATCATAAGCTTTACCACTGCGTGTGGTGACAGCTTTCAGTTCACCCTTTGGGTTTGGAATGGTATTACCAGGAAGACCTCCCGAGGTAGAAGGTGGATTGATATGATTCATGAGACTGGTAAGCATATTCTTAACTTCGCTTTGAGAATGATCAATTTTATTAGAAAGCTCATTCTTAAGCTCAGTTCCTTGCTTGTATATTGTAGTTTGAAATTCATTTCTCAATCCAGATATCTGATTTTGTATTGCCTTCATTTTGTTCTCATTAAACTTGATGTAGTTATCAAGTTCGTTTGGGAGGGGTACTTGGTGATTTGGAGCTGAATACCCTTGATTACCCCTCTGGGGTGGGTATTGATTGTTTGGGGCAGTAAATTGATTTTCCATGTTCTGCCCTCTCTGTTGATTAGGATTATTCCTATTTGGATTGTTGGGAGGAGGAAATCCGGGTGGCCCGAATTGATTGCTAGCACGGTGGTTTGGGTCCACTTGAGGACGGTATTGATTACCTCCTTGATTGGATATTCCGGCTATAGCATTGACATCAAATGTATTGCCATCGGTGGCAGTACAATTGTAGTAAGCGTGAGGACCACCACAAGTAACACAAACTTCTATTTTTTTAACCTCAGCAGTGTGAGAAGTTTGCGGAGCGGACTCTTTCTTTTGTGTGGAGGAAACCAAAGCTTGAATAACCTTCGTGAGTTCAGCAAGCTGAGTATCAGTACTGGACTGACTCACGGGGGATGAAGTGGAAGGACCAGCACTAGCCTGGGAATTATATGTCCTGTTTCGTGTAGTGCGGACTTTAGACTTATTTTCAATGAGAGCAATGGCTTCCTTAGTGGATTTGCTCAAAAAATTACCTCCAGCTGAGGCATTGAGAGAATCTTGGTCAGATGGGTTTAACCCGCTGTAGAAAGTGTCCATCTGCATCAAATCGGTGAAACCGTGATGAGGACATTTGCGGAGCAATTCTTTAAAACGATCCCATGCTTCTCCAAATGGTTCATCAAACCTTTGAGTGAATTTCATGATTTCATTTTTGAGATGCGTGGTTTTAGAAGGAGGAAAGAATTCATTCACGAATTTCTGAACCAAATCTTCCCATGTTGTTATCGATCGAGGGGGTTGTTTGTCAAGCCAAATCCGGGCTGCCCCATCGATGGAAAACGGGAAAAGAAGAAGTTTTATTGATTCCTCAGGGACACTTTTGCATTTGATGGTAGATGTGATTTTATTGAACCACCTAATGTGATCTTGAGGATCGTCCCTTTCAAAACCATAGAATTGCCGCTGGGTTACCAGGTTTATTAACCCAGTCTTAAGCTCAAAATTCTCAGCCACGATGGCTGGAACAACAATGGCATCTCCGTACCCAGTGGTGGGAGCTTGGAGAAGCTCATTCATAGGGCGGTCTTCTGCCATGATGATAGTGGTAATGGGTTCAGTACGTAACTCGGGTACGACTGACGGAGCAGAACGTCTACGACGTCTTCGAGGTATTTTTCCAAGCTCACGGAGAGGGCTTGTAGACCTAGAAGAACGAGTGCGCATGCACTTAGCAAAATTTTTCAATTAAAATCAAGATCGAGAGAAAACACAAGTAAACTTAACCAACAATCAACAAGCGTACGGTAGCTCTCTAAAAGACAAACGCACAGAGTGGCGGAGAAGCAAAGGTGGGCAGTTACGCTCCTTAAAAACCCGCTTCTTTCAGTCCGACAATTTAATGTCAGACTATCCTAGAACCTCCGTTAGAGTTTGTTTATCAATTAAAGGTGAGCCGATATTCGCAAGTGATACAAAGGAAAAGTTTTAATTCTTTGGTTTGGGAACTTATTATGGCCGCACCCCCAGTTAGGTAGTGCTCAGTCTTGGTTCTCGATGGTTAATTTTTATTGTTTATTATTAAAGAAAACGGAAAATATTTTTGGGTTTTTTAATTTATATGATAATTATAATAATAATATATATAGAAAAGAAAAGAAAATATTTTTGGTATTTTATATTGTTTTTGAGAAATAGGAACTTCTGATAGAAGGATCTCGAATCACTAATCGCTAAAACTTACACAACAGTCGCAGCACACCTCCCGGCAGCGGCGCCAAAATTTGATCCGTCTGAAAACACTTATCTTTTATTTCTCTATCACACAAGTCAACCACTTGTGAATGGTCAACCGTAATAAATGATAAAAGACAAACAGTATCAGAACGAATGCTCGTGTGTAGTGTGTGAAACCAGGCAAGTGATCACCCGGATCGTTTCCCAACGAGATGTGAATGGAAAACTGTGAAAAGCTAGGATTATAGTGACAGATGATTTAGATTGCTTTTGATTTTGCTTTTTAACAATTCTAAATAACAATTAAAAACAGATATACACAGGAAAATTAAACGCGAATAAAATAAATTACAAACGCGTAACGAGACAGCTAAAATGGGACTAAAATTAAAATTTATGAAATTTAAAACCTAAAAATGTAAAATGACTTAAAACTTATTTAAAAACTTAAATTATATTTTTCTACACTTTTTATTTAATTATTATTAATTATTTATTATTTAATAACTATTTAAACTATTTAAATTTATAAAAAATACTATATGAACTAAGAAAATTCTAAAACTTTTTCTATAAATATTATATGATATTAAAAAGCTAAGAAAATTATAAAATTGAAATTTACTTAATTAAAATTTAAAAAGATAAATTCTATTAAATAGAAGCTATCACTTTATTTCTATTTTTGATTTTCTTAAGACCTAAAAATATTTTTATATTTTTCCTAGATTACAAATAACAAAAGAAAATTATGAAAGTTGGATTTATATTTTTTTGATTAATATTCTATTTATTATGATTTAATTACTATTTTAAACTAATTAAAAGATTAAAAATATTTTAACTATTAATAAAAATCTGAAACTTTTTTATAGATTACTCTAAGTGATTACTGAGGTATAAAAAATAAAATGGAGGTGGTAGCTTATTCTGATAAGCAGAAAATAAGCTAATAAGAAAATAAGCTTATTTTGACTGGACAAGTATATAAGTAACTGATGAAACTTAAAACACTAAGTAACACTTAGCCCAGATGGTGCACAAGTTTGGTTTGAGTTTTGACCAGGTCAACCCTAGAGGTCCCAGGTTCGAATCCGGCTATTGTCACTTTTTTTTATTTTTATTTTTGACTTTTATCTATTGGAACTTACTAATAAGCTAGTGGTGAGTATTTTTTATAACTAAAGCGACTTATGGATCTCAACCAATAAGCCAGAAAATGAGCTTATTACTATGCAGTTGAGCTTATGAACTTTTTAAGGATCAAACAAGCTTAATTCTAATTAAGAAGCTATGAGCTTGTGAACTAAGTATCTATGAACTGTATTGAACTTAATTGAACTATTAGAATCGAAAATGATGGCTTGAATAAGCCACATAAGCTCAAAAGAGCTTATGGCTCAAGTGGTCTGTTGAGGTGCCCTGCACCAGGGTAAAAGTACTTAATTCGAGGGCTATTTTAGAGGCCTAAGAGTGATCTAAAAATCGTGATAAAAATCACCTATTGAGACAAGCTAGTGGTGTTTA
This sequence comes from Artemisia tridentata subsp. tridentata, assembly GCA_021014915.2. Taxonomy (NCBI): domain Eukaryota; kingdom Viridiplantae; phylum Streptophyta; class Magnoliopsida; order Asterales; family Asteraceae; genus Artemisia; species Artemisia tridentata. The sequence goes on from CP139505.1 coordinate 393,825,560, forward strand.
AGAATCAAAAAGAACTAACTTAATCGAGCTTATGGTTTGGGAGTTAGAAAATTCCAAAGTTTCTGAATAACCACAAAGTCTGCTAGATCAGTCTGTTGGACTGAGTTGGTATGCAACTCAGTGCAGACTTATGCAATGGGTTTGAGACTTATTGTACATACTATATGGACTAAAATGAGAACAAAAGTGCCAAGGAAATTAGCCAAATAAGCTTAGGGCTTATATTGGCTTATATGAGCTCTATGTTGACTGAAAATCACACTAAGTCTAGAAATTTAGTAAACTGAACTATAGGACTTATGGGTTGTTGAAAATAGCTTCTAGGGGCTGAGATAAGCTTAACCAAAGTTGACCATATGGTCAAGTAACAGTACAAGCTGTTATGGCTTGTGACAGTCCTTAAACCAAACACCCCTTTAGGGTGGTGTTTTGAGATTTTTGAACTGAGATGGCTAAAACAAGCTGAGAACTTGAACTATAAATGATATATAACTAATATTGAGGATGTTTAATAGCTTTTAAACTAGTTTTAGGTAGCTTATGATATTGAATGAAAAATTAAGCTAAATTGGTAATATGAGCTTACAATCGAATTTGAATGAAACTCAGAGGAACCAAGGACAGAACCAACCTATAAGCTCTCCATAGAGCCACTAAACCATTTCTTTCCAGAATTTCAGCTTGTTACCCCAGAGTAGCTTATCATGAGCTTGTTTGACTTTCGTTGACCATTTTCCATTACTTGAAATTTAGAACTGACATTAACTAATACAAGCTTGCAAAAGCTATGATGAGCTTATGTGAGCTTATAGCAAGGTTTGTTTGGAGCTTTTGATGGTAATGTAATATACTCAGAGCTTATACGAATCACAGTAACTTGAACTTAAATATAACTTGAACTTGAGTACTAATTAACTTTAAAATGGAACAAAGATACTTGAAACAACTTATATTGATAATCTTAACTGAGAATTACAATAAGGAGATACTGAATTGAAAAATACGATTAATTAAAACTTAACTACTTGCCAAAATTGGCTTACAATACTTTGCTATTTATACTAAAATATCTTGGGAACATCTTCACATCTTCCTCTGATCAAATCCCCACCATTGGTTTGCTTCCATTTGATCTCAGTCATCCAATTGAGTTTTGGCGCCAAAAGTACTAGTGGAGGATTTAGCAGGTTTAAGCATTTAATGCTATTCAGGGGAGTGGAGAAGAAGCAATCAATGCTTCTTGTATTGTTAGGTAAGTTGGATTTGATGGGGAGTGGATTAGCAGAGAAACCATGGGCAAAGTTGTATGGATTGGTGGTTTGGTGGGTTTTCAGGGAAAGAGACGGGTCAAACTTAGTTTGACCCCGTCTTAGTTAAAAAAGGATAAGTGGGCTGGGGTTGTGTTGGGCCAGGAAAAGGGTGGGTTTGTTTGTTGGGTTAAGGGTTTATAGGACTGGGTTTATAAAAGGGTGGGTTGGTTTGTTTATTTAATTTTGGGTCCGGTTGGTTTAGTAGCTTAAATATCACAAGGACCATTTATGTAATATGCTGAAACTTAGGGGGACTGAACCAGCACATCTTCCAATAATTATCACAAGGGTATTTCCTGCCAAGTTTAAATAGTACAAGGGTTATAAAATATAATTTTCCATTTTAAAAACACCCGGGGACTAATTTTGACATTTTCCAAACTTGAGGGACCAAACTTGTAATTTTATGAAACTTTGCACCAAAGGACTTATTTTGTAATTTTATGATTCTTAAAGGACCTTTGATGACTTTTTTCTGTTTTAGAATAATCAGGGACTAGTTTTGACAACTTTTGAAAGTTGAGGGACTGAAACTGCCAATTATGCAAACTTTGTTCGTTTTTCAACTGTTTTTAAACATTTTGCATCTGAAACATATAAAACACAATTCTGGCATAATTTCATTATTTTGATGCATTTCTGAGTGTTTTTGAGAGTTTTGGCAGTTCAGATTAGGTAAAAATGATGAGTATTTAGACACTCATCATCAGTAATCCTCCACGAGCCCAAACAAATCAAATATAGTAACCCTGTAGCAATCTAGAGGGGATGCCTCTCAAGTAACCAGATAATATGAGGGGTGACCTCATGTATCAAATTGGAATGATCAGTTCCTGAACTTTGTGAAAGACGTGGTATGCACCTAGCAATCAGTCACCGAACAATATATAATATCAAATCATGATAAATCCACTAATACGAACACTAACCTAGGATTGCAACCCATACGCTCCCCGAACAATAATATAGGCCATAATAAATAATAATAAAGCGCGCATAATATAACAAAATGGGAACGGTGTGAGAAATCACTCACCCACACGTGAGTCATGCCATTGGTGCAACAATGACACGGCCATGTTACCTTCATGACTAGGAAACGAACTTGGCTCGGGTCTCACACTGAAGGGTCAAAGGTCAAAGGTCCAAATCTTAGCAAAGGTCCAAATAGTCTAAGTCTAATTATCTAAGGTTCATGGCGAAGGGTTCAACATCGGAGGTTCATAATCAAATGGTTCATTTAAAGAAATCTTTATCAAATGATTTTCATAAAAATGATCTTTAATAACGGTTTTCACAAAAGTAGTCTTTAAGAGTAGTTTTCATAAAAGCTTAGTCAAACTCTAGATAAAAGTGACATCGCATACTTCATAAACATCATCTTAAAATATTTTTCTTCAAAACATTTCCATAATATAATTGAAAAGGTTTTTACATCTAACTACCAAAATCAAATGAACCTTCCAAGTATCAAGTGATACATTCTATCATAGGGTCATAATAACGAATGTCAAAAGGATCAAGAAGAACGAATCAAGTAGAAGGGAACATAGCAATGGCTTAGGAAAATCCTAAACGAATCTAAACAAGAGATCAAGAGAAACGAAGGCACCTTACAAGAAGGGCAGAATATCTGTACCTTATTAGCAGAACACAAGGATAGCAATTGACAAGGATCAAATTACTCCTTCCTCGAACCTAAGGGAGTAGAAGACAGAATGACAAGTGATTTTTAGTTATCTTTCCCTTTTAAGTAACTTTCCTTATTTAGCAGGTTTACCGAATTAGCAAGTTTATAATATCACATATTAGGTTAAGTCATTAATCAAGCCTTATTATGGGATTAAGGTATATTTTAGCAAGTTACAAAAGTTCAGGGTCAAATATGACAAGTTTCCATAACTTAGGGTTTTGAATGTAAGTATATCAAAGTTAAGGGTCTAAAATGAAACTATTACAAATTACTAGTTTAAAACACATAATGGATTCAGAATCACATTTTAATCCTTTAAGTTTCATTAATTACACCTTACACCCCTTTAGTTATTAAAGTTACAAAATTAACCTCATAGTTACATAATTTACAATTTAACCCTCACTAATATTCATAATTACATCACATGCCCTTATAATTACTAAATTTCAGAATATACCCTCACATTTATCATATGGTACGAATTACACCTTCATGTTTCATATAATTACACATTTAGTCCCTTTTGTTTATAAAACTTACAATTTAAGTCACAATTCCATAATAATTACACATTAACCCCATAATTTCCCAAAATTACATATTACACTTCTAATATCATTATTTACACCGAAATACTCTAAGTTTCCAGAATTTACACTTTTAGTCCCTCTAAATAATTAATTCCCAATTCGTACCTTAAATTAACAATTAAATCATGATCTTGCAAATTTTACACATAAGGACCTCATGTTATAATTTTTACACACTTGTACTGACCTAATTAACATTGTAAAAATACCCCACAAGTTTCAAAGTTGACAAAACACACCCCTTATATTTTAAATTCCAAATCGGTAACACTTTATATCAACAAACCCTAACCCTAATTCTGCAATCATTATTAAATCATCAATAAACCTTAAAAGTGCATTAAATGACCAGATCTATGCTTACAACCCTAACCCTAAAATCGTTCTTGGGTTTTTATCGATTTTTCTCTAATTTTCCATAATATTCGATTTAAACAAAATTCAAGAACGATTATTCTAGGCTTCTACAAATCACATGGCCATTTTTGGTAGGCTTATATTAACATCAAAGAACATATAAAAATATGGTTGCACCTCAGAAAATTCATATAGCATGATTTACGAACTAAGTTTGTTTTATGCCTTTTATTTTTGTATGCTTTAATAACCATGCATGATTCGTGTTTCTTATTTTTCTTAGGTTATATTCGACCCATAGATCACTAGAAAAATGCTGGATAATTTTTAGAACGTAAGAATAAGTCGTGAAAATTCTTACCTCTTGCGTACGTATAATTTGAACAAAACAATTAACCACGATCAAACGAAGGCTTCAATATTCCAACTCCTATTTTTATTAGCTCCTTTAAACTCAGATGGACACTAAAAAAATACAAGATCTTGCCCAGAACTTCGTATGGAGGAGGGACGATTTTTAATATGTCGACTTAGGGTTTTTGAGGGTTTCGGTTTTTAAGAAAAGTAAAACAATTATGATTTTAATTATATATTAAGTGGAAACCGACCTAGGAGGGGGATTATACTCAGAAAATTCGGCCCATAACAGATAAATATCAAAAGAATTTTATTTGGGATCTATTTCCTATTTTATTTGGTCATTATCTCTTTTAAATGATTTTATAATTAATTCATTAAAATGATTTTCGGATTATATAATTATTTGTGTGCATGAATATTTTTCGAACTTGAACAATAATATAATGTTGTCCCAGAAATTAATTTACTTCATATGTAGTTTGTTTTCAGAGATTCAGAATTAATTTGGAACTTTATAAGTGATTTTAATTAACTTTTAAGTTTTCAGGGGTATTTTGGTCATTTACATGCTTTCTAAATTTCAGGTATTACAACTTCTTCCCCTCTAAAAAAAAATTTCGTCCTCGAAAATTGAAGTGAAACGAAACGGAAAGCATAACGGACCGCGAACGGAAATGAAGTAGGACGGAAAACAAACAAAGACGTACCGGATCAAAATACGAAATGTGGATAACTAGCTCGTATCGATTCTTCGGTTTCCCAAGTAGCCTCACGCTATGGGTGATTCCTCCAAAGAATCTTTACGAACGGAATAACTTTATTTCTCATGACTCAAATCACAACAAGGTGGTTTCAAAATCCTCAGAAGGAGACAAATAATTTGATTTGATTCAAAAGGTCTATGCAACATAAATTGGACGATAGGTGAATCTTCAGGATCTCTTATGAGATACGAACAAGATTTCAGATCAAATTAATTGTATCGACAGTAAGGAGTTTTACAAGAATTCAAGATTTATCACTTAGGTCAACAGAATGAGAACGAGAGTCCAAACTCATCCAGATATTTAACGAACGAAGGTAGAGTATACGCATAGGTAGAATGAACCTAAAGTCTCACTAATCACGGATAACCCAATGGAGATTCTAATTCTAAACTTCTTAGATACTCCCCAAGATATCCTATGCCCACAACAAGTGCACGTTATATGATGTAAGTATTATCACGTTGGCCAGACGTCATAATACTGGCATCATATAAATATGCCCTTACAATGGTCATACTTTATCTCAAGTCGAAATCAAAACCACCTATCTTAATTCACCTAGTACTTCTATAGTCTCAAAGGTCAACAAGATCAATTGTCATAGACAGGAGGGAAAACAAACTATTCGCAAGAATATCGGAATTCCAGGTTTCCTAGCAGAAGTGGAGTACGCCGTTCCAAGCATCATATCTTCCACAATTCGCCAAAATCTCTCAAAACAAAGCCGTCACCGAACATACGAAAAATGAACACGAACAGAAATGCTTCTAGGGAACTTAAATCATTAAAGGATCTTATTACTATATAACGAAACTTAAGGGGGTCTACGGAAGTGAAAGTTAGTTGTCAAAATCTTCGGTCTTCCCAGAATCAATTCTTCCAACCATAAAGGTCTGTTTCTAAACTCCGTCCATTCAACACATCCAATCTCCTCAAGTCCGGTTAATCTGTCTTCGTCTGTCCATCAATCAGAAAGTGAAACCAAAATCGGGAACTTGTGTCTGGTTCGTCGAGCCTCCTGCAGTTCTTCTTGGAATGTGATGGGGTAATGTGGATTTCTGGCACGATCTTTGAATCTCTTCATCATCCAGTCTGCTTCCGCTCTCAATTCATCTTAGTACAACCAAGATGAATAGAAAAATTAGACTGCATGTCTTCATCAGCTCCAGGTTTGCCATCTTGACTAAATTTCTTCTTCTGCATCGCCAACACTTCAACCTTGTAAGGAATGTCTTCACTCTTCAGGGTAGCCGCCGTTGTTTTCAACTCCAGATCAGGCAGTGCAATAATTCTTCTGATATGTCTCTAGTTGTCTTTGATGCATCCGTAAACTTCTTGTGCGGCAAGGGAGTATCACCGAGTCTCTTTCTGATTTATTCCAAAATTGTTCCGCCTGAAGGTATGGCAGCTAATTTCTGATTTAGCTTTTCCAAACTCCATTCTCAACTAAGCTGTTTCCATCTGTTCACGAAATTTCTCAGTGGTATCGCAACTCGTGAACATCGTTCAGAATTCTTCGGCAGAGTTTAAAGGGTTTCAGTTCTCCATTCTATTGTTGGTTTTGACCACATGGTGATAGCTTTCAAAGCTCGCGGAATTTTAAGAGGTATCCTAAATTAAGAACATCGTTGTCTCAACAAATATCAATCTCTCAGTATGCACAAATGACTAACAAGGTGCAAAGATGATTTTCATGCTCTTCCTCGTCTCCGAATGTACTATTAAGTTAATACAATGACCATTTGCCCAAGTACTCACGAGAAAACATTATTTATCAAATTTACAAAACAGTCAGGGCTTTAGCTAATACTATTAGCGTCCCTGATTGTCATAGCAGTCATTTACGAACACAGAAGGCGATTCTAAAATTAATTCATCAGAAGGAAACTTCGCGCTCTGAAATTAAACAAACACGTAGTCGTTTCAGGGAGGATGAATATTGGCTCCTAACAGTAATACGGTTCAGCTATCTCCAGTCACCATCCTTCTTTATCGCGAACGAAACTAAAACACGCCCAGAATATACACTTAGGTAAACTCACTTCCTGGTCTTCGGTTGCTGCTCTTCCCGGTTGCTCGAATCAACTGGTCTGATCCCGGACATATCTGAAAGACACCTTCGCTTGGTGACCAGAAAATCTCTCGCTATCAAGTCAAATCCTTCTTCATGCTCCGATGGAAAAAAAATTTGGTGGTTCCACCAGGAATTATATTCAGAAAACTCAGGGTGCCCAATATGTAACCACTCGTAAAATTTCCTATTTACTTTACAAAATTATTATCCTTTTTCCACGGGTAAATTTTTTATTTATTTATTTGAATGTATCTCTCATCTTATGTGACGTAGATCACATCATTGATAAACGTGCTCCCACAGGACCTGCCTAACAAACCTAATGTTTATTTCATAAACATAACAATATGAAAACATTACAAAATACCATTTACCATTTTACGATAAATCCTTAACGAATACATTCATTATTTGAATAGAGTTTCTAAGAAACCCTAAAATTTATCACAACACCAAATATGAACAACTAAATCTCAAAACATAAAAGTACAACATATCTGAGTTAATGTACAAGTTACTAAAGCACCAGAAACCCTAATTCCATTTCAGCTCCCGATAAAACCCTAATTTCACATAATTGTTATTTTATGCATTCATTTCACAAACCCTAATTTATTCTAGAATATTTTTTTACAAAATATAAAGTTTACAAGTTATTTAAGCTAGAATACAAGTCAATTATGCATAAAATCATTTAATTGCAAAACCTTTATTTAAAATCTCATTTATACTATTTTTAAAGCATAAAGTACAAACTACTCATGCATAACTTTTATAAATTATATTTTCTAAACTCCTTAATTATTTTTACAGATCTTTTAACCCAAGGTACAGGTGCCTAATGCACAAAAACAATAAATTCCATTTAATTACCTTTTAACTTAATAAAAAGTTACAAATGATTTTTATTACCTAACTAATTATTAAAACTATATTTTTCTTAAATTCTAAATTATTGTACAACCTTATCAAGCATATATTACAACACTCTTAAAGCCTAACTCAATTTATTTCCTATTTCTCTAAGAATTCAATTTATATAAAGTGTAAACAATTCTAAATATTCTTCTAAGTTAACTAAAGACATAAACTAATCTAGTTAAGTTCTTTAAGCCCTAGATACTACCATTTCAACATAAGGTATCACCACCCAAAGCCCATTCGACTTCCCTTACTAAAAACCTGGTTCGAACTCCCTTTAATCCTAACTAGAAATACTACATAATATAATTAACCTCACATACATAGAATCTAGCCCAAGACACACTTCAATACTCTCCTTTCTTCCCTTCAAAGAAGGTATCCACATGTCCTCCTTCTTGAGCCAAAACCTTCCATGTTAAGAATTAGAAACCATGGTTATTAACCAGCCACATCGCCCCTCTTCTCCACCCCTCCAAGTGGTACCATTTTTCTAATTTCTCTCCTTACCTTGTCTCCTTGTCTCATGTCCCACCAAACCCTAAATAAATCTTCTATAAATAGCAACATAAACTCCACATTTCTCTACACACCACAACTCGACTAACCTTATTCCCATAACAGCCAAACTATATCAAAACCAACTCTCATCCCATTACCTCCTGATCACAGCCTCTATTTTAATCCCAATATAATCCCTTAAGAAGCATAGGAGAGGAGGATAGCAAGTGTCAAACCAATTCGCTTCACAAAACCCTAGTCGAACACAACCCTAAGTAAGTTACTCTAATCCCTTTTAATTCAGTTTATTCATTTCGTTCGTCACTAAAAACATCATCTAAAATTCACTAAAGTAAAACATAAACTATAGAATTTTGTTCTTCTCTGATATCTGATTGAATCAGTAAGTAGACATGTTCAAGGTATTCGAATTATTGATAAAACAAATCACTAACATGTAAAACATGTTAAAACTTATTAAATAATATCATAACATGTATAAAATTTTCGTTAGAAACATTTAAAAACCCAATAACCCATATCAGGTGTTTTTCTGTGTTTTTACTCGAGTCAAAAATAGCCCACAAGGCTAACTTGTGACCTCTAAACCGACCCTCTAGCGACCTTTATAAAATCTAGTTTTTAGTATACATAAAGTTCACACAGCTGGCTTGAGATAGGAAAAAGAATCAATGAAAACGGTCAAGTATCCACTGAGATATTGAGTTCCAAAAACCTGACCTGTATCGCTATAAGTAGAAACTGAAATTCCAGTATTTATTTTCTATTTACACACGACCAATAGCCCTACTTCCAACCTACAAATCGACCCCCTAGGAAACATGATAAAATCTAATTTTTGGCATGATTAAAGACCACCCAGCCACCTTTAATTAGAAACAAAAATCATCAAAAATAGTTAAGCGAGCTAGTAAATATTGAGTCTTAAATTCTGTCCAAAACCGTTAGTGTAAAACTTCTATTTTCAGTTCTTAATTTTCCAAAAAGTGTCGACCAGTTGCCCAACTTTTCACCCAGTTTTCGAACCCCATAAGACTTTTAAAAATTCTAAATTTCTGGTATACTAAAGTTCATATAGTGAACTTAATTTAGAAGGAAAAAGTTTGAAAAAACCATCGAGTGGTTCAAAAGTTATTCGAGTTCAAAGATTGCCCCTCGCTAGTCTAAAAACCCTTTTCCAAATTCTTATTAAAATTTATTTCGACCACTCGACTTTTGGAATATAATTCGACCATCAAACTGATTTCATAAATTATGAAACTTAGCATAATAAATAACGACCTGCCCAACTTTTCATAGAAACTAAGAGCTCGTTAAATGATCCCGTTTTCGTTAAGTTATTTGTGTTCAAAACTCTACTCATATCATATTTCATGAGTTGATTTTTAGAGAGTTTAAATAGGCTGATTTTGTAAACTTTTATAATCAAAGGTTATTTTTAGCAATATCAAATAAACAAGGTAGAAAATGTAATTTTTGAAACTTGAGGATAGAAACTGTCATTTTCCAAAAGTCCAGGGTGTGAACTGTAATTTGGCCAAACCTTAGGGATTAAAGCGTAACTTTTCATAACCATTATTTTTATCATTTCTATTTTTATTTTCCGACTTAATACTAACGTAATACGTTTATTTCGGTGACGAACAAAAGTTATATTTAACGAACAAACAAACGAACATAAGAACGAAAGATAACTTTAACGAAACGAAACGAAACGAACAAAAGAACATATAATCATCTGAAACGATTACTAAATATTGGCAAAACAACCCAGGTTCTTTGTCCGGAGACGTTTATCAACTTTCTTTCATTCTGTTTTCCATCCAGACTGCCCAGGTGAGTTCATAGTCCCACTTTTTAATTACGTTTTTCTAAATATGTGGGGAGATACATGCTACCAAACCGAACACAAGTACTTTTCCGTATGCTTTCCTGATTTATATTGCATAAGTTTAACTGTTGCCTATTTAAAAGACCCTCTATCATGAACCATTAATCACTTCCGGGTGAGCGCGAATATTATGAATAGATCTATTGGATTGACAATCCCGTTGTGTCGCTGGATAAGTGACCCAATGCATTTTATTTGAAAACGTTTAATAAAGAGTTCAGGCAGACTCCTACTCGAGGGCATAATTGCTACATTTAATTATGTAGTGATTTACGTCATATCTTATAACTATGATGTCCATCGTGTTAACGTCTTGCGATTCATGAGACTTTAAGCAATATATAATGAACTGCGATATAACCGATTTACTTTCTATCTGGCTTGTGTTCAAACTTATTTAACGTTAAACGCTATGGATTCACACAACCTTTGTGTTGACATTTTAGCATGTTTATCTCAGGTTATTGGAAGCATGGATTGGCACGGGATTGGCTATGGACTATGTTATCATTCAAATCAATAATATATTTTTATACATGTATTTTGAGAACCTCCTGCTGGGACCTGAATATTGTAACTCTGATATAAATGAATGATAACAATTTATATTTAAAAACGTCTCTTTTCGAGTCGTTTTCTATCATCATGACTGTGAACTGTGAAGTAGCACCCCAACGTATATTTCCGCTGCGAATATCGAAAACGGGGGTGTTACACAATAACTCTCAAGATGAGGTTCATTCATTGGTGCACGAGATGGGTTCTAGGAAAACTTCATAACCGCGAGAGTAACACGCGACTCTCTAGAGTAATATTGATAGTAAAGAGTTCAAAATTGTTGCCAACGTTAAAGGTGAGGCACAGAAGGGAAACTGTCAATATTTGAATGCTTAATCAACCAATTCCTTGAAGGAATACAATCGAAGTTAACTATCCGAAGAAAGACAGATCAGCATAGAAAAATTTATCGTTTCAAAAATGAGAGGGAAACATTCTTATATTCGTGGTTAAACACTACAAGACTTCTCGTAGGGACCGAAATGGGTGAAACGAAATCAACTAGTGTCGGAAGATTTATAGATACTTATCTAAACCAGAGACAAAAAAAAAAGAATACATCAAGTACGTCATCGCCATGGAGATTCTCAGAGTGCCCGAAGAGGCATCAAAATGATTGACGAAAGGATTAGAGGTCAGAGTTAAAATCTGAAGATGAGGATTAATAGTGTCAGGCAATTATTATGAAATTTTCAATTTCTCTAAGATTTAAATAGGTTTCAAAACCTAGGTGGTGCAAAGCATAAGCTTTCGATTTTCAAAAGTGATATCAGATATCAACAGGATCTAACCGATAGTGATAATTGTCAGGATTCTCATAGGAGTAGTAATGGATCACTCAGAACTGAGTAGTATCAGATGATACACTTCATATCCGACATGAGTAATGAATTCGTAGAATGTGTCAAACACATTATGGTTGGATGACCATCTGGATGGTCGGAAAGGTATCCATGTAGTTCTCGAGGGATTTCAAACTTACTTGGTTACTAAACTTAGGTTGCAAGCTTTCTAGCTTCTGAAACAAAAGTCCTTATAAGGCTTAGCTAAAGGCAAAGGCACGAATCAGAGTAATGCGGAAGCAATGATACTTAAACAAATACCTTATAGTCTACCCATTCCTCACCGGTCAAAACTTACGTTCCTATTGGGAAATCTTAAAGCAAATTTTCAAAGGTTGTCTTACGAGCGCCTACAGGGAAAACTTAGTGGTCCTAACTTACACAGGTCAAGGGTAAATGTATTACGAATCGCAGCCTGTCTCTAATACCATAATTGTAACACCCCAACCCGACAAGGGTAGAAGTATCACATTAATGGTTTCTTATCAGATCAAACAAAGCATACATTCATTTGTAATACAAGAGTTCTCAAAGGTTACAAATGAAATACTGAAATACAAGGCTAACAAGGAAATAAAACTAAAATACTAAGTCTTCAATGCAAATCCTTCTATTAGTCTCTACTTCATAATGACTATCAAGGTCTTCTAAGTCCAAAAGTCTCTTCACTCATACCCAGCTTCCAACTAGAACCTGCCGCGGGAAAAGAAACGCGGCTGAGCTTAAAAAGCCCAGTGAACAGATATATAGAAACGAAAACGAAAGCAAAAGAAAATGAACATGTATAGTTTAGTGCATTGGGATACATAAGTCATAGACAAGGAATATAATAAGAATGAAATGAAAAGAAAGGAAAAGAAAAGGGGTCAGTAATCCTCCACGAGCCCAAAAAAATCAAATATAGTAACCCTGTAGCAATCTAGAGGGGATGCCTCTCAAGTAATCAGATAATATGAGGGGTGACCTCATGTATCAAATTGGAATGATCAGTTCCCGAACTTTGTGAAAGACGTGGTATGCACCCAGCAATCAGTCACCGAACAATATATAATATTAAATCATGACAAATCCACTAATACGAACACTAACCTAGGATTGCAACCCATACGCTCCCCGAACAATAATATAGGCCATAATAAATAATAATAAAGCGCGCATAATATAACAAAATGGGAACGGTGTGAGAAATCACTCACCCACACGTGAGTCATGCCATTGGTGCAACAATGACACGGCCATGTTACCTTCATGACTAGGAAACGAACTTGGCTCGGGTCTCACACTGAAGGGTCAAAGGTCAAAGGTCCAAATCTTAGCAAAGGTCCAAATAGTCTAAGTCTAATTATCTAAGGTTCATGGCGAAGGGTTCAACATCGGAGGTTCATAATCAAATGGTTCATTTAAAGAAATCTTTATCAAATGATTTTCATAAAAATGATCTTTAATAACGGTTTTCACAAAAGTAGTCTTTAAGAGTAGTTTTCATAAAAGCTTAGTCAAACTCTAGATAAAAGTGATATCGCATACTTCATAAACATCATCTTAAAATATTTTTCTTCAAAACATTCCCATAATATAATTGAAAAGGTTTTTACATCTAACTACCAAAATTAAATGAACCTTCCAAGTATCAAGTGAAACATTCTATCATAGGGTCATAATAACGAATGTCAAAAGGATCAAGAAGAACGAATCAAGTAGAAGGGAACATAGCAATGGCTTAGGAAAATCCTAAACGAATATAAACAAGAGATCAAGAGAAACGAAGGCACCTTACAAGAAGGGCAGAATATCTGTACCTTATTAGCAGAACACAAGGATAGCAATTGACAAGGATCAAATTACTCCTTCCTCGAACCTAAGGGAGTAGAAGACAGAATGACAAGTGATTTTTAGTTATCTTTCCCTTTTAAGTAACTTTCCTTATTTAGCAGGTATACCGAATTAGCAAGTTTATAATATCAAATATTAGGTTAAGTCATTAATCAAGCCTTATTATGGGATTAAGGTATATTTTAGCAAGTTACAAAAGTTCAGGGTCAAATATGACAAGTTTCCATAACTTAGGGTTTTGAATGTAAGTATATCAAAGTTAAGGGTTTAAAATGAAACTATTACAAATTACTAGTTTAAAACACATAATGGATTCAGAATCACATTTTAATCCTTTAAGTTTCATTAATTACACCTTACACCCCTTTAGTTATTAAAGTTACAAAATAAACCTCATAGTTACATAATTTACAATTTAACCCTCACTAATATTCATAATTACATCACATGCCCTTATAATTACTAAATTTCAGAATATACCCTCACATTTATCATATGGTACGAATTACACCTTCATGTTTCATATAATTACACATTTAGTCCCTTTTGTTTATAAAACTTACAATTTAAGTCACAATTCCATAATAATTACACATTAAACCCATAATTACCCAAAATTACATATTACACTTCTAATATCATTATTTACACCGAAATACTCTAAGTTTCCAGAATTTACACTTTTAGTCCCTCTAAATAATTAATTTCCAATTCGTACCTTAAATTAACAATTAAATCATGATCTTGCAAATTTTACACATAAGGACCTCATGTTATAATTTTTACACACTTGTAATGACCTAATTAACATTGTAAAAATACCCCACAAGTTTCAAAGTTGACAAAACACACCCCTTATATTTTAAATTCCAAATCGGTAACACTTTATATCAACAAACCCTAACCCTAATTGAGCAATCATTACCAAATCATCAATAAACCTTAAAAGTGCATTAAATGACCAGATCTATGCTTACAACCCTAACCCTAAAATCGTTCTAGGGTTTTTATCGATTTTTCTCTAATTTTCCATAATATCCGATTTAAAAAAATTCAAGAACGATTATTCTAGGCTTCTACAAATCACATGGCCATTTTTGGTAGGCTTATATTAACATCAAAGAACATATAAAAATATGGTTGCACCTCAGAAAATTCATAAAGTATGATTTACGAACTAAGTTTGTTTTATGCCTTTTATTTTCGTATGCTTTAATAACCATGCATGATTCATGTTTCTTATTTTTCTTAGGTTATATTCGACCCATAGATCACTAGAAAAATGCTGGATAATTTTTAGAACGTAAGAATAAGTCGTGAAAATTCTTACCTCTTGCGTACGTATAATTTGAACAAAACAATTAACCACGATCAAACGAAGGCTTCAATATTCCAACTCCTATTTTTCTTAGCTCCTTTAAACTCAGATGGACACTAGAAAAATACAAGATCTTGCCCAGAACTTCGTATGGAGGAGGGACGATTTTTAATATGTCGACTTAGGGTTTTTGAGGGTTACGGTTTTTAAGAAAAGTAAAACAATTATGATTTTAATTATATATTAAGTGGAAACCGACCTAGGAGGGGGATTATACTCAGAAAATTCGGCCCATAGCAAATAAATATCAAAATAATTTTATTTGGGATCTATTTCCTATTTTATTTGGTCATTATCTCTTTTAAATGATTTTATAATTAATTCATTAAAATGATTTTCGAATTATATAATTATTTGTGTGCATGAATATTTTTTGAACTTGAACAATAATATAATGTTGTCCCAGAAATTAATTTACTTCATATGTAGTTTGTTTCCAGAGATTCGGAATTAATTTGGAACTTTATAAGTGATTTTAATTAACTTTTATGTTTTCAGGGGTATTTTGGTCATTTACATGCTTTCTAAATTTCAGGTATTACATGGATGCAGAATCAACTCTTGGATTATGGATACAACTTCAAAAATACTCCTATCAACATTGATAATGAGAGTACCATCTGTATTGTGAAGAATCCAGTTTATCACTCCAAGACCAAGCACATTCAGATTAGGCATCACTTCATTCAGGATTGTTATGAGCACAAGCTTATTAATGTGGTCAAAGTTCACACAGATGACAATGTAGCTGATCTACTCACTAAGGGATTTGATGTTTCAAGATTTAACCACTTAGTTGTGAGCATTGGGATGATTAACTACTAGGCTACATTTGAGGGGAGGCTTTAGTATTAGTTAGTATACTTTCTTTCAGTTCTTAATGAAAGTATTGAATTTTTAGTATTTTAGCTTAGTTTAGAACCTATGTTGTATTTGAGGGGAGGCAACATAGTTATTAGTTAGAACTTATGCATCATATAAGTTCTTGGATTAGTTTGAAGTTTATTTGGATCGTTTAGAAGTATAAGAGGATGGAAAGTACTGGTTTTCTATACAAAGTACTGTTCTTGCAACGTACTGCTCCAAGGTACTGTTTTGAAGAGTACTGGTTAGGTGGACGTACTGCTTACGTGGAAGTACTGTTCCAACGGTCAAAAATGTGGGGTTACAGTTAATTAATTCATTACGGAGGGGGTAAAAGCCAAATACAACGGTAACACTATTAATTAGGCTTTGATTTTTTAAATCTTACCCATATTTACCCTATCCCATTAAACCGATTTTCACTCTCCACTTTATTCTTATCCATCCATTCATTCATTCGATATCTACGATTCTAATCGCAATTTACCTTTGCTTATCACATTCTTTCCCTCTTTACAATCAATGGCTAACCGTGATTTCTGTTCTAAGCATAACGTGGTCGCGAACTTGGATAAAATGGCAAAGAATGTTGATTTTCATGCGATAATTGATTTCTTGACTGGGTCATCAATCAATTATGCTATTTTGGTAAACCCTGATGTCATTGGACCATGGATTCAACAGTTTTGGTCTACTGCTAAGTCTGATGCACAAGATGGTGTTCCTTTTATTCGTGCTAAGGTTGCTGGTCGATGGTATGTGCTTATTCACATACCTTTTATTTACCAAATTAAGACCAAAATGACCAAAAACTAACCAAAATGCCAAAGATATTTGTGTTTTTGTGTTTATTTATGTGCAGGTACGGATATCGTGAAAAAAGGACAAAATCAAGCAAAAACCGGAAAAAACGAGCACGAGTTTGGAAAAGGTCAAAAGCCGGAGCCGGGGAGGATATTATGGTCAAAAAAGTCAACCAAGGTCCTCAAATTATCGAAGTTTGTCAAGATCAGCCTTGGATTTATTTTGAAGATTTGGCAAGATCAGTCCCTCAGAATTCAGCAATTACATAAATGGTCCCTTGAATCTTAAAATTCTTAAACCTTAAATGCCATTAAACCCGGATTTAAAAAAACCCACCAATTAAACAATCCATCCCATAACTAACCCAACCCACCAATCTAACCAGCCCACCAAAAGATAAAACCCAACCCAATCTTAAAGAACCCGATCCACACCCAAAATACCCGGGGTCAAACCTTATTCATTACAAGTCAAACAATAGTTAAAAAATAAAAAAAACAACCCCGCTCCCAAAGTTCTTCCCCAATTTACCAGTTACTGTATCCCATAAACCCTAATTTACCCGTACAAGGATTTCACCGCAATTAAGGGTACAATCGTCCAATCATTGGCTTCCATAGTGTGTCAGATGTCAGAACTAGCACAAGAATGATACGTGGCAGCATGCTATTGGACCGAACACCTCACAAAATTTGATCCAAGGGACGTGATTGATTGAGTGATGATCAAGTGATGATCTGAGGGCTGATGATGATTCAAACTAACACAAAGGCACACGGATTGCCAACATGGCAGCCTAGAATCATCCAAGCTTGGCTATAAATAGCCCTCATCTCCTCACAGAAAAGGTGTTAGTTAAATTAGGATTAGGAGTAGGGTAAAGTAGTTTTTTATGTAGTGTTACTCTGTCAATTTAGATTAAGCTTTGTAGTTTTTAAATTTCTCTTGTAACTTTGGAGATTTTATTAATGAAAATTTTATTTTAGTCCTACTTTGATTCTGTTTCATTTCAATTGTTCTTCTGAATTTAGCTTATTAAAATTGCCAGTAGTTGTTTCAAATCATTTCTAGGTTATTTCCATTTTCTATCTCCAACTTTGTTAATCTCTTTTTAAAATCCAAAAATATTCCAAAAATATTAAAAAAATACAAAAAATAATTAAATCACAGCTTCAATAAGCTGTTTTCTGAAGTATGTAAGCTTATATAAGCTCAGTAGCTTATTGTAAGCTTTTGTTAAGTTCAATACTATTGTTATCTCACAAATCCTCTAAAGTCAACAAAAGTCAACTGGAAGGGCAAAATAAGCTGTGGTGATAAGCTATGGTGATAAGCTGTTCTGGGTTGTTTTTTATGGCTTATTAAGATAAGCCTGGGTTGTGTAGTAATTCTGAGTTCATAAATTTCCAGCAGGAATCATTTGTAAGCCTCATTTCATATTAGCACTCTATTAGCTTATTATTGATTCTGCTTATTTTTCCTGTTTACTTCATTTTTATAGCTTAAAATTAGTCAAGGTAATCATAGAATAGATTAAATTAGCTTAGTTAAGGGTAAATTGCAAAATCAGCTGATTAGTAAGGGTGTTTGGTTTAAGCATACTGATAAGAGCTCTAAGCTCATGCACTGTTCCTTTGCACTTTTTAGGATTAGATTAAGCTGTTTTGAGATGAAATAGGTTAGAATCAGTAGGTCTTTTAAGGATTCAAGTTCATTTTAAGGTTTTTGGCATATTTTGAGATTTTGAAGTCTAAACCGCCTAGAACAAGCTCAGAATAAGCTGAGCTTATTCAGAGTATAATTTTGACATTTCTAGGTTCTTGTGAGTGGTTTAAGTAAGTTCCAAAAAGCTGGATAGAATTGGTCTAAGTTTTGCACTTGTTTGCGCCACTTTTAAAGTTCTGCTGTCACAGAGTAGTTTGTGCAGATTCCCAGTTTCTTCGCTGCTGATCTCTCTTAACTTGTGGCTTATTGAAATTAGCTGAGACCTTAATTTGTGGATTAGGGGTAGTTCATATAGCTAGCTTTAAGCTCAATATCTGGGATTAGGGAATCTAGCTTATTTGGATAGCTTATTTCAGTCTGCAAGTTAAGCCCTCCACAACTGTTTTTAGGCCTGCACATTGTTAGTTCCAATAGCACTTGTTCTAGGGTCTAATTGAGGCATCAATTGAAGTTAGAATTTAGGCATTCTTGGCTTTTTAGTAGCCTGTTGTTTGAACTTTCAATTTCTGCTTCTGTATTTCCCAATTAAGCTTCTGCCTAGCTTATGCACAAGCTGCTAATTGGCTTGTTGTCCACTACTACTTTTCCTATCATTACTACTGTTCCATCTGCTTTTCTGCTTATCATTGAGCTTATTGGTGTTTGTTTTCTGTTGATTTGAGCTTATATATGTATGATGATCTGTTTTTGAGACTTTGATAATTTCTGGAACTCTTTAGCTTATTTTTAGCTTATTTGCAAAACTGGTTATTGGTGTGTTCAGCTTATTAGGAGTTAGATACTTTCTGAATTTATTTTTCCTAAATAGTTAACTTAGTTTTAGAATTACTCAGAATTTTCCAGATTTTTCTCATTTGTTTTAATATTTTTAAATCATTTAAATCTTTTAATTTAGTTTTTAATTCATAAAAAATTCATAAAAAGTCAAAAAAAAAATATTTTTCTTTTTTCCAAAATTTTCTTTTTATATTTAGAGTTTAGGAAAAATCATTTTATATTTTTAGGATTTAAATTTTAGAAATTCACTTTTTAATTATGTTTTAAATTTCGTCGCGTTCGTTGTTAAATTCGATTTTCGTTTTTAATATTACATGCTTAGCTTAATTGTTCCTTTAGTTTAATTAGTTGTTTCCGTTTGTTATTTCATTATTCGTAGTATAAAATCACCAATCATAACTCTCTTTACACACATTCACCACACTTATTCGACACCGTTACGAGAACTCGAATTCGACCTTCGTTGGGACACGACCCGGGGAAAATACATCCGTTGGATTTTCCTTTGGAAAAATATACTTAAAACGACAAATCAAAAAATGGCGCCGCTGCCGGGGAAGGCTTGAGAAGAGTTTGAATTTCGTTCGTTGGATCGTGTTTTGAAGACCCTTCCTCGGAAGTTTCTCGTTTTTATAAAAGAAAAAAAAATAAAAAAATAAATAAATAATAATAATAAAAATACAAAAAGAAAATAAATAAAACACTTTTCCTAAAGTGTTTTCAAAAATACCAAAAATAATATATCCTCGCTCTCGAGAGGGCGTTGTAAACCATTCCGAATAAACAACAAAAGAGATCGTGTAGTTAAACGTTGCTCGGATTATTTCTTTACTACAACCTAATTACGGGGTTTAAGGAAGTCTTGACATTAAATTGCAGACTGAAGAGAGATCCATTCTTCTCTCCCGCCACGCTGCGCGTAGTTTTGAAAGAAACGAGTACGGTTGATAAAACGATCACCAAAAATATTATGATTTAACTTTCCTTTAATCCAAAAAGATTTTCTTTTCAAATTTATTTTCCATTTTTCTTTTGTGATTTTCCATGTTTCTAAATTGCAAAACCCAAAAAAAAAATCTTCGTCTCCTCTTATATGTTTAATTCTTATCTCTTTACCCTCTCATACCGTTTAATTCTTATCTTCTTATCCTCTTAACCGTTTAATTCTATCCCTTTATCCCTCTATCCGTTTAATTCTAATGTCGTCATTGGGCTATCATTGTTTTGATTGTAAAAGCCCGTTGATCGACAGTCTTCGTTGTTCAAAGTGTAAGTGTGAGCGGTGTGGAAATCACAACCCAAGAGGATCTTGTTATTGGTGTGAAGTAGCCCTCGAAAAAGAGCTTAATTCCATTGATAATTCTCAAAATTTTTCCGAACACCCTCCACAACCCCAGCCATCTTCACTCCCTCAGTATAATTGCTTTATATGTGGAGATCCGTTGGGGGACAATTCACTTTGTGACCGATGTTTTTGCAACGAATGTGGATTGAGTCGTGGACTTTGTATGTGTTCTTATTCGAAAGCTGAAACTGCATTCGCTTATGATTCTAATCCAAACTCTTTCAATGAACTGCCAAATTTCTACGACTACCCTCCACAGCCCCAGTCGTCTTCGTTCAATCAGCGTTATTGCTGTGGGTGTGGAGATCCGTTAGATGGTTTTCTATGTCGACGATGTACCTGCGAATGGTGTGGAGATGATCTTATAAATGGAATTTGTTCAACTTGCGCTTCAAGAGCTGAAAATACATTTGCTTATGATTCTAACCCGAACTTTTCCAATTTTTCTCAAAACAATTTCAACCTCCCTCCACCAAATTCATATGAGCAAGAGCCGTACTATCAAAGCTTCAATGATACATCGTTGCAAAATTCACCAAGTTCTTCTTGTACAAATTGTGGGGGTCCTCATAATGATTATCAATGTCAACCGTGGAATCAAAATTACAATGAACCTAATCCTTGCTATAGTACTCCCGGTTTTGACAATTTCCAACCCCCACAACACCATATGATTCAACCACAACCTCAACCACCTCCTCAAGAAATACTCAATGAAGAACAACTTCTCATTGCTATGCTTGATACATTAAAAGATCTTAAGGCTTTGGTTAATAAACAACTCCCACAAGAAGAACCTCATCAGATAACTTATGGAGAATTTTTAGCTGAAAGACAAATAGCTAAAATAAGTTCTAATTATCGTCAAACTTTCGTTTACGACGACGATGACGATGATGAGGATTCTATGTGGGGAGTTTGTGAAAATTCAACAGAAATCACTCCCGTCTTTCCTACCAAAGAACCCGAGGACTCTCTAAAAATGGGGGACGAGCATCTTAGCACTCTTCCTGAAAAGGAATTAGACGAAATCATAAAGTCCAGTGCTGAGAACCTCGTCCCAATCCCAAGTGAGTCCGAGGAAATATCCGACGATGAAAGTGATTTTCAATCTTATGGAGATTCCCTTGACGTTTCCGAGATTACTTCCGGAATTTTCTCTAACCCTCTTTTTGAATTCAATGATGAGTATACTTCTTGCAAAGTTAATCCTCTTTTCGATGGAGGGTTAGAGGACGTTGAGGGCGAGGAGGATCTTCTTTCTAATCTTGATGAGCCCATACCGGAACTCACAGATTCTCCTCGTATTCTTGAATCTCCTCATGAGGAGTTCTCCGATGAACTCACTCATATCATACCTCCTCCGGAGTATGATTTCTATAATTTTGAGGAAGATCCTGACCCGGGGGGAGATGTACTCTATCCTAAGAGTTTGCTTGTCGATGACATCATCCCAACCCTCCCGCCCGAGGTCTTTGTTAATTATGACCATAAGAGCTTCAATGATGATATTCAAAATAAGGAAAATGGTAATTTTGAGGATGAAGAATGGATCTTCATTGTGATTAAGATCCTTCTCCTTTTCTTCACCTACCCGGTGATTTCTTCTATCCTTCACTCCTTCGGGAGTGAAGATACCATCTTTGACCCCGGCATCTCCAAGCCGTGGGTATCTCATCGGAGTGGAACTTTCGAATGCTTCAATGTTTATCCAAACATCTTGAACGAAAGTCCGATGGAGATTATCTTTTCCACTTGCTCCCCCATGGAAAATTAAATTCGGGGTCGAGTCAAGCTCATGTGACTCGGTTAACAAAAACAAGCGCTTCTCGGGAGGCACCCCGTGTCTATCTTCTTTCTTATTTTCTAATAAAACATGAGGAGGGTCACCTCTTCCATATCTTGTGTTTCCTGGTTTTTCTTGTGATGTGTCCAGGATTTGCCCGAATAATGAAGACTCTCGTGCTCGTGGTTTGCTTCTCTCCACTCGAGTTTCATCATTCGTTGCTTATCCGATATCCTTAATCTTATCGATTTACATCTATCTTTTGGCATAATTAATAAACGGCCTTAGATTTATGTAGGAGAACCCTTACCTTTAAGACATTGAGGACAATGTCTCGTTTTAGTCTGGGGGGGTAATCTTTTGATTTGATTTTGCCTTGCATTTCTTGCCGTTTACTCATGCAACCCCGTTTTTCCTCCAAAATCAAAAAAAAAAAAAAAAAAAAAAAAAAAAAAAAAAAAAAAAAAAAAAATGAGAAAATTTAAAAATTTTTTCAAAAATATAATAAATTTTGACATTTTGTTGACTTTCCGTTGGTGAGAGTAGGAATAAAATTCTGACTTGACCGGGCGTGTTGAGCCCTAGCTTGTCCCCTTAACCATTTATAATCTATAAGCTCGTGCTAGTCTTTTACACAAGAAGCTATAAAATGCGAATTCTTTTCAAGAGTTTGCAAGTTCCCGTATCGACTTTATATATGCATGGCTTGATTATAAGGCTAAGCATTCGCGGATCTTATTATTTAAGATTTTAAATTTGCGAAGAACGAGAAATGATAGAGTTGTTTATAAGTTAGATTGCTAAACGTGGAGTAGTTGGATCTCTTTAGAGCTCATCGAAGTTACTTGTGGCTTTTTGTTCCCATAAGCTTGTTTCACCAAATAATAGTAATCTAGGAATAATTAAAGGTATTTTGGTTTTGGCGATATTTAGTTTTTACTTCTTCCTTAGAGGATCCTTGCTTATGAAAGTTGTGTACACATCAAGGTACTGCCAGTGTTACGGTGTAATAGGCAACTGATTCCTGATAGTACGTGCTATTGTCTCTATTGCTATAAAAGCCGTAGGACTCGGGATTTGGCAAAATATATAATAAATAATGAATAATAATAATAATAATCCAAAGCCGATAAAAGTTTTCTGTTTCCTGACGGTTTGCTCCCGTTGACTCAGACTTCAAAAAGGCAGAGGAAAAATATCCAAGGTCAAAATAAGACTACTGATTCTTGACGGTTTGCTGCCGTTGTCTAGGTTTTTTAAAAGGCCGAGGAATAATAATATGTGCTTAATAATGTTAAAAAAATGCCAAATTTCGACTCCGGGGGTATCCTAATAAAAGCTTCTGTCTCTGGACTCGTAGATGAGTTGTTTCGGTCGTATATAAAAGGGATATCCTCAAAATCGTGTTAAATCAGGGACCTTGATGTGGACCTCATTTTTGTATGCAACGGTTTTCGAGGGAAGGTTTGGAAACTACTTAGCATCTAAACTAGGTATCTTTATCGGACTAAAATTATTGAAATGAGGATTTGAAGAAATTCATTTCTCACCAAAAGTAAAATAAATAGAGGAAAATAGGAATTTGGGAACGAGAAGTAATACACAATTAACTTTCATGGGTAGTGATAGCAATCTAACTTGTTAATAACAATGATTTCGTTTTTAAGCTTGGCTTGGGGACTCGTGAAAAATCAGGGACGACGAATTTTATCCGTATGGTCACTTTTCTATGAGTCGTGTTTCCAACTCGTTGACCCTAAAAATTATAGATTGATAATGATTGTCAACAAAGCCGTCATATGATAATGAGAAAAATACAAAAATAAAATAAAAAGGAAAATCGGGGAGTTTTTAGAACTTAAGATTTCTTAATCTCTTTTGAAAATTTTGCTACTTCTCAAAGTTAGTAAAAAGAGATTGGAAATTTTCGGTTTCAAAAACGTGTTTTTATAACATTGCATGAGGACATTGCAATAGCTTAGTCTGGGGGATTTTGGTATGTGCTTATTCACATACCTTTTATTTACCAAATTAAGACCAAAACGACCAAAAACTAACCAAAATGCCAAAGATATTTGTGTTTTTGTGTTTATTTATGTGCAGGTACGGATATCGTGAAAAAGGGACAAAATCAAGCAAAAACCGGAAAAAACGAGCACGAGGTTTGGAAAAGGTCAAAAGCCGGAGCCGGGGAGGATATTATGGTCAAAAAAGTCAACCAAGGTCCTCAAATTATCGAAGTTTGTCAAGATCAGCCTTGGATTTATTTTGAAGATTTGGCAAGATCAGTCCCTCAGAATTCAGCAATTACATAAATGGTCCCTTGAATCTTAAAATTCTTAAACCTTAAATGCCATTAAACCCGGATTTAAAAAAACCCACCAATTAAACAATCCATCCCATAACTAACCCAGCCCACCAATCTAACCAGCCCACCAAAAGATAAAACCCAACCCAATCTTAAAGAACCCGATCCACACCCAAAATACCCGGGGTCAAACCTTATTCATTACAAGTCAAACAATAGTTAAAAAATAAAAAAACAACCCCGCTCCCAAAGTTCTTCCCCAATTTACCAGTTACTGTATCCCATAAACCCTAATTTACCCGTACAAGGATTTCACCGCAATTAAGGGTACAATCGTCCAATCATTGGCTTCCATAGTGTGTCAGATGTCAGAACTAGCACAAGAATGATACGTGGCAGCATGCTATTGGACCGAACACCTCACAAAATTTGATCCAAGGGACGTGATTGATTGAGTGATGATCAAGTGTTGATCTGAGGGCTGATGATGATTCAAACTAACACAAAGGCACACGGATTGCCAACATGGCAGCCTAGAATCATCCAAGCTTGGCTATAAATAGCCCTCATCTCCTCACAGAAAAGGTGTTAGTTAAATTAGGATTAGGAGTAGGGTAAAGTAGTTTTTTATGTAGTGTTACTCTGTCAATTTAGATTAAGCTTTGTAGTTTTTAAATTTCTCTTGTAACTTTGGAGATTTTATTAATGAAATTTTTATTTTAGTCCTACTTTGATTCTGTTTCATTTCAATTGTTCTTCTGAATTTAGCTTATTAAAATTGCCAGTAGTTGTTTCAAATCATTTCTAGGTTATTTCCATTTTCTATCTCCAACTTTGTTAATCTCTTTTTAAAATCCAAAAATATTCCAAAAATATTTAAAAAAATACAAAACATAATTAAATCACAGCTTCAATAAGCTATTTTCTGAAGTATGTAAGCTTATATAAGCTCAGTAGCTTATTGTAAGCTTTTGTTAAGTTCAATACTGTTGTTATCTCACAAATCCTCCAAAGTCATCAAAAGTCAACTGGAATGGCAAAATAAGTTGTGGTGATAAGATATGGTGATAAGCTGTTCTGGGGTGTTTTTTATGGCTTATTAAGATAAGCCTGGGTTGTGTAGTAATTCTGAGTTCATAAATTTCCAGCAGGAATCATTTGTAAGCCTCATTTCATGTTAGCACTCTATTAGCTTATTATTGATTCTGCTTATTTTTCCTGTTTACTTCATTTTTATAGCTTAAAATTAGTCAAGGTAATCATAGAACAGATTAAATTAGCTTAGTTAAGGGTAAATTGCAAAATCAGCTGATTAGTAAGGGTGTTTGGTTTAAGCATACTGATAAGAGCTCTAAGCTCATGCACTGTTCCTTTGCACTTTTTAGGATTAGATTAAGCTGTTTTGAGATGAAATAGGTTAGAATCAGTAGGTCTTTTAAGGATTCAAGTTCATTTTAAGGTTTTTGGCATATTTTGAGATTTTGAAGTCTAAACCGCCTAGAACAAGCTCAGAATAAGCTGAGCTTATTCAGAGTCTAATTTTGACATTTCTAGGTTCTTGTGAGTGGTTTAAGTAAGTTCCAAAAAGCTGGATAGAATTGGTCTAAGTTTTGCACTTGTTTGCGCCACTTTTATAGTTCTGCTGTCACAGAGTAGTTTGTGCAGATTCCCAGTTTCTTCGCTGCTGATCTCTCTTAACTTGTGGCTTATTGAAATTAGCTGAGACCTTAATTTGTGGATTAGGGGTAGTTCATATAGCTAGCTTTAAGCTCAATATCTGGGATTAGGGAATCTAGCTTATATGGATAGCTTATTCCAGTCTGCAAGTTAAGCCCTCCACAACTGTTTTTAGGCCCGCACATTGTTAGTTCCAATAGCACTTGTTCTAGGGTCTAATTGAGGCATCAATTGAAGTTAGAATTTAGGCATTCTTGGCTTTTTAGTAGCCTGTTGTATGAACTTTCAATTTCTGCTTCTGTATTTCACAATTAAGCTTCTGCCTAGCTTATGCACAAGCTGCTAATTGGCTTGTTGTCCACTACTACTTTTCCTATCATCACTACTATTCCATCTGCTTTTCTGCTTATCATTGAGCTTATTGGTGTTTGTTTTTTGTTGATTTGAGCTTATATATGTATGATGATCTGTTTTTGAGACTTTGATAATTTCTGGAACTCTTTAGCTTATTTTTAGCTTATTTGCAAAACTGCTTATTGGTCTGTTCAGCTTATTAGGAGTTAGATACTTTCTGAATTTATTTTTCCTAAATAGTTAACTTAGTTTTAGAATTACTCAGAATTTTCCAGATTTTTCTCATTTGTTTTAATATTTTTAAATCATTTAAATCTTTTAATTTAGTTTTTAATTCATAAAAAGTCAAAAAAAATATTTTTCTTTTTTCCAAAATTTTCTTTTTATATTTAGAGTTTAGGAAAAATCATTTTATATTTTTAGGATTTAAATTTTAGAAATTCACTTTTTAATTACGTTTTAAATTTCGTCGCGTTCGTTGTTAAATTCGATTTTCGTTTTTAATATTACATGCTTAGCTTAATTGTTCCTTTAGTTTAATTAGTTGTTTCCGTTTGTTATTTCATTATTCGTAGTATAAAATCACCAATCATAACTCTCTTTACACACATTCACCACACTTATTCGACACCGTTACGAGAACTCGAATTCGACCTTCGTTGGGACACGACCCGGGGAAAATACATCCGTTGGATTTTCCTCTGGAAAAATATACTTAAAACGACAAATCAGTCGAACAATTAGGATTACTGAAGCTTCAATTTGGGAAGATTTGCAGTTTAATGATGCAGGGAGTGCTATTCGTTTTGAAAGACAAGAGATTTGGGATACACTCAGGGATATTGGGTATGAAGGTGATCTCACCATACTTACTTTTCAGAAGCCATTATTTAGTACACAATGGAAATATCTCATACATGTTCTACTTCACTGCTTGAGTCCTAAGAGTACTTTATGGGAGCAGTTTGGTCAGAACATTGCTTCTGCATTGGTGGGTTTAGCTACAAATCGTCCTTTCAACTTTTCAAGGATGATTTTTGATGGAATGCTCTCACACATCACTAATGGTTCACCATTCTTGATGTACCCAAGGTTTATTAAGGTATTCTTAAACAAACAACTTGAGAGTATTTCTAAACCTCAAAGTTTTCTACCTACAGTTACACTTCCACCAAAGGTCTCACACATCACTAATGGTTCACCATTCTTGATGTACCCAAGGTTTATTCAGGTATTCTTAAACAAACAACTAGAGAGTATTTCTAAACCTCAAAGTTTTCTACCTACAGTTACACTTCCACCAAAGGTCTTTACATTCATTGCTAAGAAGAGTATTAAGTTCTCTGGGAGAAATACACCTTTGACAGCCCATATATTGGAAGTTGCACAAGCAGTTAGGGATGCAGAGCAAGAGCAAGCACAAGAGCAAGAGGAATCCTCTGCATCAGCAATTAATGAGCAACCAGCTTCAAGAGAAGATAGTGCTTCTCAACATACTGTTTCTGAATCATCTCCACAAAGTGCTGCTAAGGAGACTTCAACTCAAGATGCGACTCCACCACCAACTCCCAATGATTATGCTTCCACAGATAGGAATCAAACATCTGAGGAAGATGAGGAAGTTGTTGAGGATGTCTTGACCAACTATGAGCTTTCAAGGGAATTAAGGAGGCTCAAGAAGGTAACTGATGATCAAGCTGATCAGATATTGGATTTGACAAGCAAGTTCAGACGATTAAAGAGGTTTGTTTGGCCATTAGTAAAGCACCACAGGTTGTGGGAAAAGTCACAGAAGAAGACTGGTCAACACTCAAAGAAGTCTAAGTCAAAGAAAAGAAAGATCCACAAGCAGTCTTCATTCCAATTGGGGAGGAATTTAGAGAATTTGAATGAAGATGCTGGATTCAATCAAGATACTGGGCTTTATGATGATACACCACTTGAAGATATTCCTCATGAAGATACTCTTGAGAGGAAAAGTGATAAAACAGAGCAGATCAACATTGAAGATGCTACTGTTGAAGTAAAAAGTGGTGATACTGAGGAAGTGGATTTGGAAGGAATTGATGTTGAAAGTACTGCTCTTCAAGGTACTGCTCATCAAGGAACTGTAAGACAAGCTATGATTACACCAAGGACTTTGGATTTTGAGGAAGATGTTGGTCCCTCAAATCAAGTTCAAGAAGAAGTTGGCCCTTACAATCCAGTTCAACAGGATGAAGAAGTTCGAAAACATACTGAAAGTGATGATGAGACTATTGCTGACATCATGTTGAATATGTCTAGACCAAGAGGCATAAATTTTCTTGATGTTGAACAACAACCTCATACTTCTTCTCAATCTACCCAGGAATTAGATCCAAAAAACAAAGGTAAAGGGGTCATGGTAGAAACTAAGAAGAAGAAGCTCACCTTGAAAGAACCAAGAGCTATTCAGGATGCTAAAAATGAGGAAGCTGCAAGGAAATTACAGGCAGAATTAGATGCTGAAGAATTAAGGAAACTTATTATCAAACCTAGAAGGCCACAAAGTAAAGCTCAAGAAAGAAATTCTATGATGGATTATCTCAAAGGTAGAGGATATACAGGTTTGGTGAAATTGACACATACAGAGATAAAGGATTTGTATGATGCTGTTAGGGAAGCTGTAGAAAAAGATCTTGCAAGCATTATTTCATTTGAAGATAAGAAGCTTGAAGATAGTAGAAAGGAAAGAGTTGTTACAAGGAGCTCAAAGAGGAAAAGAACAACAACTGATGAACAGTCATCAAAGAAGCTCAAGGATTCTATTGAATTAAGAGTAGACACAGCTGATGACCTAAGAAATTACTTGAGAGTTGTTGACTTTGAGCATCCAAAATCAAAAGATGTTGCAGACAAGAAGTCCAAGATTTCTACATTCTCAGTTGTAGATTCACAAGAAGGGGACTACTTGATATTTCATAGACAAAATGGAAGCTTTAGAGTATTCAACTTGTTATGGGATATTTTACATCTGATAGACAGAGAGGATATGCTTCAGCTATATCTACAAGTGCAGACTTATTTTGAACATATTCCACCACAAGGAGTAGGTTTGGTTCTGCTAGGAGATCTCACAACCATCTGGGAAACAGAAGAGACAAGTGATAGTACTCTCTGGGAAAAAAAAGAAGATTGGGGAATTAACAGATGGAGGTTCTTTGAATCAGTGGGAATACATGTTTTGGAGCTAGAAGATGGAACGATGATCCACATGCTAGCAGAGCAAAGATATCCACTTAATAGAGATCTGATGATCAGAATGCTAGATTATGGCATGGAAGTGGAAGAAGAAAGTGAAACTGCATTGATGGTGATTGGATTGTTCATCAAATGGACAATGCTAGCTGAAGATTGATGCATAACAACTGGTATGATATTTATAATATAAATCTTTTGAAACATAAGTACTTTATTTAAAAGTACTGCTTGACAAACAGTACTTTCTCAAAGTACTGCTTACAGCATGAAACCAGTAAAGTTTTTTATAAAATCAGTGATTTTTGAAATGTGCAAAAACATTTTGAAGCACAAAGATTTAAACAGCAACAAATGGTATTCAACTCACCATGTTTAAGTAAACAAGAAAGAGTTTGACTCATCATGAGGGTACGGCTCTGATGTGATTATCAAATCCGTTTTTAGTTGACAATTTACTAAAAATTGTATGGTTTTCAACTCACCATATCTATGATAGTGAAGAGTTTGCTAGCCCACAAGATAATGGCTTGTGGTAAAGGCTGTGGAAAACCATTGTATGGTAATTAGTTCACCATGGTAGTGATTGTACTAAAAGAACTAGCTAGTCCAAAAGCAAACGGCTATTGGTAAAGACTAATCAAATCCGTTGATAGCTGATGATTTGCTAAAAATCATATGGTTATCAATGTACCATGGTTCTTAAACCTAAACATTGGCTACTCTAGAGTTAATGGCTTTGGTAACGAGACATCAAAATCCATTAAATTTTCAATGATTCACCTCTCACAGGAGTTAACACACCTGGAAGTGATGAGAATAGTATGAAACTTTTAAGATCTGATGTACCTATTGCCAATATGATGCTGAGTTGCTGAAAAGATGTGTTGCTGAAAAGATCTGTTGCTGATAAAGATTGAAGTTAATGATTACTTTGATGATGATAAAACAAACATGAGACAGAAGTTAATGATACAGTCTTTCCTTGAAGATAAAAATGTAGAAGTTAAAGAAATACAAAGGAACTTGAAATCAAGCAAGTGGAATTCAAGTTAGGGGAGGATTGTTGGGCTACAAAGTACTGCTACATGAAGAAAGTCAAAGTACTGCTCAATAGAAGTCAAAGTACTGCTCATGTTCTAAAGAAGTCAAAGTACTGCTAAAGATAAAGGACTGATATGCAAATACGTTTAAGGATTAATGTGTAATTCTAGAATGTTCATAGAGTTATTATTAGATTATAATTAGAATTACTTGTCGTTCAAGTATTGTAAACCGACTAGGGTTTTCCTTGTGCCTATAAAAGGACCCTAGGTTGGCATTAGAGATACGAGATTATTAGAGAAAAGTATTAGTCGATTATTAGAGTATTAGTGTTTAGAGTTTGTTAGTGAATCTGTGTAAAGTAAGCAGGTTCAAGGTTTAATATAATCAAAGTTTTGTGTTAATTCTTCTTAGCTTTGTTGAAGTAGATTCCGCATACTTAACAAAGTATATCAGCGTTTCAATATTAGTAGTTTTGGATTTATCCAAGGTTGCTAAACCCTTAAACAAGCTACAAGTTAGTTTGGTCAGAAGTATATCGATCCAACATGTTATATGACGACTTCCATATTACAAAGTTGCCCTTGCTGCCAGAAGAGGTATAGTTTTGATTCTTATTTTCGTCATCGATCAACATATCATTACAATTTTCATTTTCATGCTGTTTTGATGTTAAGTATCATGGGTAAAAAATGAAATAAAAAGAGACTTTGCCTCCTGCTCCTACTGTGCCTCTATGAGCTGGGCTAATGGACTACCATTTTTACTTTTTATTTCATATAATGAATTTGTTAATCCTGATTAAAAAACAATATGCTAATACCATATATCTAAATTTTTGAATAAAACAGATAATTAATTATGAGGATATAACAAAATCTTACATCCTATATATCGTGAAAACTAATAAAGTTTTGCTTCAACAGATTGGTGCAAAATGTTGGAGAGTTCGTTGTCACCTTCCCTAGATCTTATCATTCGGGGTTTATTCAAGGTAAGTATCTTTTATTGTTAAAGTGTCTGTTCATTGCTAATTGGGAACAAATAACAATATATCATGTTTTTTTCTTTTGCTATAGGATTTATGTGGGAAGGCATATACTCTCTTAGGTTTGATCTCTACTCCCTTTTGGAGTTTATTAATCCATATAACTGCAAGGTGTCTACCTTGGTTTTTTGCGCAGTAGGAGTGTAGTACCCTACTCATATTTTATTAGAATGTATGGAAATAAGAACGGAATACAAATTTGATTTTTAAATGAAGAGAGTTTGAGATAATAGCTAATGAAGTCTGTTACACTTCTTTTGCAGTGAACCAATAAGTGTAAAGCCTGAACCTCGGAGTTCCCGATTAAAGGACAAGTTGAAGGTTGACGGGGAAGGTTAGTAAAAGGCCTTTTTTTGCAAGATATTATGCACAACAATCAACTTCTTCATACTCTTGGGAAGGGATCTGTTATTGTACTTCTCCATGAAGAATATTTAGACAAATGGACTCCTTTTAGTTTAAGCACTAAAACTGAGGGATTGAAGTCCAAATTTAGTTCTCATTCTAATTATGTCATTTTAGGCAAAAAGCTGATGAGAAGATGTTCTTTATTTTATAGTAGGAATAATTGATTTTCATTGATTGGTGGGAGGATGCTTCATCAAGCAGTTTAGCTTTTAAGGAATAATTGACTTATATTTAAGAACTAATGAAATATATGCGAATTCATATACCCACTTTAATGTACTATGATACACTATAATAGAAAAAGTATCCTTAATTTTTGGACAAAGCAATTCAGCTTTCTATGGAATAAAGTAAAGTGTTGCAACTGTCAACCATTCTATATTAGGCAAAAAGTTTAATATAGCTTTGTATGCATTATCGTATTTGTTTACCACCTATGTTTCTTATTGATAATGGGCTCTTCCATATGCAAGGTTACAAGCAAGTTGGCTAATCACTTCCATTAGCAAGTTGGTTTATTCGCGTTATGCTTTTACTCTTTTACCTCCAACGGGTAACAAAATAGCATAAAAGTGAAATTAGTCAAATGGGTTAGAAATCCCTACAGTGTGTTATGTAGGTCCTACATTTGCAGATATTGCTCTCGGTTCAATAAAAACTGACATGATCATCGACACTTTAATTTGGGAAGATTATTGGATGGCGGAAATATACTAACAAAACAAACAATGTTGTTTACAAAGAAGTGTTTAATGAATAATAAGTGACATATTACTTATTATTCTCTTCAAAAAATAATGTAACATATTTACATTCTTTGTTGTTTGTTAATAATTTCTTTGTTGTTTGGTAATATCTCTAAAATTACTACAAATGTCATCTGCAAAGAATTACTTTAAGCTCTATGAACAAGGTTGAAGAGGTCTGTACAATATACATGTCACATGTTTTTTACCATATTTTAAATTATAATAGCTTATAAATCACAACCTACTTTTACTTACATTTCTTATGGATTATTAGGCGTGCACGCAATGGATATTTTCTATTAAATTCATTATCGCTCACATACGTCATTTTCTATTCAAGACTGTCAAGTTTGGAGACGACAACGCATGGAAGTTTATTATTTTAATTGTTACAAACTCAATTGATTATCAAATAATTCACGTATTATCTCATTGTTTCTTTCATATATTAATGGAACATGTTTACGTTCGTTGTTTTTGTTAGAGTTATGGAAAAATATTAAAATGTATATGACTAGAATCGAACACGGGACCTTGGGATTGCACACTTTACGTATGAATGACTAACGGAAATAATTAATATATAACTATGTTATGTATTTAATTATTTAGGACACGAAATAATAACTAACGGACGTTAAGTAATTAACAAAATTAACTAACGACCATTAGGGAATTAAAGGAAGGACTATTAGTGAAATTGGAGGCTAAAGAAGGATCTAGAACCCATGTTATTGGGTTGGCCGGTTCCCATAGGGTTTCTATAACCCTTTGTCGACCCATATATGCTTCTTGAGCTCCAAGTAATAGTTTCACTATAAATACAAACCTTAGGGTTATTAGTTTCTCTAGCTTGTGCATGATACTATAACCCTAGGTTTTATTTTCTTCTTCTTTTCTTCTAAAAAGTCGATCACCTCTTTTATAAGGGTGGATCGATTTATGGTTTTATTAAACAAATGATTTTGGTTTAATAACGTGTCTTTACACTAGCATCTAACGTTAGTTGGTTATAGTACGTGTGTACAAGACCATGGTAAAAATTACTTTAGTTATTCCATCTTGGATTGTGGAACTTTATTGGTACAAGAGAAGAAAAGAGAAGAGTAGATCTTGTTTAGCTAGGATCTTAAGGTATGTAACTTATTTATTATTCGGTAATTCTTTTTACATGTTAATATAAGATCCTACTTCCGCTATACGTGCTTTGATGTGTTTATTTATTTAGATGCGTGTCATACTATTTAAATTCCAACAGTTTTCTTATTATCTCATTTCATATTTCTTTAAAAACCCCATAAATCTACGGGTCTTTAAGCTAGTAACAAACAAAGCCCGGTTTTTCTTTAAAACATGACTCTATAGTGTGGTTGTAATAGAGCCCAGTTCTTTCATTTCATACCCGGGTTCTATGCTCTTGGATTTGACGGAAACCTTTAGGCTAGTTACAGAGCTGCCACGCCAGCTTTCTCTCTCCGGTGACCAGACATGACCAATGTGCCACAGTGATGACCGACTTTTTCTTTTCTTTTTTTTATTTTTTTTAATTCAAACATTTTAAACAAAAAACTTAAAATTCATTAAAACTAAAAACATTACATATATTATTCAATTAAACATTAAAAACATTCCGTAAATTATTCAAATGACATTAAAAACATTACAAAAATTCTTCATCGTCATCATCACTACCGTCTTCATCTTCATTCCCTTGATTGACTTGATTTCTACGATTTCTCCAAATGTGTTCGATCAAATCAGATTTTAAGTTTAGATGAGTTGATGAGTGCATAAACTCCTGTGTAACTACTAACGATTCTTCATGCGTTCTTAAGGGACCGTGATCACGATGGCCCTCATCTTCGAACCATGTAAGACATATCGCCCGCTGCTTGTGTCGAATGATCATATTATGTAATATGATACATGTATAGATAACATCTTGGAGATCCTTTTTATACAGCCCTCGAGCCGGAACTTTAAGCATTTTCCACTTCTTCTTCAACACACCAAAAGCCGTTCCACATCTTTTCTTGCTGCTTCATGTTTCCTCTTGTACAATATTCTTTTTTCATCACCCGTAGGAGGATTTGAAATGGACTTAATAAGAACGGACCATTGTGGATATATCCCGTCAGTAAGATAATATCCCCATTTATATTGTACATCGTTAGCCTCGAATTCAAGGTCGGGTGCTCTCCCAGATTTGATATCATTTAAAACAGGGGAACGATTTAAAAGATTTACGTCGTTATTCATACCGGAGACACCAAAGAACACATGCCAAATCCATCAATCTTGGGAGGCGACCGCTTCCAATAAAATGAATGGATGTGGCCCATGATCACCCCTAGCATATTGACCTCTCAAACCATTTGGGCAATTCTCCCACTCCCAACTTGTACAATCAATGCTTCCCATCATCCCAGGAAACCGATGCTTATGCTAGTGATGAGCATATAATCTTTCAAGGTCAGTATACGTGGGCTTTCGCAAATACTCAGCACCATATAACTCCATGATAACATTGCAAAACTTACAGAGACAATCACGGGATGTTGTTGCAGCTACTGCTAGATTCTCGTCAAGAGAATCAGGAACGGCCGCGTATCCCAATTGACGAATGGCGACAGTACACTTGACTAATGGGCTAATACCAGGCATGCCCCAACAATCAGGAGTTTGTTGAAAATAAGGAGAATAATCGGTTACCTCTCGAACAATTTGTGTGAAAAGTTCTCGGCTCATTCGTAATCGCCGAGAGAATGTTCTTTCGTCGAACTGCGGGTTTTCGGAGAAGTATGCCGCCACTAAATGATTATGAGCACCAGAATGATCCCTACGTATGTACCTTCGTGGAACTTTTGGCTGTGATGCTTGGTAAGCGTTCCAAGCAAACTCCGTAAACTCACTCATAACTTCATCATCGTCGGAAGACGAAGAACCGAATAATAGCTCGTAAGACATAATTAAAATAATGTGTTTGAAGGTATTGATAGAAATGTTGTTTGAAATTGTGTGTTTAGAAGTGTGTTTAAAGTTGGTATTTATAAGGTTGTAAAGTGGTAAAGTTTTAATTTTTAATTTTTTTTTTATTATTATTTATTTTATTTTTTTTTTATGCAACGGTTGAATTTAGGTTGAATTTAAAGTGTGTACAATCGGTCACAAAATCGACCGATACTTGATTTCTAGCAACCATGACCGATATTTGACCTCCCCTCCACAATGGCGGTGACCGATTTTTTTTTTAAGTAGGTCGAGCAATGTGACCAACCGATATTTTCAGTCCTAGTGTACACAGCCTTATAGAGCCCTTTTTTTATTTATTTATGTAAACATGGCTTTATTAGGGGGGTTTATTCCAAGTTGTGTAGTAGTGTTACGACTGATTGTTGAATAGTTTGATCACCTTATGTCTGATATTGCGAGTAATTCACCTTACTCCTTATACATGTTTTACTATGGCATCGTCGTGTTCCGTTTTGGTTTCTACGATTCTCAGCTCACGCTAGCGATACGACACCTTGTGCCTATAGGGCGGCGGTAGGTGAATTAATGCTTTTCAATAGATTCTCCTCGAGCATGTTTACCATGTCTGTCTTTGCATAGGAGAGATTGATGATTTTAGTATTCAACGACCTATAAGTTGGCAGGGTCAGGCACGTTTGGCTACGAGTCAATGCATTTAGGTTGAAACAGTGATTTTTATACGGGTCGAAATGAGTAAGTCTGACCCACTAGCAAAAACTGACTTTTTATCTGTTCTATTCTATCTGAACAAGATGATTGAGATTGTATGTGTACGGTGCGGCGAATTTAACTCGTTCAACAAGTTCTGATAAAGCTAATCC
Organism: Artemisia tridentata subsp. tridentata; assembly: GCA_021014915.2. Lineage (NCBI taxonomy): Eukaryota > Viridiplantae > Streptophyta > Magnoliopsida > Asterales > Asteraceae > Artemisia > Artemisia tridentata. Next base: position 393,862,621 of record CP139505.1, read on the forward strand.
TAATTTTTCCATCAACCCATTTGAGATAAAACACAAACCAATCAAGCCAATCAATCTGCATTATGTGTGTTCATGTATATGATAACATGCACATGCTACTTAATGTTCACTTGATACTCAATTTTCATTTGTTGGTTTTCAGCTTCAACACGGTAACTGACCAAGACGGTCGGAATTACACTAGTAGAGAAAGACCATTTTATAACGGACTTTTAAAAACGGTTTTAAATTAAACTGTAACACCCCCAAAATATTGCAGCGGAATATAATATCATTGGGGTGCTACTTATTAGTAGAACAGTCATAATCATAGAAAACGACTCTAAATGAGACGTTTTAAAAGTTTATCATTCGATCAAAATAAAACATCAGAGTTACAAGAGGTCCCAAGCAGTTTTAGGTACATAACACGTCAAACATAAAAGTTTTTAAAAGTTTATCGAATGATATCAAAATGCAAGCCTTCAAAATATTCTCCGTGCGACTTCATGCTAGCCAAATACCTTAAGGACCTGAGATAAAACATGCTAAAAAGTCAATACAAAGGTTGAGTGAAATTCACAGGTTTATAAATAATTAATGGACCACAAGATTTCAGAGTTAAAGTAATAATTGCAACGAATACAATTATGGGTAAATAGTAAATATTGCACTAAGCTAACGAACTCAAACGTTAACTAATATCATAGAATGATATTAATAATGCCCTAAAAGGTAATTTGCCATATTACATAATTTCTCAATATTATGTGTCCGTTTGACCTACAGTTATCAAGTGAGCGCTACTCACCCGGACAGGCTTGTCAAGCCCAATATGCATATTCATAATATTAGCGTTTAATCAGTTTTTAATTAATGGTTCATGATGTTAGGGACTTATTTCTGGCAACAAAGGTACCTAGGCAATAATACTTTCTGGTAAGCATACAGTTTAAAGCACTTGTGTCCAAATTTTAAAATAGCATGTATCTCCCCCAATGGGTTTATAAACAGTTTAAAGAGTTTAAGTGGGGCTATGAACTCACTGTAAGCAACAGTGAATAGCAAGGTGCAAATAAAGTGACGAGTAAGCCGAGAAGTCCTACGAGCAACCTAGACATAATATGTTGCGTCTTAGGTTTTTAAATAATAGAATATGGATGCAAGAAAGTTTTGTATAATTATTATATCAATCATGCAATTGTACATAGAGTTTTTAAAGTTTATAAAGTGATAGGGACTAAAATTGACAAGTTAGAAAAGTGTTACGAGCCCTAATATATAAGTTGTCAGAGGTTCGGGTTTTATGATATTTTATAGTCCAAAAATCCTATTGTGTCGATATGTGGTTAGATTGTCCAAAAATGAGTTATCGGATTTATTCCTTAAAGTGGGTCTTACCATGTGACAACTGGTAATTTTCCCGATTTAATAATAATAATTAACTATCAAAAAATGTGTGTTATTTATTTTCTGACTTTTAAAAATGAGAAGTTATCTCATAATGACTAATTATTACACTATAATAACTTAAAAACGTAAATACGTGACATAATAAACTGGAACGAGCTCACACGCGTACCACTAAAATCCCATAAACTCATAAACTAACCAAACGGACCCTTATTACATCCCTAGCCCAACATTAGGCCTGGTACTATTCATAGCCCAACCTAAATATTCTTTTCTCTTATTCACAACTCGACTAAACCCTTAAGCTTTGGCACGTTTTCTTTAAAAATTCGACACATAACATGTATATATTTTACATGTCTCAATTCTTTACACACCAATGAATCAAGACTGAATAATCTCATCTCGTAATTCGATCGTTTGAACAGTAAAAAAAGCCTAAAGAAAGTCGTATTTCACACAAGTTCTAGACATTCAAAAATTGTACCATTTTAACCCAAACTCGAATAAAATCAAATTTCACTTATGTCTTTATTATTTTCAGTCGAATAGGAGTTCATAACATGATTTCTAATCATTTCCAAACTCTTGGACACGTTTAAAACTATTTTGGACCCTTTCAATGTGTCGAAACACATATACATTTACACAAACTTGATCCTAACCGAATATAGCCCTAACCCTCCCGTAGATACCCTCCAACTTAACCATAACCTTACCTTATCTCCTGCAAATTCATTAATTCTTCAGCTAGGAGAATATATTCCCACAAGTTGCTCCATTTTAAAATCATATAAACACATACATGCATACATATATTTCGGTATGCATACACATGCTTACTCACTCACTCTTAAACACTTCCAAACCTATTTCCCTCTAGTCTCACTTAATTCCGAAACCTCACAAAGAACAGGAAGAAATTCGAACCCTTTTTTAACATAATTCTAAGTCGTAAAGTTGTTCTTGAGGCGTTGTGATCGTTTAGACGTTTTCTCACCACCTTTGGGTGTGGTAAGATCATAAAAACCCTCTCTTCATTTGTTTATACGATTAATAATTCACCATGCATCATTTTATGATCATTCAATTCCATTTATATACGTATCATGCATTGTACATTTTCATTCGATCACCATTTACTTTTAATGTATTTATACGAATTCTTTTAATTATTATACGTACACAATATGACCTCCCAATTGTGGATGGGTAGATATAACACATACAACATTTATTTGACACTTACTTATTCATTTCAAGTCATATCGAGCTCCATTTCTATTATGCATCACGTCGCATAATTATACTCCTATATAAATGTCATTTTCATTTTTCATACCATGTCCCAATTCGACTTAGAAACGACAACACATAATCAAATCCATACACGAACCATATTGTTTTTATTTTACGACTTGATTCTCTACTAGCCAAACTAATAAATGATGTTTGAATTCCTTTATAAGCTCGTATAAGCTCTTTTAAACTCCTAATCCTAACACCACTCGAACCGTTTCAATTCTCATATATTTATATATATATATATATATATTATATATATATATATATATATATATACTATATATATAGGATTGGCTTAATCCGAAGGATAAGCCCAATAAGCTATTTCGTATAAGCATATTTAATAAGCAGTTTTACTATCTTTTTAACTTCCTTTTATGAGCCCAATAAAAAGCCCAAAACCCTTTTTCCCCATTGGATCGTTATCTCTTAATGGGCTTTGATATGTCTCGTTAATAGCCCATTAAGCTTAAAAATAAGCTCTGTGACCAATAAGCAGTTAAGTTTGACTTAAATAAGCTTTATAGTCTTGGTAAAACTTTCGGAAAACTTTTCCAAACCTTTTTGTGATTTTTGGACTAAAATTGCAAAATGTTTCAACCTTAGGGACTAAAACTGCCAACTTCATAAAACTAGGTCCAAAACTGCCAAGACAGTAACTTATGGATATAAAAGGATAAAATAACAACTAGAAGTCATGGAATGTAATAATGGACCTTTATTGGACTTAATATGTGATATATAACTAAGGAGGACTAACGGTGAAAAACGTACACCGTTAGGGTAGGAAATGTAAATCTTGTATAAAACCAAGGGATGATCAGTAACATTTCTTATAATCATTTCCATTTCACGTTTTACTCATTTCATATGCACTTCGTCATTCGTTTCAGCATATTTAATTTCATAACGTTTATATTTATAACGAACTTTTAGCGATTTGTTTAACGTATTTACTTTCATAACGTTTATAATTATATAACAACTTTTAATGATATACTTAACATATAAATTTGACAACTTTTGAGGAAACGATAATTATGGAATCAAAAACATAAAAACAAGATAATATTATATATAATATTATTTTTGAACTTTAAGCATTTTAAGCATATCAAACTCACACATCACACACCAAACCATTGTCCGTTACTCATGTTCTCACTCATCATTCGTATTGAGCCAAAACTGTCAAAAACTCAGACTTCATTATTATTCAGGTCGTGTGTTGGAGCTGTTCCCATAACTTACTTGATTTTATATTTCACCTTGCCGGTTATACTCAAGGTGAGTCATAGCCCCACTTTTACTCTTTAATACTTGTTTTAAACTACTTGGGGTGAGAAACATTGCTTACTTTTATGGATGATTGAAACAATGCTTTTGTTTGTAACACTATTACCTGCTGGCCTAAGTACTTTATTTATGCCCATGAATATGTACCGATTAATTCCCTGCAGGAAAGCACGAGTGATATAAATAGATCTATTGAGGGTGACACCTCCATCCGTGTTGGGACTCAACAGTCCGGATTGGACAAGCGGATGTATACCATGTCGAGTTACAAGTGACTAGAAATAGAACACTTGTCGGGTATTGATAGCATGAGCACTTTTCATGCCAATTTGATAACATGAGTACTTTTCATGTAATTTATAACATGAGCACTTTTCATGCCAACTGTCTTAGCTTCGGTAACATGAGAACTTAGCGTAGCGTAATAGCCCCTTTCGTATAACATTGCGTACTTTGTAATGTTAACTCAGAACTTATGATCCAACTTTACTGTTTTATATAAACCTATGAACTCACCAACCTTTGTGTTGACACTTTTAGCATGTTTTTCTCAGGTGTTTAATTGTTGATATATGATGATGCAAGGCAGTGCGTGGCAGGGGCATAGGCATACTTTTGGAGTGTACTCATAACACTCATGACCCGGGGTTTTTGTACTATGGGACAACTAAATAAACTATTATGGGCCTTGTTTTCCGCATTTCAATTATGTAAAACTGATGTTTTATTCAATAAAGCTTTTAAAACGAATTTGATAAATTCGTTCTCTATTACTTATGTTATGATCCAGTTAAGTAGCACCCTAGATGTTAATTCCGCTGCGATCTGATTTTGGGGGTGTTACATACCACTTCGGGTAAGTGTAAAATAAATGAATAAGTGTTTGAAGAAATTTATAATTTATAAATTTTTAAGTTACAAAATAATTATAATCATAATTTTTAATGTTTATAAGTTTTATAAAATATGTGGGACCATTTTCAAACTATTTTGATGAATTAACTAGTTTTTATATAAAGTACGGTTTTTGATAAAAAGTTTATATTTGATATTAAAAATATCGTTTCTCCCAAACCGTAAGGAGTTAAGCTTCAAATTTTATATTCCCGGAAAGGTATTTAAGTGTTCTAATCAGATTTGTGCGTCCCACTGCTTTGAAAATTATATAACTAAAGTGAAATTACCATTTTACCCTAATATATCAAGTCTGATCGGGACAGCACCTAACAGTCTCACCGTTTTTGCGATAAGTTGTTCCGTAACTCCTTTTTATGCGGGGTTTTTGGCTACTTTCAAGTTAATGTGTTACCTACAACTTTTATGTTTTGTGCGACAGAGGGTTCAATACAAATTTTTAGACTTTTTAGCCATTCTAATATGATGTTCATTTTCCGACAACCTTTGCCGTTAATTTTCTAATTAATTCATCGGGTATCGTCTCACGACCAAACTCCCAGAAAATCAAATCTAAGAGATAGATCTACAGGCCTATATTTTTACCTAAGTCTCAAAGTGTACTGATTAAGTGCAGTAATTATGAAAATAGTCCCTGGCCAAATGGTCTTTGCAAACTTAGTCCCAATCATAGTTTTAGGTATTTTAAGCTATGTACAATGCATAAATTAATACAACAAGCATATGAAACATGAAAAATACATGAAATGAAATATAGATCAGTAGTGAAATGGAAAATATTGTGTGATTTCTTACAAGGATTTGATGAAAAACACAAGAACAATATCAAGAACACTAGATCTAGTAACCAAGATACCCAAAGCTTCCAAAACAATCACCAAAAACCATCACCCTTTAAGTTTATAGACTAAGATCTACTAGTAACAATGCTTCCAAGAAATCCTTGCTAAAACTTCCAAGAAACCCAAGATTTGATAGGATTGATTGTTGTTTTGAGTGAAATAAACTATGAACTTGCTAAAAGGACTTATGATCTTCAACTTATGATCAATAAACTTAGTAAAATCTTGATGAATTTGGTGTCTTGGGCTGATTTATTTCGTTCATAGGGTGAAGAGGGAGGAAAGCAAAGTTTGTGTCTAGTTTTGAGATCCAAAAATGGTAGTTTGCATGTGTTTTGGTTTGTAGCAAGTGGTTTTAGTTATAATGAAAACATGTGTAGGAATTTTTTATACAATTGTCATAAGACACAACCATTTAAATGCCACCTCATGAGGAGTTGGTTATAGTTGGTGAATTTTTGTATAAAATGTACCATTTAGTGTATAGTTTGATCCCGGTAATTGCAAACGTGGAGTTTTTAAGACGCGAAACTTAAAACCGGGTAACATAAAAATACCTGTAACACCTAAAATCTGAAAGCATGTAAAATGACCAAATTGCCCCTACAAGTTTAAAAGTTATTTAAAAGATTATAAAGTATCAAATAAATTCCAAACTCCTGACAATGAACAAGTTATGCTCCCAAATAATTTTAACAACTTCATTTAACATTTATACAAGTGGTAAAATTACCAAAATACCCCTAATGGTGCCGAATGATTTATACTTAATTTATTTTGATTTAAAATGATGTAAATTATGTAAATAAGGAAGATATCAATCACAAATATTTTGCCAACCCATTTTGTCGAATATTCTGGTCCAAGCCCACCCCTAGGACTCGGTATTCCATAATTTAAGTCAATCCATATCCTTTTTCTTCTAAACCCTAATTACCGGTTGGAAGGAAAACACACCAATAATTCCTATAGCCTCCATCCGATTCTCTAAAATTACCAAAGCATTTTTCTGAGTTCAAACATCATCCAAGGAGTCCTAGAAAATTCGGGTTGAGTTCGTTTGTTGCCTGTTTCGTTGGTAGTGGATTTATTCCTGTCGATAGCTCATTTTTAAGGTAAAATTCGTATCAATTCAAACAAGCTTCAAAAAATTCGTTTCTCATTTTTCCTGAGGTTCTTATATCATATGTGATCTACGAAAAATGTGTACAAGGTGATTTGATCCCATTTGAAGTCGTGGTGAATTCTTTCTTGTCGAGTAACCATCCGAGAAGCAATAATTTGTGCAGCCTTGTTCACTCGTTCTAAAAATATTCTGGTATTTTTCCCAGCTCCTAATGATCGTATATAACATAAGAAAAATAATAAAAACAGCCCATGCATCATGTATGATTCGTATGTTAATTATTGTGTTTATAAACCCTAAATCGAACTAAGTCTATAAAAACATGCATGCGAATTTTCTTGACCAGGCTATTATTTTTCGTGGCCTCTATGATCATCATACAACACCAGAAAAATGCTCATTTGAATTGTTGAGACCTAAAACTATTATTGGTGAAGTTAATTGAAACCGGCTAAAAAGGAAACGAGGAACAAAAATACCTAGGGATCGAATTAGGGTTCAAAACTGATAAGATCTGATTATAAATGAACATTAATGATGTGGGAATAATTACATAATGATTGGGATCGATTAGGGTTTCGTTTTGTTAAAGATGGTGTTTAACGATTTGAAAATTAAATATAAAGGGGGTGTTTTATCAATATTAAAACTCATGGACTATTTTTGTCATGTTCTATAGATCAAGTATGACCTGTAAAAATTATAAAACGAAGGTCCTATATGTAAAATTTTTGAGATAATGAAATTAGTTGTAATTGTTGGTTCGAATTGGAAATTAAATAAATATAGGGACTAAATATGTAATTTCTGAAAAGTTAAGGTCGATTTGAGTAGTGAATGATATTCAGGGACTAATGTGTAAATTTGGATATTTATTAGACTAATGTGTAACTATTATTAATTAAAGGTTGAAAATGTAAACTTTAAGGTTAATTATGTAAACTTATTAAATGGAGGGACCTATTGTGTAAATTATGAATATTTGATGGTCAAATCGTATAACTTGTTAAAATAAGTACTCATTGTGTAAATTTGATAAATTAAGGGTTAAATGTGTAATTATGCATATTTGAAGGGTTAAAGTGTAACTTTGGAAATACAGGGGTGTAAAGTGTAAATTGTGAAACCCTAAGGACCAAAGGTGTAAATATGATAAAGATACCTTATTTCCAACTAATAATGATCTAAGTAAGCTATGTACTCAATACTTCTAAAAGTGGAAACTTTCTAAAAATAGAAACTTTCTAAAAGTGGAAACTTACTAACTATGGAAATCTGCTAAAAATGGAAAGTTACTTTAAATGGAAAGAAAAGTAATTAAGAATGAATTGTAATTCCCTTATACTCCTTTAGGTGTGAAGAAGGAGAGACTTTGAGCTGTCCCCTGTTTCTGTGCTTATTACCATTTGTGCTTTCTTCATAAGGTACAGATACTCTGCCCTTGTTTCAGTAAGGGTTCTTATATTCTTATACATTGATTTTGAGTTATGATTCAGTTGAGGTTTCCCAAGCCATTGCTATGTTCCCTTTTAAATGAACCTTTGATATTACTTTTGATATGACCTTGAGATGCACCTTTTGATATATGACCTTGTGCTATGATTTTGAGACATGACTCTTAGTTTGATACCCGAGCCATTTATGTTACCTAGCCAGGGAGGTAACCTGGCCATGTCTGTGATGCACCACTGGCATGACTCCCGTGTGGGGGAGTGATTTCTCACACCGTCCCTTTTATGATTTTCTGCCATGGCTACTATGATGTTGGGATGACTTTGAGTTTGGGGGCGTATGGGTTGCAATCCTAGATTTGTATGTTTAGTGGATTTAACTGTGACTTTGAGTATTGACTTTGAGGTGACTGGTGCTTGTGTGCAATACACGCCTTTCACATTTAGCTGGAGCTAGCTACTCCACTATTTTGATACATGAGGACACCCCTCATATTATCTGGTTGCCTGAGAGGTATCCCCTCTGATTGTGAGCTTATGACCTTGAGACTATGATGTTGACTTTGAGTTATGGGCTCGTGGTAGATAACTATCCTATATTTCCTTATTACTCTTTTGCTTTGATTATACCTTATGATATCTCCCAGTGCCTCAGTATATTTCGGTTTCGTTATCTTTGTTTGTATTATGTATCTGTTCACTGGGCTTTGTAAGCTCAGCCGCACGTTTTCTTTTTCGTGTGCGGCAGGTATCTAGCTGGGAGATGGATTTTATGCTTGGGATGAGAGTTAGTTGGATGCTTTTACCTTAGATGATGTCCTACCCTAGTCTTACCAGTTGTTTAGACATTTTGATTATGGATTCCTTTCGTTATGTATTTCCTTTGAATTATTCCGTTTATCTTGTGAGACTTTTGTATTAGATTCAAGTCTTATTGACTTGGCTTATTTATTTATGATGTTTTATGGCTTCCGCTGTGTATATGTATGAATGCTTTGAAATGTCGCCATAATGTGATATCTCTACCCTTGTCGGGTTGGGGTGTTACAATTATGGTATCAGAGCCCAGGCTGCGACCTGTCGTACATAAGCTTTGGCCTGTGAAACATGTGGACCATAGGATTTGACCCTTAAGTTTAAAATTTGACTGGTGAGGTTTTGGGTAGGCATAAGTTCTGCTTCGTCTTCCATTTCGTGCTTTTTTCCCTTATGTTTTGCTAATTCTTTTCATGATCATTCAGATGGTGAACACACGCTTTACTCAGTACACTAATGGGGATGATGGCCCCAATTTTGAAGAGATGATAGCCGCTGCTGTGGCTGCTGCTATTCTGCGAGTGGTGACTGAGGTCACCAATAATATCAGGAATGGGGCTGGTTCTTCTGGAGGTGGTGGTGGTGATGCTCAACCCACTGCTCCACCCGCTGCTACCCCAGCTGGTATCCACGTGTGGATCGAGAGGTTCAACAAGCTTAAGCCTCTCTCTTTCAGGTCCGCTGCTACTCCTCATGAAGCGGAGGACTGGATCACACATATCGAGAAGTTGTTTCGTGTTCTGGGATGTGCCGACGAGTTTAAAACTCGGTTGGCCACATTCAAATTTGAAGGTGATGCCCAAAATTGGTGGGCTGCTCTTATTCAGGCGAAAGGGGATGATTTTGCTGAGACCTGTTCGTGGGCGGATTTCATCGAGGTGTTTTATAGACAGTATATTCCTATGTCAGAGCAGCTAAGGTATGAAAGGGAATATGGGTCGATTCGTCAGGGTGATCAGGAGTCGTCAGGAGAGTTTATGCAACGGTTTCTGCGTCTGGCCAGTTTCGTTGGGCCAGAGGTCACTGGAGATGCTACGCGTCAGGCTCGTCATTTCAAATGGGCTTTAAAGAGGTGGGTGTTAGACCGGATTGTTAACACTCCGTTTGAGGATGTGGCTGGAGTTCAGGACGCCGCGCGTAACATCGAGTTGTTACATGCGGACAGGGGGTCTAATAAGCGTGATAGGGATGGTAACCGGGTAGATTTTCGAGGCTGATGAACTCAAATAAGTACATTTTATTACTATCATTTATCCTATTAATTTGACTTGTTTTACTATATTATGTATGAGGATTGATACTTAATCGTTTACTTTTGTAATTCTCAGGTAAAAACAAGCATTTGGTGAAACTTGGCGATTTTGGACTAATTATGGAGCAAAACGTGCATAAAGTGAAGAGTCTGCTGAAATGAAGAAGATCAAGACTAATCTGCTCCAGATGCGCCGCATCTCACTATCAACATGCGCCGCATCTCTATCAAGATGTCACCAGATACGATCCAAGATACAAGAGGACATGCGCCGCATCTAATCATGGAGTTACGCCGCATCTTCTGGCGGTGTACGAATATTCCTGAATATTATAATCTTGGACCCCACGCGAAGTTACGTAGATACGCCGCATCTACTTAGTAGATGCGCCGCATCTTCCCTCAGACACAAACTATAAATACCCCGTAGACCAGACGAGAAAGAGAGTTCGAAACCCTAACCGAAGTTCGGACAACAGAAGAGAAGGACGAATTCAGTCAAGAGGCAGCACAAGACACACCCAAATCGAAGATACAAGAGCTGTAAGAAGGTGCTGCATGTGTTTAATTCATTAAGTAGTTTTGTTTTATTGTTTTAGCAAACTTTAATTCATCAGGATTGGTGGCTTGTGTAATGTGACAACGGAAAGATTGCACTCCCTTTAATACTTGCTTTCCCATCAATTAAAGTTTATATGTTGATGTCTTTGGTTACTACTTATTAGTGCATTGACCACCTCTGTGTTTATTAGTGGCTTGCGGGCACCCGACTGCGGGACAAGGTGTGGCTCCCACGGTTGTTTCTAAATTGATCACTTAGGAATAACTTTTAGACATAAGTCGTCATTAAGGGTTTACTCGCCGATAAGAATAGGACCAACGAGAAAGGGTTAATTACATACACTTCATATAAAGCTATCAATAAAACAAGTGACAATCTACTTAATCATAAGGACAGCCCTCTTATTGTCTCAAGTATCTATCTGTGTACGTGTGTGCTACTTGCTGATTCGTGCCTATTGTTTATTTTACTATTTAATTGCAAACAAAACTGTGCCAGTCTCTCAGGCTGAAACCCCCTTGCGTTAGGATATTAAAATACTGATTAGATTAACGAGATTATACGTTCCACTCTTAGTGATCGACACTCTACTTACCATTATCTTCATACTGACCGGGTACACTGCTCGTTAAGTGTGTGTGTTATTGATAAGTCGGCTAAATATAAATTTAAAACTTGAGTAGGCATTAAAACTGCTAAACCGCAACGACACATCACGCGCATCAAGTTTTTGGCGCCGTTGCCGGGGAGTGAATTGTTATTTTCTGTTAATTTAATTAGTATTTTAATTAGGTTTTTCTTTTTATTAGATTAATTGCATCATTGTACTATTTTGCATATTTGTTGTATTGTGTGTTATTTGTTTGCTTTTGTTTTTATTTTTGTGTGTTTTATTTTCGTGTGTTTAATTTTTTGTTTTTATTTTTCGTATTTTTCTGTTCTGCTATCGTTGTACTGTGCTAAATCAAACGATACGGCGCATCTGATCTCTCAGATACGGCGTATTGCGTTTAATTTTTATATACAACGCGTTTAATTAATTCGATACGACGCATCTTTTCCCCAAGATACGGCGTATCTGTTTTTAACAAGAAAATTTTTCTAAGCGATAAAGTAATACGACGCATCTGCTTTTGTAGATACGGCGTATCTGTTTTGATAAAATTTTTTTTTTTCTAAACGTTAACGCCATACGACGCATCTGCTTTCGCAGATACGGCGTATCTATTATTTTAATTAAAAACAGTTTGCGAATTATTAAACAAATACGGCGTATCGATCTCCGTCGATACGGCGCATCTTACTGAATCAAAAATCTTTTATTTTTACACGTAACGAAAATACGGCGCATTAACTTTCGTTAATACGACGCATTTAATTTTAATTAGATAAGTTGATTTTTGATTGATTAATTCGATACGGCGCATTCATAAAATTCAAAGCGGCGTATCTATTTTCTGAATAAAGTCTGATTTAATTTTAACGATTATAAGATACGGCGTATCCAACTTTTTGGATACGGCGCATCGTCTGCAGATATCAGTAACTTTAATTTTTCGTATTCCGTTTTCGTTATTAATTATCCGATATACTACTTTCTCGAGCATACCCTACTGATGCTTTTCGTGATTGTTTCAGAAGGAAAATGGAAGGATACGGAGAATTGATTGACTTCGACTTCGAAGCCAATTTTATGAATGGAGTGTTAGTGCATGGCAATTTATCTGAACGTTACGATGGGGACTACATTGAACTTAATGACCTTGATGGACCATTAGAATCTAATGACCGATTCATGGATGATGCGGATTCTGAGTTAGAAGAAGGAGAAATTGTGGATAGTCCAAGAGTCAACGTTATTACTACTAGAAACTACGATGAATTTGAGGGATATGATGGTTCTTGGGATTACTGTGGAAGGATCAACACCGATTGTGCTTACAATTTGCAATTCCCATGCATGATTGGGTACAAGTGTATTGACGCAAATTTCTTTCCTATTTTATCAATCAATGTCATGTCAAAAAGATTTTACAATTCTATTATGAGAAATAAAAAGGAGTATAAGGGAAAGAATGTAGTTGGAGCCTTCATTAATGTCCCGATCTTCGTTGGACGCTTCACTATTGTTACTGAGTTCGTAATTATTGAAGACATGAATGCCTATTGTGACAGCAATATGGGTGAAGTAATTGTTGGAAAACCATTTTGTAGAGAGATCACCATTAATGCAAAACGATTTGAAGGAAAGATCACCTTTCAATGTGGAAGCGACGTTATCACTTATATGATGCCCCGAACTCACCCTGGATTTAAACATGCTACTAATAGGGTCTGCTACAAATTCTCTCCATTCCTTTTTGTTAGTGATGACGACAATAAGAAAGGGATTGAGTACCCATATCAATTGAAGAAAGGATTCTACAAAGGAGTTTTGAATTTAGGACCTGAATATATACGAGACGATTCGGTTGCTAAATGGATCCTACGTGGCCATGTAGGAATCAATGATCGATATTAAAGAGCTGAACGTGAGTCTAACTTGAAGACTCTGGAATAAAGACAAGTGCTGACCGGGAGACAACCCGGATTTATCATTTATTATTCTGTTTTCTGTGTCGAGTCAGTCCAGGCCGCACGAAGATACGGCGCATCTCAATCCTGAGATGCGACGCATCGCCTGCACCGGTCATATCTTATTTTATTTTTCTGCATTTTAATTTTCGACTTTAAAACTATTTATCAGTTTATTTTAATGCGGCGCATCCCTGGTTAAGGATGCGGCGCATCTTTATTCTGATCCGTATTAATTCCAGGCTCGATACGGCGTATCTTCTTCAATAGGATACGGCGCATCGACTGACCTGATGATTTTCAGTTTTCATTTTTTAAGTTTTATTTTTATCTAACTACTAATGTATTATGCAAGTTGAACCTTTCTTATCTTAGGTGTGTTTTAAAGTGTTGGTGGTATTATAGTTTCCTGAATTTCCTGTGGATACATCAAGTATGAAGCTTTAACGTTCTAATCCACAAGAAAGATGATTTTTGCTCTTACACTAATGGAGGATCATACCGAGCAAATCTCAGGGGAGTTTTTCTGTTCTAATTCTTTTTTTATTTCCAATTTTTAACCTTTTATACAAACAACGAGGACGTTGTTTAACTTAAGTGGGGGGATAGGAGAATTAGAACACTTAACACTTACTTGTCCTAAACTTTTTCAAAAATTATGCTTAAAATGTGCTTAATATATCAAACTTAAAATTTTTTTTTAGCATGTTTTTGTTTAAGATCTAAGTTACATAACTGCACACATGACGTTATTTTCAAAAATTGTGATTTTTCCAAAATTCACAAATCTATGAGTGTGCCGGTGACTTGTAAACTTTAGAACTTGGCTTGTATACTATTCGAGACCACCATAATGAGTATTATTTATTTAATTGGAATGACTTGTCTAACTTGGTAAAATTCTAGGATTACACCAAATAGCCTTTATATGTTATGTGTTATTAACTAACTACACTGGTTAGTTAACCCCCGTATAAACCCTTTTGTTACTCTCATTTTTAGAGTAAGATACCCCTAGAAAAACACTCAGAGCCATTCCTTTCGTTTCTTACACCTATGTTTAAAATGTTTCGTTACACCCTTACACCTTAGCCTACCCTGTAGATTAGAATCCGTGGTTGGTTAATTGCTATAGGCAGAGTGTGTTTCCTTACATTACCTGTGTTCGCATGCGTAATTCATTATCTATGGTTAGGTCGGGAAATTGCACAATGCAATTGGAGTGAAAGTAAATATTGTATATTTTAGAGTTTATTTTTCGTGTGTTTACTACTTTCACTATTACCATTATTTCTGAAGTTATGAAAAGTATGAAAAAATTATCCGGAAAGAAAGTTGTAGTGATGTGGTGAAATTTTACACATCTATGTTTATGTTTAAAAAAAAAAAAAAAAAAAAAAAAAAAAAAAAAATGAGAAAAGAAAAAGAAAGAAAAAAGAGTTGGATGTTTATTTTAAGCCAACGATGTAAAGTTATGTAAGTGGTTCATATGGCCACTATTTGTTGTACTATATCTATGGATTGAATGGGAATTGGCAGTTATGGGAACGCCAATTAAGGTTTATTCTTTGATTAAGATCTTGTTGAGTATAATTCGTGTCTACCTAAAGCGTGTGTTTCAAGTGTTAAAGCGTGAGTTATTCAATGATATGAGTCTTATTCATGGGATGGTTGGGATAGTGATTAACCACACTTAGGATTTTAATTTATTTGTTTTGTTTATTTTTTATTTTACACCAATTTATATCCCAAATATTATCCATACCCTATATTATTCTTTATCCAACCAAACCTTTGATTTATTGAGATTAGGGATTTGAGCAATCTTAAGTATCGTAGTCGTGGATTCGGCTATGTATTTATGATTTTGTCGCCCTTTTTGATATATTATTATTGGTGAAGTTTGGACCTATCTTTAGCCTATTCGAGTTAAGGATTTGAGCAATTGCAAGTATCGTGTTCGTGGATTCGATCATGTATTTGTGATTTTGTCGCCTTTTCTGGAATTTGAGATCGATAGTGAAATAAGAATAATTAACCCTTAAGCCTAAAAACCCTTTTTACCGCTTTAGACTTGTTATTCCTTAGCTTTAGTGGTGGAGATGTGTATACTTGCCAAGCTTATGATAGAATATTCGTCGCGACTGGACAGTTAAACGATTAGATTTGCTTTTATCGACTTATTTTATTTTACTTCTAATTCGTTAAGTGTTTAGTTGTGTGATTATGAAATAAACGAATACATGCTTAAATATAAAAATAAATCCTAACATCTTTTAGGATACATTTTCATGAGATTTAATCTAAGGTTTACTTGGGGACAAGTAAAGTTCAAGTGGGGGGATATTTGATGAACTCAAATAAGTACATTTTATTACTATCATTTATCCTATTAATTTGACTTGTTTTACTATATTATGTATGAGGATTGATACTTAATCGTTTACTTTTGTAATTCTCAGGTAAAAACAAGCATTTGGTGAAACTTGGCGATTTTGGACTAATTATGGAGCAAAACGTGCATAAAGTGAAGAGTCTGCTGAAATGAAGAAGATCAAGACTAATCTGCTCCAGATGCGCCGCATCTCACTATCAACATGCGCCGCATCTCTATCAAGATGTCACCAGATACGATCCAAGATACAAGAGGACATGCGCCGCATCTAATCATGGAGTTACGCCGCATCTTCTGGCGGTGTACGAATATTCCTGAATATTATAATCTTGGACCCCACGCGAAGTTACGTAGATACGCCGCATCTACTTAGTAGATGCGCCGCATCTTCCCTCAGACACAAACTATAAATACCCCGTAGACCAGACGAGAAAGAGAGTTCGAAACCCTAACCGAAGTTCGGACAACAGAAGAGAAGGACGAATTCAGTCAAGAGGCAGCACAAGACACACCCAAATCGAAGATACAAGAGCTGTAAGAAGGTGCTGCATGTGTTTAATTCATTAAGTAGTTTTGTTTTATTGTTTTAGCAAACTTTAATTCATCAGGATTGGTGGCTTGTGTAATGTGACAACGGAAAGATTGCACTCCCTTTAATACTTGCTTTCCCATCAATTAAAGTTTATATGTTGATGTCTTTGGTTACTACTTATTAGTGCATTGACCACCTCTGTGTTTATTAGTGGCTTGCGGGCACCCGACTGCGGGACAAGGTGTGGCTCCCACGGTTGTTTCTAAATTGATCACTTAGGAATAACTTTTAGACATAAGTCGTCATTAAGGGTTTACTCGCCGATAAGAATAGGACCAACGAGAAAGGGTTAATTACATACACTTCATATAAAGCTATCAATAAAACAAGTGACAATCTACTTAATCATAAGGACAGCCCTCTTATTGTCTCAAGTATCTATCTGTGTACGTGTGTGCTACTTGCTGATTCGTGCCTATTGTTTATTTTACTATTTAATTGCAAACAAAACTGTGCCAGTCTCTCAGGCTGAAACCCCCTTGCGTTAGGATATTAAAATACTGATTAGATTAACGAGATTATACGTTCCACTCTTAGTGATCGACACTCTACTTACCATTATCTTCATACTGACCGGGTACACTGCTCGTTAAGTGTGTGTGTTATTGATAAGTCGGCTAAATATAAATTTAAAACTTGAGTAGGCATTAAAACTGCTAAACCGCAACGACACATCACGCGCATCAGAGGCCAAGGTCGGCAGGACCAAAAGCAGGATGTTCGGGGTCGACAGGACCATGGACATGATCAGCGGGGTCGCCAGGACCGAAGTCATAATCATGGGCAGCAGGATTACAGGAACCAGGATCGGCGGGATTCTGGTAGGTCTGGTAGTGATCGTCAGGGGCAGGGTAATAACAACCGGCGTAGGGATTCTCAGCAGTATCAGCAGTCGGGATTGTCGGGTCAGAAGAAGTCTGTTGAGACTCTACCTCCTCCTCCTACATGTAATTCATGTGGGAAAATGCATCCAGGTCCTTGTTATAAAGCTTCTGGTGGTTGTTTCTGGTGTGGATCTTCTCAGCACAAGATCAAGGACTGTCCTAGGAAGAGTGCTGGTGAACCTAAAGTCGATGCTAGGGCAGCTCCTGCTTCAGGCCGGGTTTATTCTTTGACACGTGACCAGGCTGCTAGCACCTCAGGTACTATTACGGGTTTTCTGCATATTGGAGATCGTGTTGTGTTTGTTTTATTTGACACGGGTGCTACACATTCTATAATATCCACATCACTTGCAAATAAAATAAACGTAAACCCAACTAAATTAATGAGCCGTATATCCATTACTACCCCGATGAAAACTCATGTGATTATTGATGTTGAGTATGTTAATTGCCCTCTCCGTTTCGATGATCGTGTTCGTTCTGCGAACCTTCTTCCCATTGATATGGTTGATTTTGACATTATTCTGGGCATGGACTGGTTAGCTGCTCATAAGGCGACCATTGATTGTTATGCTCGTAAGGTGATCTTTGGTGATCTTCACCATCCTGATTATGTTTATTCTGGTTCCCAACCTCTGAAATCTGTAAAGATTATTTCGACTATGAAAGCCCGGACATTGATTTTGCATGGCTGTCTTGGTTTTCTTGCTTCTATTAAAGATACCTCTGTTGATGTACCTAGCATTGATAGTATTCGTATTGTGCGCGATTTCGCCGATGTATTTCCGGATGAACTTCCTGGCATTCCTCCCGTCAGGGAAGTCGAATTTAGCATTGATCTGATTCCGGGTGCTGAACCCATATCTAAAGCTCCTTATCGCATGGCACCGATTGAATTAAAGGAATTAAAGGAGCAATTGCAGGAACTGTTGGAAAACGGTTTTATTCGTCCGAGCGTATCTCCTTGGGGTGCTCCCGTGTTGTTTGTAAAGAAGAAAGACGGGAGCATGCGTCTTTGTATCGATTATCGGGAGCTTAACCGCATTACTATTCGTAACCGCTATCCTCTTCCTCGCATTGATGATTTATTCGATCAGTTGCAAGGAGCGAGGCATTTCTCAAAAATTGATCTGAGGTCTGGATATCACCAGCTTAGGGTGAGGGAGCAGGATGTTCCCAAAACGGCCTTTCGCACTCGGTACGGTCACTATGAATTCTTGGTTATGCCTTTTGGTCTGACCAATGCTCCTGCTGTGTTTATGGACCTAATGAACCGGATATTCCATGAATTCCTCGATAAGTTTGTGATTGTCTTCATCGACAATATTCTTGTATATTCTAAATCCGAGAAGGAACATGAGCAACACCTTGGTATTGTTCTGGAAATTTTGCGACAGCAGAAATTGTATGCGAAGTTTTCGAAGTGCGAGTTTTGGTTGGATCATGTAGCTTTCTTGGGTCACATCGTTTCTGCAGACGGTATCACTATGGATCCGGCGAAGGTTGAGGCTATCACAAAATGGCCAAGGCCTACAAATGTGACGGAAGTGAGAAGTTTTCTGGGTCTCGCTGGGTATTATCGGAGATTTGTTGAGGGCTTTTCGCGTCTTGCTTTGCCGTTGACACAATTGATGAGGAAAGGGGAAAAGTTTATTTGGACTGATGAGCGAGAGAGTAGTTTCGAAGAGTTGAAGAAACGTTTAGTGTCGGCACCTATCTTGACTCTTCCATCGGGTTCCGGCGGTTTCCAGATATATAGCGATGCATCGAAGAAGGGTTTAGGATGTGTCTTGATGCAGCATGGGAAGGTGATTGCCTATGCTTCGAGGCAGCTAAAGCCTTACGAGGTGAACTATCCGACGCATGATCTAGAGTTAGCAGCTGTGGTTTTCGCGCTAAAGATTTGGCGCCATTATTTGTATGGAGAGACTTGTGACATTTTCACTGATCATAAGAGTCTTAAATACATTTTCACCCAGAAAGAGTTGAATATGAGACAGAGGCGTTGGTTAGAGCTTCTGAAAGATTATGATGCTAACATTCAGTATCATCCCGGTAAGGCGAATGTAGTCGCTGATGCTCTTAGTAGAAAGTCGGGTATGATTGTGAGTTTGGAGTTTGAGCCTCGCGTTTTGCACGATTTAGAGCTTCTTGATGTGGAGTTTTGTGTTCGAGGTCATGGTGGTTATTGGGCTAGCCTTACGGTTGAGTCTAATCTTATCCTGCGAGTTAAGGAAGCTCAGAAAGAGGATGGTGAGCTGTGGTCTATAGTTCAGAATGTTGAGGAAGGCAAACAGTCGGAGTTCAGGGTTGATGATTTCGGTGTGGTTTGGTTTGGGGATCGTCTCTGTGTTCCCAACGATCCTGAGCTTCGTGAGGCCGTTCTATCGGAGGCTCATAGTTCCCCTTTTACTATACATCCTGGTTCTACCAAGATGTACCGGGACCTTAAGCAACATTTCTGGTGGAGTGGCATGAAGCAGGATGTGGCTTCGTTTGTATCTAAGTGTTTGACTTGCCAGCAGGTCAAGATTGAGCACCAGAGAGCTAGTGGGTTGCTTCAGCCGTTGGAGATTCCGAAGTGGAAATGGGAGGAAATTTCCATGGATTTTGTGACAGGCTTACCTCCTACTCGTAGGAAGCATGATGCGATTTGGGTGGTCGTTGATCGACTAACCAAGTCTGCTCACTTCCTCCCTATTCGTGTGGACTACAGTGTTAGTAAATTGGCGGACATTTTTCAGCAGGAAATCGTTAGGCTTCATGGTATGCCTACGGCTATTATATCAGATAGGGATCCTCGGTTTACGTCTCGCTTCTGGAAGGGATTGCATAAGGCTTGGGATACACGCCTTAAGTTCAGTACAGCTTTTCACCCTCAGACGGATGGTCAGTCGGAGAGGACCATTCAGACTTTAGAGGACATGTTGAGGGCATGTGCCTTAGAGTGGACTGGTAGCTGGGACGATTATTTGTGTTTGGTAGAGTTTGCTTATAATAACAGTTGGCACGCGAGTATACGTATGGCTCCTTTCGAGATGTTATATGGTCGGAAATGTAGGGCTCCGGTTTGTTGGAACGAGGTAGGTGAACGCATTATTGAGGGTCCGGAGTTAGTTCAGATCGCTACTGAGAAAGTGGATGTTGCTAGGGAGAAGTTGAAGGAAGCTAGGGCTCGTCAAAAGAGTTACGCTGACAAGCATCAGCGTGACTTGGAATTTCGTGTTGGTGATCGGGTATTTCTTAAGGTTTCGCCGTTCCGAGGAGTTAAACGTTTTGGAATTAAGGGCAAGCTCAGTCCTCGATTCATCGGACCGTTTGAGATTTTGGATCGCTTTGGAGAGGTTTCATATCGTTTGGCTCTTCCTCCGCAGTTATCACATGTTCACGACGTCTTTCATGTATCTCTCCTGAGGGGATACAATTATCATCCTCTGCATGTGGTGTCTTATCCTTTTGATCAGATTCAGCCCGATATGTCTCTTCCGGAGGAGCCGGAAGCTGTTCTTGATCGCCAAGAGCGAGTTATGAGACGTAAGGTCATTCCCTTTGTTAAGATTCTTTGGCGGAACTACCCAGAGCGGGAAGCTACCTGGGAGACCGAGGAGTCTATTCGAGCTAGTTATCCTCATTTTGCATTCTGATCTGGTATGTCTCCGTTATGTTTCGATTCGTTTCATTTCTGACTCTTTGCAAATTTCGGGGACGAAATTTTTCTTTTTAGAGGGGAAGAAGTTGTAACACCTAAAATCTGAAAGCATGTAAAATGACCAAATTGCCCCTACAAGTTTAAAAGTTATTTAAAAGATTATAAAGTATCAAATAAATTCCAAACTCCTGACAATGAACAAGTTATGCTCCCAAATAATTTTAACAACTTCATTTAACATTTATACAAGTGGCAAAATTACCAAAATACCCCTAATGGTGCCGAATGATTTATACTTAATTTATTTTGATTTAAAATGATGTAAATTATGTAAATAAGGAAGATATCAATCAAAAATATTTTGCCAACCCATTTTGTCGAATATTCTGGTCCAAGCCCACCCCTAGGACTCGGTATTCCATAATTTAAGTCAATCCATATCCTTTTTCTTCTAAACCCTAATTACCGGTTGGAAGGAAAACACACCAATAATTCCTATAGCCTCCATCCGATTCTCTAAAATTACCAAAGCATTTTTCTGAGTTCAAACATCATCCAAGGAGTCCTAGAAAATTCGGGTTGAGTTCGTTTGTTGCCTGTTTCGTTGGTAGTGGATTTATTCCTGTCGATAGCTCATTTTTAAGGTAAAATTCGTATCAATTCAACCAAGCTTCATAAAATTCGTTTCTCATTTTTCCTGAGGTTCTTATATCATATGTGATCTGCGAAAAATGTGTACAAGGTGATTTGATCCCATTTGAAGTCGTGGTGAATTCTTTCTTGTCGAGTAACCATCCGAGAAGCAATAATTTGTGCAGCCTTGTTCACTCGTTCTAAAAATATTCTGGTATTTTTCCCAGCTCCTAATGATCATATATAACATAAGAAAAATAATAAAAACAGCCCATGCATCATGTATGATTCGTATGTTAATTATTGTGTTTATAAACCCTAAATCGAACTAAGTCTATAAAAACATGCATGCGAATTTTCTTGACCAGGCTATTATTTTTCGTGGCCTCTATGATCATCATACAACACCAGAAAAATGCTCATTTGAATTGTTGAGACCTAAAACTATTATTGGTGAAGTTAATTGAAACCGGCTAAAAAGGAAACGAGGAACAAAAATACCTAGGGATCGAATTAGGGTTCAAAACTGATAAGATCTGATTATAAATGAACATTAATGATGTGGGAATAATTACATAATGATTGGGATCGATTAGGGTTTTGTTTTGTTAAAGATGGTGTTTAACGATTTGAAAATTAAATATAAAGGGGGTGTTTTGTCAATATTAAAACTCATGGACTATTTTTGTCATGTTCTATAGATCAAGTATGACCTGTAAAAATTATAAAACGAAGGGCCTATATGTAAAATTTTCGAGATAATGAAATTAGTTGTAATTGTTGGTTCGAATTGGAAATTAAATAAATATAGGGACTAAATATGTAATTTCTGAAAAGTTAAGGTCGATTTGAGTAGTGAATGATATTCAGGGACTAATGTGTAAATTTGGATATTTATTGGACTAATGTGTAATTATTATTAATTAAAGGTTGAAAATGTAAACTTTAAGGTTAATTATGTAAACTTATTAAATGGAGGGACCTATTGTGTAAATTATGAATATTTGAAGGTCAAATCGTATAACTTGTTAAAATAAGTACTCATTGTGTAAATTTGATAAATTAAGGGTTAAATGTGTAATTATGCATATTTGAAGGGTTAAAGTGTAACTTTGGAAATACAGGGGTGTAAAGTGTAAATTGTGAAACCCTAAGGACCAAAGGTGTAAATATGATAAAGATACCTTATTTCCAGCTAATAATGATCTAAGTAAGCTATGTACTCAATACTTCTAAAAGTGGAAACTTTCTAAAAGTGGAAACTTACTAACTATGGAAATCTGCTAAAAATGGAAAGTTACTTTAAATGGAAAGACAAGTAATTAAGAATGAATTGTAATTCCCTTCTACTCCTTTAGGTGTGAAGAAGGAGAGACTTTGAGCTGTCCCCTGTTTCTGTGCTTATTACCATTTGTGCTTTCTTCATAAGGTACAGATACTCTGCCCTTGATTCAGTAAGGGTTCTTATATTCTTATACATTGATTTTGAGTTATGATTCAGTTAAGGTTTCCCAAGCCATTGCTATGTTCCCTTTTAAATGAACCTTTGATATTACTTTTGATATGACCTTGAGATGCACCTTTTGATATATGACCTTGTGCTATGATTTTGAGACATGACTCTTAGTTTGATACCCGAGCCATTTATGTTACCTAGCCAGGGATGTAACCTAGCCATGTCTGTGATGCACCACTGGCATGACTCCCGTGTGGGGGAGTGATTTCTCACACCGTCCCTTTTATGATTTTCTGCCATGGCTACTATGATGTTGGGATGACTTTGAGTTTGGGGGCGTATGGGTTGCAATCCTAGATTTGTATGTTTAGTGGATTTAACTGTGACTTTGAGTATTGACTTTGAGGTGACTGGTGCTTGTGTGCAATACACGCCTTTCACATTTAGCTGGAGCTAGCTACTCCACTATTTTGATACATGAGGACACCCCTCATATTATCTGGTTGCCTGAGAGGTATCCCCTCTGATTGTGAGCTTATGACCTTGAGACTATGATGTTGACTTTGAGTTATGGGCTCGTGGTAGATAACTATCCTATATTTCCTTATTACTCTTTTGCTTTGATTATACCTTATGATATCTCCCAGTGCCTCAGTATATTTCGGTTTCGTTATCTTTGTTTGTATTATGTATCTGTTCACTGGGCTTTGTAAGCTCAGCCGCACGTTTTCTTTTTCGTGTGCGGCAGGTATCTAGCTAGGAGATGGATTTTATGCTTGGGATGAGAGTTAGTTGGATGCTTTTACCTTAGACGATGTCCTACCCTAGTCTTACCAGTTGTTTAGACATTTTGATTATGGATTCATTTCGTTATGTATTTCCTTTGAATTATTCCGTTTATCTTGTGAGACTTTTGTATTGGATTCAAGTCTTATTGACTTGGCTTATTTATTTATGATGTTTTATGGCTTCCGCTGTGTATATGTATGAATGCTTTGAAATGTCGCCATAATGTGATATCTCTACCCTTGTCGGGTTGGGGTGTTACAATACCAAACATACAAAAATATAAAAACTTGACAGCAAAACCTATTTTGATATTTTAGGTGATCCTTGAGCTTGTTTGGTGATTACTTGATGTTTAAAAATTGAAACCGTAGACTGAAAACTCGCAAAACGCAAAACGTGCAAAGTTTAATTAAAAATGCAAAAGTAAAAATCGGATATTTAAATTATGATTATAAGAAACCAAAATGCATAAAAACTATTATATTGTATATTGTCAGGTGTCGGTTTAAGTTAAACGTACGTTTAACGACGTACGCGAATTAATTAAACCTAACAATTTTACAATACAATGTTGTGAATCAATGTTACACATTGCATTTCTTTTTCACGTTAAGATTTTGCGCAAGTATATTTTATTTGTAGAGTTTGGTTCAGAAGAAAAAAAATAATAATAAAATAATCAAAGATCATATGTGACAATCCCGACTACTTATTTTTTTTAAAATCACTCGTATTTTTAATTTAAAAATACATGTAATTTTATAACTTAAAAAATCACATTTGAAATAACTAGAAAAAATGTTTAGTTATGACCAAAGTTACATGTGTTCAGATTTGAAAAGCTTTTGTCACAAAATTTGCAGCGTTATAAATTTTTGCTAACAACAACCCTATGGGTTGTAGTATAATCATTCTTTAATCAAAACATCAGTTGTAGTAAAATCAATGAACACCAAATATACTATGTTTAACATCACATTACATGTTTAAAACGAATAAATGTGTATAAAATTATGAAATATATTAGTTCATTTAATGTTGATTTGTGAATTAAGAAATGCTTGACCACAACTCATAGGGTTATTGTTAGCAAAACCCATAAAAAATTTATAGAAATTGATTAGCAAATAAGACCTAGCCATTATTCTGATCTTTCAATAACTTATCTAATGATACTAAAAGAAAAGTTAAAGAGTATATTCTACTACTAATAGAAGCTAAAAGGACTATCATATGAGCATATATATATTTTGTTATATTCTAACTGTAACCGAAGATTGAAAATTTGTACCGACTCAAAGCTATGAACTCATGATCTCATATAGCATTCAGTCAAACATGCATGTTTGCGTTATTTATTTGTTCAGCACTTTTGATGGCCATGTGCCATCAAACACTACTACAAAAGAAGCTAGTTAGATCGGTTAGAATGCCACATATAGATCGGTATTGAACCGATCTAACTAAGGGTGATCTTTATGAGCGAGTCACATATAGATCGGTTGAGAACCGATCTAACTGACACCACATATAGATCGGTTGATACCCAATAACCGATCTATTTAGTCCATTTTCAAAAAAAATATATAAATAAAACAGATTACCAGGAAGAACAGATAATGATATCAAGAACTACTGGAACACAAAGTTAAAAAAGAAGATGATGATGATGAACACCAGTCTCCATGCCTGATATTAGAAAACCATCACTCTATAATCATCTTCAGTCTTTGAATACCTCAACAAACTACAGCTACCCATCATTAACATATTTTCATAATAGTAATGCTCCATTATCATCATCATATAATATGTATAGTCCTAATACCAATTCTAGCTATCATGATCAAACCCTATCTATCTCATCAAGCCCTACAAAAACTGTTCCTGTTTTACAATCACAAGAACATGGGCACCTTGGCTTAGGTCCCATGGAAAGTTACCAAGGAGTAAAAGATAGTTCAAACCTTGTTAGGTTTGGAGGTGATCAAGCTAGTTGTAGTTCTAATTCTGATGGGAGTGGTCATTATGTGTATGATACTTACAAGGAATTTGTCGGGGGTTATGAGAAGGAAAAAGGGTATTATGAGGATGCCTCATTGGACTCAAGTCTTGAGGAGATTAAGCAGCTCATTAGCACAAATCTTTGCAGCAGTAACATTGATAACAAGACACTTTAGCACAAGTACTTGCAGCCATGATAGGCGATTTAGTAGATTAATTAAAGCAATCACTTCATTTCTTTGTAACTGCAGCTGTAATAACAGAATTACAAATAATGTTCGTTAAGGAATTAAAAGACCTTCACTGAGACCAGCATGAAAATAATATAAGATACTCACATGCGGGTCCGGGTTACTCTGATCATCGACATAGAACAGAATCTTCAATGCAGTTCCAAGACCAGGAACTTGAAGTTTTCCCCAAAGAAGACACTTCTCACACCCTGCACAGTCCATGAGTGCACTGCACCATGTAGAAATTTCAGTTAAAAAAACAAGCACAACACAAAAAATAGTAGAGGTACCAAGATAGGTGGGTCGAAGCGGTCTTTTTTTGGTACATAACTAATTTTGGATCTGTTGCCTGAGTACGGGTCCACCTTGGCCATGCCACAGCTCAGCCTCATCAAACGTGATGTAGCAACCCGTAGAATTCCATAGTCATTAGTAAACGCTAATCTATTATTAACACGTCGTTACTGTTCACTTAACCATTTTTACGAGCCAATTTAAACTTTTTGTTTATTACATTTGTATTTAAACATTGTTACGATACGATGGAACGAGCTCACACGCGGATCACGACGGATCAAACATATTCAATAATCACCAAACGAACCTTTAATTATATTTTTGGTCTGTTACTATTCAAGCCCATATAAAATTTCAGCCCACCTTCATTCTCTTTCTTTTATTCCCTTCGACTCAAATCTCATTTACTTGGCGTCTTTTAAATCTAATTTCGACACGCGAGATACTATTTATTTTTCTTAACTCAATTTTCTATACACCCAAGATTAAAGAGTGATAAATCTCACATTTTATTTGGAACGTTTGGGTTATGAACGAGACTTAAAATAAACCTCACTCGGGCACGTATACTATATAATCTATACAACATTTCTTTTAAACTATATTATATATATATATACTTCATCACACGTACAAATTTCAACTTTGCATATACATGAATTCATAACATATTATTATATAATATATATTGTCTAACATTTCAAATCACTGGACATTCACATGCAATTCCCCTGACACCATTGAATAATTGGTTCCAACTTGCCATATGGATGATTCTTTTATTAAACATTAGCGCTACATGCATAGTACTGACAACTTCAACTTGCCCTTGTTAAATAATAGAACTAGCATCATGTTATCCCTACATATATTCATACGTATGAGACTCATGTGATACAAGATATTTTCACAAAAACATTCCCATCATTTCTTCCGTTCCTCTTTTGCCGAAAGCTCCAAGAAAGACCAGGAATAAACTTCCCCATTCATTTACTACAAAAACATTCAAAGTCTCTTCTTTTGTTTCCTGTGCTGTTGTACGAGAGAAAGGTACCGGTTTTTCTTTTTGAAGTATATCGGGTTGAAGTTTGTCGACCCATAGTTCCTTGATCGGTCCTACACTCGTCCACCTTTAATCTTGTAAGCCAACTGGACACACATCTCTTTTAAATACTCAGTACATTTGCTAAACAAACCACCCTTAAATTCATATTGTCTCCTTCTTCTTGGTCTTTAGCGCCGGCTAACACAACCAAAAACCACCATCATTTAGCTTACTTACACACTCCACTGTGACTCATCAATGACCTCTCTTACACCCTCATCATGCTTCATCATCACACTCACCATAACACTCAATGTATCACTTTAAAATGCCTTCAAACTCTCGGCATTCAAACACACACAAACATACACACAACTCAAACTATCAACTCTCAAGGCTTCAAGCAATACATTCTAGCTCTCTAGCACCCTTTTGCCGAGACCACAAGACCCAGAAACACTAGAACCGATCGGAATTATTATTTTGGAGCCGAAGAAATAGAAGAAAACATATACGGGTTTGTGTTCGAGCGAGTTCCTGTGTTTTCTGCCTAAATCCCAACATACCACAGTCCCTTCTAACTTCCTTGTCGTGTGTTGGAGCCGTTCCCATAACTTAATTGATTTCATATTACCAGTTACTCAAGGTGAGTTTCATAGCCCCTATTTTTATACTTTTGAAATACTTTTGGGGGAGATACATGCTCAAACTCTAATTACTTGTAGAAATACATTACTTGTTTATCAAATACATGTTTAGCTTTATGATGCAAATCTATGTGATACTTTACTCTTTTATACTATTTATATCCTATGTGTAGACTTATTATACTGTACACTGTTATGTGTAAATCTATTCTTGTAGATTCGAATTCAAAGTCAAAGGAGAGGTATTAATAGTACTAGTATGGGACAACACCCCCACCCTTGTCCAAGATTCGAGACGTTGGGTGACACGTACTATTTGGGATGGTGGTTCCCCGCCTATGGGTCCAAAATGACGCGACCATGGGTGAATATAATCCTGAAATCTAAATCTATGAGCAGTGGGTTGTAAACACACATGTTGCAAGTCTTGAATGGGCGGGGCGTGGAACTGAGTGGATTTACAATGCCTTTGCTGGAAAAATCTATACTCAAATGCTGTATTTTTAAATGACTTACAATGCCCCTGCCGTGAAATCTTTATTCAAATACTTTATTTTCAGACTAAACTCTATGAACTCACCAACCGTTGGTTGACACTTTTTAGCATGTTTATCTCAGGTTATAAGGCGATAGTGGATGCATGGATTCTAGAGTCATTTGCATATTTGAAGACTCATATCTATCTTTATCATTCGATACACTTTGAAAACTTTTATGTAATCTTTACTGGGAACTTATTGTCATAACTCTGATTTTAATAATTCGAATGATAACTTTTCAAAACGTCTCACTTAGAGGTCGTTTTCTATACCTTGATCTGTATTATGAAGTAATACCCCCTTGACACTACTGTTTCCGCTGCGGTAATTTGGGGGTGTTACAGAATGGTATCAAAGCCTTGGTTATAGAGAACTAGGTTGCATTTAGGAGCCTAGACTATAACTACTATATACGTTAAGACTCTTATCCCTATCGTCTTGCATACGTAGAACTATTCCCATTTATGTGCGCACTATTGAATGTTAAGTATTGTTTTCTGAGAGGGAAAAACTCAGAATTTGGTCGAGACATCAAAAGAGTGGAGCTCAGTGATAACTGGCTATTTAACTTAATCTTGTGACAGTTCTTGTTTGATGAGACATGGGATTAAGTTAAATAAAGGTTATCACTCGGCCGCAGAAATTTGATGAGTTCACTCGAGGACTTCTGGGAGATGATCACCCTTTAAGAAACGTCGAGAGATGTGTGCTTGGTCATATGTACACGTGTGTAATGAGGCAAGTATAATTATGGTGGCCAACATAATTATAAGTGCACCACGACCCACGTGGACATATGTAACCATGCGTATGTTAATCGGCATTGACCCCTTTAGGATAACAGCTAGCGGGGTTTTTGTGAGAACCTTAAGTACAGATTGGATACAAATAATGGGTATGTTTTCCATAGTCAAGTATAATTCTATCCTAGATGTTAATCTTGTTTAATTTATTCAAAGTTGACCCCGATGCTATTCATTAGCATCTTTAAGAGTTAACGCAGACTGAATCTCGGGACGAGATTCAAAAATAAGGAGTGGGTACTGTAGCAACCCGTAGAATTCCATAGTCATTAGTAAATGCTAATCTATTATTAACACATCGTTTCTGTTCACTTAACCATTTTTACGAGCCAATTTAAACTTTTTGTTTATTACATTTCTATTTAAACATTGTTACGATACGATGGAACGAGCTCACACGCGGATCACGACGGATCAAACATATTCAATAATCACCAAACGGACCTTTAATTATATTTTTGGTCTGTTACTATTCAAGCCCATATAAAATTTAAGCCCAACTTCATTCTCTTTCTTTTATTCCCTTCGACTCAAATCTCATTTACTTGGCGTCTTTTAAATCTAATTTCGACACGCGAGATACTATTTATTTTTCTTAACTCAATTTTCTATACACCCAAGATTAAAGAGTGATAAATCTCACATTTTATTTGGAACGTTTGGGTTATGAACGAGACTTAAAATAAACCTCACTCGGGCACGTATACTGATGCGCGTGATGTGTCGTTGCGGTTTAGCAGTTTTAATGCCTACTCAAGTTTTAAATTTATATTTAGCCGACTTATCAATAACACACACACTTAACGAGCAGTGTACCTGGTCAGTATGAAGATAATGGTAAGTAGAGTGTCGATCACTAAGAGTGGAACGTATTATCTAGTTATTCTAATCAGTATTTTAATATCCTAACGCAAGGGGGTTTCAGCCTGAGAGACTGGCACGATTTGTTGCAATTAATATAATAAAATAAACCAATAGGCACGAATCAGCAAGTAGCACACACGTACACAGATAGATACTAGAGACAATAAGAGGGCTGTCCTTATGATTAAGTAGTTTGTCACTTGTTTTATTGATAGCTTTATATGAAGTGTATGTAGTTAATCCTTTCTCGTTGGTCCTATTCTTATCGGCGAGTAAACCCTTAATGATTACTTATGTCTAAAAGTTATTCCTAAGTGATCAATTTAGAAACAACCGTGGGAGCCACATTATGTCCCGCAGTCAAATGCCCGCAAGCCACTAATAAACACAGAGGTTATCAATGCACTAATAAGTAGTAACCAAAGACATCAACATATAAACTTTAATTGATGGGAAAGCAAGTATTAAAGGGAGTGCAATCTTTCCGTTGTCACATTACACAAGCCACCAATCCTGATGAATTAAAGTTTGCTAACACAATAAAACAAAACTACTTAATGAATTAAATACATGCAGCACCTTCTTACAGCTCTTGTATCTTTGATTTGGGTGTGTCTTGTGCTGCCTCCTTGACTGAATTCGTCCTTTGTTCCTGCTGTTCGGTCTTCTGTTTTAGGGTTTCGGAACTCTTTAATTCGTCTGGTCTACGGGGTATTTATAGTTTCTGTCTGAGGGAAGATGCGGCGCATCTACTAAGTAGATGCGGCGTATGTACTTAACTTCGCGTGGGGTCCAAGATTATAATATTCAGGAATATTCGTACACCGCCAGAAGATGCGGCGTAACCCTCGATTAGATGCGGCGCATGTCCTCTTGTATCTTGGATCGTATCTGGTGATATCTTGATAGAGATGCGGCGCATGTCGAGAGTGAGATGCGGCGCATCTGGAGCAGAATTGACTTGATCTTGTCCATGTCGGTAGACTTTCACTTTATGCACGTTTTGCTCCATTATTAGTCCAAAATAGCTAAGTTTCACCAAATGCTTGTTTTTACCTGAGAATTACAAAAGTAAACAATTAAGTATCAATCCTCATACATAATATAGTAAAACAAGTCAAATTAATAGGATAAATGATAGTGATAAAATGTACTTATTTGAGTTCATCAAATATCCCCCCACTTGAACTTTACTTGTCCCCAAGTAAACCTTAGAATTTCATTTATGAAAATGTATCCTAAAAGATGTATTAGGATTTATTTTTATATTTAAGCATGTATTCGTTTAATTCATAATCACACAACCAAACACTTAACGAATTAGAAGTAAAATAAAATAAGTCGATAAAATCAAATCTAATCGTTTAACTGTCCAGTCGCGACGAATATTCTATCATAAGCTTGGCAAGTATACACATCTCCACCACTAAAGCTAAGGAATAACAAGTCTAAAGCGGTAAAAAGGGTTTTTAGGCTTAAGGGTTAATTATTCTTAATCACTATCGATCTCAAATTCCAGAAAAGGCGACAAAATCACAAATACATGATCGAATCCACGAACACGATACTTGCAATTGCTCAAATCCTTAACTCGAATAGGCTAAAGATAGGTCCAAACTTCACCAATAATAATATATCAAAAAGGGCGACAAAATCATAAATACATAGCCGAATCCACGACTACGATACTTAAGATTGCTCAAATCCCTAATCTCAATAAATCAAAGGTTCGGTTGGATAATGAATAATAAAGGGCATGGATAACATTTGGGATATAAATTGGTGTAAAATGAAAAATAAACAAAACAAATAAATTAAAATCCTAAGTGTGGTTAATCACTATCCCAACCATCCCATGAATAAGACTCATATCATTGAATAACTCACGCTTTAACACTTGAAACACACGCTTTAGGTAGACACGAATTATACTCAACAAAATCTTAATCAAAGAATAAACCTTAACTGGCGTTCCCATAACTGCCAATTCCCATTCAATCCATAGATATAATACAACAAATAGTGGTGATATCGACCACTTACATAACTCTACATCGTTGGCTTAAAATAAACATCCAACTCTTTTTTTTTCTTTTTCTTTTCTCATTTTTTTGAATTTTTTTTTTTTTTTTTTTTTTTTTTTTTTTTTTTTTTTAACTTGAAACATAAACATAGATGTGTAAAATTTCACCACATCACTACAACTTTCTTTCCGGATAATTTTTTTCATACTTTTCATACTTCAGAAATAATGGTAATAGTGAAAGTAGTAAACACACGAAAAATAAACTCCAAAATATACAATATTTACTTTCACTCCAATTGCATTGTGCAGTTTCCCGACCCAACCATAGATAATGAATTACGCACGCGAACACAGGTAATGTAAGGAAACACACTCTGCCTATAGCAATTAACCAACCACGGATTCTAATCTACAGGGTAGGCTAAGGTTTAAGGTGTAACGAAACATTTTAAACATAGGTGTAAGAAACGAAAGGAATGGCTCTGAGGGTTTTTTCTAGGGGTATCTTACTCTAAAAATGAGAGTAACAAAAGGGTTTATACGGGGGTTAACTAACCAGTGTAGTTAGCTAATAACACATAACATATAAAGGCTATTTGGTGTAATCCTAGAATTTTACCAATTTAGACAAGTCATTCCAATTATATAAATAATACTCATTATGGTGGTCTCGAATAGTATACAAGCCAAGTTCTAAAGTTTACAAGTCACCGGCACACTCATAGATTTGTGAATTTTGAAAAATCACAATTTTTGAAAATAACGTCATGTGTGCAGTTATGTAACTTAGATCTTAAACAAAAACATGCTAAAATTTTTTTTAAGTTTGATATATTAAGCACATTTTAAGCATAATTTTTGAAAAAGTTTAGGACAAGTAAGTGTTAAGTGTTCTAATTCTCC
Source organism: Artemisia tridentata subsp. tridentata (assembly GCA_021014915.2). Taxonomy (NCBI): domain Eukaryota; kingdom Viridiplantae; phylum Streptophyta; class Magnoliopsida; order Asterales; family Asteraceae; genus Artemisia; species Artemisia tridentata. The sequence continues at coordinate 393,895,911 of CP139505.1, forward strand.
AATCCCCTCACTTAAGTTAAACAACGTCCTCGTTGTTTGTATAAAAGGTTAAAAACTGAAAAATAAAAGAATTAGAACGGAAAAACTCCCCTGAGATTTGCTCGGTATGATCCTCCATTAGTATAAAAGCAAAAATCATCTTTCTTGTGGATTAGAACGTTAAAGCTTCATACTTGATTTATCCACAGGAAATCCAGGAAACTATAATACCACCAACACTTTAAAACACACCTAAGATAAGAAAGGTTCAAACTTGCATAATACATTAGTAGTTAGGAAAAATAAAACTTAAAAATTAAAACTGAAAATCATCAGGTCAGTCGATGCGCCGTATCTTATTGAAGAATATACGCCGTATCGAGCCTGGAATTAATACGGATCAGAATAAAGATGCGCCGTATCCTTAACCAGGGATGCGCCGCATTAAAATAAACTGATAAATAGTTTTAAAGTCGAAAATAAAAATGCAGAAAAATAAAATAAGATATGACCATTGCAGAGGATGCGTCGCATCTCAGAACTGAGATGCGCCGTATCCTCGTGCGGCCTGGACTGACTCGACACAGAAAACAGAATAATAAAAGATAAATCCGGGTTGTCTCCCGGTGAGCACTTGTCTTTATTCCAGAGTCTTCAAGTTAGACTCACGTTCAGCACTTTAGTATCGATCATTGAAGGAGTCGGAAACATCACGCTCCTTCATCCCCAATTTAGTAATATTGAACACTCCTTGCTCGTCCTTAATTTCCACGCCGTTCTTCTTTAATATCTGTATAAACAAAGTCCTGTCCCTTTCGGGCAGAGATGACAAAATGATAGACGGGAAATTCTTATTATCATATAGGCACAAATAAGCAAGGTGGGGTGGTAGTTCAATAAACACATCATTGTTCAAATTCGTTTTCTCAACTACTCTCCTACGTTTATTAATTACTACACAATCATACCACTCATCATCAGAATCACTAACAATATCGCGTCTAAGTTCGGTAGGTACATTAAGGTCAATGAATTCCTCAAAGTCTTCATGATTAGGATTAGTTGAGTTGTTTTGAATCAATGTTTCTCCCATAAGTCTAGCTTCAAGATCGAGGTCCATACGTTCTCTTAATCCTAGTACATAAACACCTCTAATTATGCTTTTAACCGGATCTTGGCACTTATAGACTAGTTTATTATTCCCTACCCTTAATGAAATTTTTCTCTTAAACACATCAATCTTAGCATGGGCAGTAGACAAGAAAGGTCTTCCGAGGATTAAAGGAATCTTAACATCCTCGGGCATGTCTAGTATAATAAAGTCTACGGGAAAAATAAACTGCTCAATCTTAACTAGCACATTATTAGCAATCCCTTCAGGTCGTTTTACTGTTTTATCAGCCAATTCAATAAGTAATTTAGTTGGTGCTAATTTTCCTAGTCCTAGGGTAGCGAATGTCTTAAGAGGCATAACACTAACACTAGCTCCTAAGTCAGCCAACACATTATTGAAAGATATATTATTAATAGAACAAGGTAGAGTAAAACTTCCTGGGTCTCTTTCTTTATGAGGCAAGGCATTTGAATCGGTTGCAGGGCTCTCTTCTTTCATTGTTGCCTTGATCTCCTCTTCAATTTTTGTCTTCTCTTTTAGTAGTCTCCTTAAGCTGATTGAAGAGTTAAAGAAAAATTCGGGTCTTGCACCATCATTACCATTCATCGACCTTCTAGGTATATTAGGAGTGACTTCTTCAGTGGTGCTTATGGCCTTGACATGATCCCTTGGGTTGGTTTCAGTTGAGCTCGGTAAACTTCCATATCCCCTTTCTTGAAGAACTTTGCTCATTTGACCAATTTGTTGTTCCAATGCTTTGATCGAAGCTCCTTGATTTCTTGTAGTAGTGTCCGTTGAAGCTCGAATTTCCTTGATCATAGCAGTATTCTCTTCATGTCTTTTAGCAGCATCGGCCATAATTTGCTTTAAAGTATCGTCTAAAGTCTGCCTCCTCTCTTGATAAGCGGGATTGAAGTTGTTCTTTTGATAGAATCCCGGACTAGCTTCCCTAAATCTTCCTGAAGGTCGGAATGGTTGTCCAAATTGGGTGTAATAAGCTTCTTCAAACGTCTCACTTTCATTCTTATTCGGACAATCCTTAGTGTAGTGAGGTCCTTCACACTTTTCACATCCAACTTGGGCAGCATACGCTCTTTCATCACGCTTCTTCATTTCTCTACTAATTTTATCCAATTGAGCTTGAATAGCAGCAATCCCGTCAAAATTAGTGCTGCTCTTAGATCTAGTAGAGGTCCCATCGTGCCATTTTTGAGAATGATCAGCAGCTTCTTGGATCGCATTCCTAGCATTAGTTGCACTCATCTGAGGTACAGCTCCCTTAGCATCCAAAATCTGTCTTGTAGGCACGTCCAATCCCTGATAAAACAATATTATTTCCTGCATAGGGGTTAGATAGTGTTGAGGACATTTTATCAATAAATCTTTAAATCGTTCCCAAGCTTGATAAAGGGTTTCATCAGGCTCTTGCTTGAAACTATTGATAGCCTCCATCTTCTTAGCAGTCTTAGCAGGTGGACAATATCTCTTCAGGAATTTGCTCTTCAAACCTTCCCACGTGGTGATTGAACTAGCAGGTTCATTCCTTAGCCACTTGTTAGCAGCTCCTTTTAGTGAGATTGGGAAGATTCTTAGCATGAGTTGATCGGTATTGACACTTTCTGTAGTAAACAAATCTGCAATCTCCAGGACCTTTTCAACATGCTCATTAGCATCCTCTTGTTCCGTCCCACTGAAAGCATTCTCTCTGAGCTCTTTGAGAAATTGTCCCTTCAACTCAAATTTTGACTTGTCATCAAACTTAGGTCTAGCAACTCCTGAAGTGTAATCAGCACGGGTATTGTTCATGTATTCCTCCATAGTAGTGTTTTCGCCCATTGTTTCTGTTTCAACTTCCTCTTTTTCTTCAGAAAAGTAATCAAGCTCGAGTGAACTTGAAAGATCAAAGCTTCTTGTGTTGAAAAGCCTTTTAAGCGAATGTAGGGCCCGTTCAGGATCTTCGAAAGGTTGAATCAAGTTCTTCGTAGAACTCCTGGTCATGCACTTCCTGAAATCAATCACAAAAGCATCAGTAGGGTATGCTCGAGAAAGTAATATATCAGATAATTAATAACGAAAACGGAATACGAAAAATTAAAGTTACTGATATCTGCAGACGATGCGCCGTATCCAAAGAGTTGGATACGCCGTATCTTATAATCGTTAAAATTTAATCAGACTTTATTCAGAAAATAGATACGCCGCTTTAGAATTTAAGAATGCGCCGTATCGAATTAATTAATCAAAAATCAGCTTATCTAATTAAAATTAAATGCGTCGTATTAACGAAAGTTAATGCGCCGTATTTTCGTTACGTTTAAAAATAAAAGATTTTTGATTCAGTAAGATGCGCCGTATCGACAGAGATCGATACGCCGTATCTGTTTAATAATTCGCAAACTGTTTTTAATTAAAATAATAGATACGCCGTATCTGCGAAAGCAGATGCGTCGTATGGCGTGAATGTTTAGAAAAAATTTTATCAAAAACAGATACGCCGTATCTGCAAAAGCAGATGCGTCGTATTACTTTATCGCTTAGAAAAATTTTCTTGTTAAAAACAGATACGCCGTATCTTGGGGAAAAGATGCGTCGTATCGAATTAATTAAACGCGTTGTATTTTTAAAAAAAAATTAAACGCAATACGCCGTATCTGAGAGATCAGATGCGCCGTATCGTTTGATTTAGCACAGTACAACGATAGCAGAACAGAAAAATACGAAAAATAAAAACAAAAATTAAACACACAAACAAAAATAAACACACAAAAATAAAAGAAAACAATTAACACACAATACAACAAATATGCAAAATAGTACAATGATGCAATTAATCTAATAAAAAGAAAAACAAATCAAGATACGCCACGAGTATTTTAATTAGGTTTTTCTTTTAAAATACTAATTAAAATAACAGATAATAACAATTCACTCCCCGGCAACGGCGCCAAAAACTTGATGCGCGTGATGTGTCGTTGCGGTTTAGCAGTTTTAATGCCTACTCAAGTTTTAAATTTATATTTAGCCGACTTATCAATAACACACACACTTAACGAGCAGTGTACCCGGTCAGTATGAAGATAATGGTAAGTAGAGTGTCGATCACTAAGAGTGGAACGTATTATCTAGTTATTCTAATCAGTATTTTAATATCCTAACGCAAGGGGGTTTCAGCCTGAGAGACTGGCACGATTTGTTGCAATTAATATAATAAAATAAACCAATAGGCACGAATCAGCAAGTAGCACACACGTACACAGATAGATACTAGAGACAATAAGAGGGCTGTCCTTATGATTAAGTAGTTTGTCACTTGTTTTATTGATAGCTTTATATGAAGTGTATGTAGTTAATCCTTTCTCGTTGGTCCTATTCTTATCGGCGAGTAAACCCTTAATGATTACTTATGTCTAAAAGTTATTCCTAAGTGATCAATTTAGAAACAACCGTGGGAGCCACATTATGTCCCGCAGTCAAATGCCCGCAAGCCACTAATAAACACAGAGGTTATCAATGCACTAATAAGTAGTAACCAAAGACATCAACATATAAACTTTAATTGATGGGAAAGCAAGTATTAAAGGGAGTGCAATCTTTCCGTTGTCACATTACACAAGCCACCAATCCTGATGAATTAAAGTTTGCTAACACAATAAAACAAAACTACTTAATGAATTAAATACATGCAGCACCTTCTTACAGCTCTTGTATCTTTGATTTGGGTGTGTCTTGTGCTGCCTCCTTGACTGAATTCGTCCTTTGTTCCTGCTGTTCGGTCTTCTGTTTTAGGGTTTCGGAACTCTTTAATTCGTCTGGTCTACGGGGTATTTATAGTTTCTGTCTGAGGGAAGATGCGGCGCATCTACTAAGTAGATGCGGCGTATGTACTTAACTTCGCGTGGGGTCCAAGATTATAATATTCAGGAATATTCGTACACCGCCAGAAGATGCGGCGTAACCCTCGATTAGATGCGGCGCATGTCCTCTTGTATCTTGGATCGTATCTGGTGATATCTTGATAGAGATGCGGCGCATGTCGAGAGTGAGATGCGGCTCATCTGGAGCAGAATTGACTTGATCTTGTCCATGTCGGTAGACTTTCACTTTATGCACGTTTTGCTCCATTATTAGTCCAAAATAGCTAAGTTTCACCAAATGCTTGTTTTTACCTGAGAATTACAAAAGTAAACAATTAAGTATCAATCCTCATACATAATATAGTAAAACAAGTCAAATTAATAGGATAAATGATAGTGATAAAATGTACTTATTTGAGTTCATCATATACTATATAATCTATACAACATTTCTTTTAAACTATATTATATATATGTATATAAATACTTCATCACACGTACAAATTTCAACTTTGCATATACATGAATTCATAACATATTATTATATAATATATATTGTCTAACATTTCAAATCACTGGACATTCACATGCAATTCCCCTGACACCATTGAATAATTGGTTCCAACTTGCCATATGGATGATTCTTTTATTAAACATTAGCGCTACATGCATAGTACTGACAACTTCAACTTGCCCTTGTTAAATAATAGAACTAGCATCATGTTATCCCTACATATATTCATACGTATGAGACTCATGTGATACAAGATATTTTCACAAAAACATTCCCATCATTTCTTCCGTTCCTCTTTTGCCGAAAGCTCCAAGAAAGACCAGGAATAAACTTCCCCATTCATTTACTACAAAAACATTCAAAGTCTCTTCTTTTGTTTCCTGTGGTGTTGTACGAGAGAAAGGTACCGGGTTTTCTTTTTGAAGTATATCGGGTTGAAGTTTGTCGACCCATAGTTCCTTGATCGGTCCTACACTCGTCCACCTTTAATCTTGTAAGCCAACTAGACACACATCTCTTTTAAATACTCAGTACATTTGCTAAACAAACCACCCTTAAATTCATATTGTCTCCTTCTTCTTGGTCTTTAGCGCCGGCTAACACAACCAAAAACCACCATCATTTAGCTTACTTACACACTCCACTGTGACTCATCAATGACCTCTCTTACACCCTCATCATGCTTCATCATCACACTCACCATAACACTCAATGTATCACTTTAAAATGCCTTCAAACTCTCGGCATTCAAACACACACAAACATACACACAACTCAAACTATCAACTCTCAAGGCTTCAAGCAATACATTCTAGCTCTCTAGCACCCTTTTGCCGAGACCACAAGACCCAGAAACACTAGAACCGATCGGAATTATTATTTTGGAGCCGAAGAAATAGAAGAAAACATATACGGGTTTGTGTTCGAGCGAGTTCCTGTGTTTTCTGCCTAAATCCCAACATACCACAGTCCCTTCTAACTTCCTTGTCGTGTGTTGGAGCCGTTCCCATAACTTAATTGATTTCATATTACCAGTTACTCAAGGTGAGTTTCATAGCCCCTATTTTTATACTTTTGAACTACTTTTGGGGGAGATACATGCTCAAACTCTAATTACTTGTAGAAATACATTACTTGTTTGTCAAATACATGTTTAGCTTTATGATGCAAATCTATGTGATACTTTACTCTTTTATACTATTTATATCCTATGTGTAGACTTATTATACTGTACACTGTTATGTGTAAATCTATTCTTGTGGATTCGAATTCAAAGTCAAAGGAGAGGTATTAATAGTACTAGTATGGGACAACACCCCCACCCTTGTCCAAGATTCGAGACGTTGGGTGACACGTACTATTTGGGATGGTGGTTCCCCGCCTATGGGTCCAAAATGACGCGACCATGGGTGAATATAATCCTGAAATCTAAATCTATGAGCAGTGGGTTGTAAACACACAGGTTGCAAGTCTTGAATGGGCGGGGCGTGGAACTGAGTGGATTTACAATGCCTTTGCTGGAAAAATCTATACTCAAATGCTGTATTTTTAAATGACTTACAATGCCCCTGCCGTGAAATCTTTATTCAAATACTTTATTTTCAGACTAAACTCTATGAACTCACCAACCGTTGGTTGACACTTTTTAGCATGTTTATCTCAGGTTATAAGGCGATAGTGGATGCATGGATTCTAGAGTCATTTGCATATTTGAAGACTCATATCTATCTTTATCATTCGATACACTTTGAAAACTTTTATGTAATCTTTACTGGGAACTTATTGTCATAACTATGATTTTAATAATTCGAATGATAACTTTTCAAAATGTCTCACTTAGAGGTCGTTTTCTATACCTTGATCTGTATTATGAAGTAATACCCCCTTGACACTACTGTTTCCGCTGCGGTAATTTGGGGGTGTTACACGTGATCAGGATGTTTCAAGACACGGGTATACATCAATTCATGATTTGGACCCCACTGCAAGTGTATCCACCAATTTGGTTAAATTACAAAAGAAATTTAAAATGTAAAATAGAAACTCTAAATTCTTTAGTTTGTCTAATCATCATCTGTAACTGACTTAATAAAAAATCCGACGAACCTACATCTACAACAATCATTTGTTCATATGCGATAACATAACGAAATAACAGCAAAATGAGTAATTGTTCAACTAAATTATCTACTACAACAGAAGATCAGATTTCTTATAGCAAATTCCAAACAAAACTCAAAACTTTTTTCATTTTGACCCGAAACAACCAGAACATCACCTGAATGCTAAAACCTCACTGTTACGACTTCAAATCACAATAACCCTTTTAAAAGCACATCCAAACAATCCCATATCATTAACAAGCAACATCTTCACTGTAAGCTCAACCGCCTTAATGGAAGAAAGGCGAGCTACCGATAATCGACTACTACTTGTCTAGCACTATCATTCAAAAATATATTTATCCGGCTTTTGACATAAAAAATGAACCACATTTCCTCTACTTGACAAAAAAATCATATAAAGCGAAAGACGAAAAAAGCTCACTTTCTCAGCTTTAGTAGTAGCATTAGCAGACTTCTTATACAGCTCTTCTCTATCAGCAAGCTGCCCCTTTAACTTCTTATCTTTCAATACCTGCACAAAACAAAAAAAACAAAAACTTATACCTAACGAATTTACAACCTCATTTACTTCATAATCAAATCAAACATGAGCTCAACTAACACCGTTTTTATCTATCTGTAGCGGGAAGTTTCATTCTAGTAACATAATCAAATCAAATTAATACACACAATTCAAATCTTAACTTACATAGAGTGGAAGTAAGGGTTAGGGCTTCGACAGCGATGGTGGTGGTAGTGGGTGATGGAGGTGAGAAACCACTATTGAAGAGGGTGATGGTGGTTAGGATTTGTTTGGTGAGAGTGGTGAGGCCTGGAAGTGGTGAGTGATTTTGGGGAAATGTATAGGGTTTTGTGTGTGAAGTGGGAAATGAAAATTTTGGAATTTTTGTGAAGCGGCATGTGAAAATTTGGATCCCGCTAAAAACTATTTGGAGTTAAATAGATCGGTTATTTATTAATAACCGATCTATTTAGTTTCTCATTTTAATATTTTTACAGCTAGAAGCTACTTAGATCGGTCATTATCCAAATAACCGATCTATTTATCATATATAGATCAGTTTTTAACATAACCAATCTATATGAAGTGATCTATCTAACCTTTTGTGTAGTAGTGAAAGCACACAGATTTATATAACAAACTTTTTAAATCTTAACTGAAACATAATCACTTCTTTGTTCACAGATATCATATATGTAAACTTTCTAAGAGTGAATCAGCCACCTATAATATATTTTTTTCGCAAGGTGAGTTTCACATTTTCACTCGACTCACAATAGGATGACACAATACATATTACATACCCATAATTGTATAGGATAATCTTCTAATGATTTTTTGTTACCTTTTGAAGCTATTCTATTTGTTCAATACAAAATATTTCACCATTGTTAAACTTGTACTAAAATTGTTTCTGCCAGATCGGCCCCCTTTACTCATAACCAACTTATGGTGGTGTTGTAAAAGGATAAAATAGCGTACTTGTTATGTACTTGCATAAAATAAAAATATTATTCTTTTCTTTATCAACTTTTCTACCATGTTGATGTCTTGAACTTGTATTTCTAGACTTGTAAAATTTATATTTATAAATATTTCATAAAAGAATTAAAAAGATGATAGTTCATTCATGAAATAAATTCTAGCAACTAAAATATGATGTATTTGGAAACAATATGAATTTACACTATGGTGAATTAAATGTTTTAAGTTATACATTCATTAACATAAAGATGTAAACATAGATATTTGTAGAACTTAAAGGTAGATGGATTACTTACTTCTATTATACAAATCACAGTGTGATATGCGTGGCGACTAATTTGAAGGAAAGAAAAGAATAATTTAAGAGGAAGATTTTCTGAGAAAAAAAGCATCAAATTGAATTCCCTTCACTTTAATTCCCCTTTGAATGAAAGCAAATAAAGAACACAAAGTCTATAAATTCCCTTCATGTTTCTGTCATTTTCTTGATAAAACAACTTTAAAAACATAGTGTATTTTTAACTTACGCCAAAATGATTTCCCGAGTATTTTTAACTTACGCCATCATTTTTAAAACTATTTTTCCAATAACATCGACTATATATATGCTTAGTTTCTCACAAATAATACCAAACTCAAAATAAATCGACGGTTCTCCGAATAAAACATGTCGGAAAAATTATGGGTTGTCACAGCACAATACATTTTACATACACATAATTGTTTAGGATAATTTCCTAATGATTTTTTGTTACCTTTTGAAGCTATTCTATTTGTTCAAAACAAAAATGTAGAATATAGAGATAAATAATATACGGTGAAACTTTTGGTTATTGCATTCTATCCAAAAGACTGAGATACATATAGGAGGATTACAATAACTATTTTGGGTAAATATCAATTACCCACTAATTGACAACTAATCACAACTAATGACAGCTAATAGTCTAACACTACCCCCGCAGTCCAAGCGTTGAAATCGCGAAAGCTCGGACTGGAGATTAAAAGCTAATAAACAATAAATTAAAGCAAATACATAATTGTTGATGAAGACATTCGACAGCAAGCGGAAGCACATCTTCAGCAGCAAGCAACAAACCACATAAACAAAAGTATCCCAAACAGTCGTCTCGGGAATAAGAACCCTAGATTCGACACCAACAAAAGTCGTCTCGGGAATTAATACCCTAGATTCGACATAAAGAAAAACAATTAAATAACTATAACTTTAGAAAACTCTTAAAAAAAACGAAAGTTGGTTCTAAAACTTCAACCCCCAAAGAACCTTCTGAACAAACGGGGCATGTTTTTCCCTAGAAAAACATAAAGATCTACCTCTTTTTTTTTTTTTTAAGCAAACCATCCTTTTTCTTAAAACATATAAATCCAAAAGAGACAGACCATTCATTCTCTGTGGACAAGTGTAGAAGAAATACTCCAACTAAACAATTGGTCAACGAAACAAAGAATATAAGTAGTGTTTGCCTTTTGTGGTTTATACTAGGGTGTCAATCGAGTCGTGTCCGTGTCGACCCACTCGAGTTGGCGGGTTGGTAAAGCCTCAACCCAAACACGACCCATTTATTAATCGTGTCAAAAACCTCAACCCTAACCCGCACACACCTAACATGTGTAACCCATTTATGACCCGTGTAACCCGTTTAAATAAACTAGTTAAAAGGTTTAATTAGTTTGAGTGTTGAAGAGTGTAAGTGTTCAAATAATAACACATAGATACTAATATATATTATAGTAGCACTTAAGAAAACATAGATCCACATCCTAAATAAGTACATATATCATATTAGGTAGTTATATATTTTATTGATTAAAAGTTTATATATTTAAACGGGTTCACGGGTTGACCTGTTTAAAATTACTAAACACATACACGACCCATTTATTAAACGGGTTATACGGGTTAACCTGTTTTCGACCCAAACCCGTTTATCTTCGTGTCGTGTCCGTTTCGGTTAGCGTGTCGTGTCGAAAATTGCCACCCCTAGTTTATACGATGTAACAACGAAACAAAGAAACTAAACAATATCCCGTGAATCGAAGCACGACTGCACGAGTATTATCGAATGTGTGGATCTGTGAACCAAGGCACAAATCAGAAAAGAAGATAGATTGACCATGTTGCCGAGAAATTATCCCAAGTCGCCATTGAGAAGAAGGGAAAAAGAAAACCATAAGTTTTTTTTTTTTTTTTTTTTTTTTTTTTTTTTTTTTTTTTAAGTTGTTGATCTTGATGATGACCTTTGCGTGGTTAGATGGGGTGAGTGTTTCATTTACCATGGTGAAAGATAAGTAGCAATAAAGCGAGCCCTCCGAACCTCCGGCATGTAGCCGGCGGCCGGAGGCGGCGGCTGAAGATTAAAGTGGCGGAAGGATTAGGGTTTTGTGGATCTTAATGGCCTGATACCATGTAGAATATAGAGATAAATAATATACGGTGAAACTTTTGTTAGACTATTAGTTGTCATTAGTTGTGATTAGTTGTCAATTAGTGGGTTATTGATATTTACCCAAAATAGTTATTGTAATCCTCCTATATGTATCTCACTCTTTTGATAGAATGCAATAAACAAAAGTTTCACCGTATATTATTTATCTCTATATTCTACAAAAAATTGTCACCATTATTAAACTTGTACTAAAATTGTTTCTATGAGATAGGCCCCCTTTACTTATAACCAACCTTTAGCGGTGCTGTAAAAGAATAAAATAGCTTACTTGTTATGTACTTGCATAAAATAAAAATATTATTCTTTTCTTTATCAACTTTTCTCGCGAGTTAATGTCTTGAACATGTATTTCTAGACTTGCACAATTTATCTTTATATTTTTTTCATAAAAAAACAAAAAGATGCATGATAATTCATCTATCCATGAAATAAATTCTAATAACTAAAATTGGATGTATTTGGAAAAAGGGATGAATTTACACTAGGGTGAATTAAAATGTTATAAGTTATATGTTCATTAACATAAAGATGTAAACATATATTCGTAGTTCTTAAAGGTTAGATGGATTACTTACTTCTATTATACAAATCACAATGTGATGTGCATGGAGAATAGTTTGAAGGAAAGAAAAGAATAATTTAAGAGGAAGATTTTCCCGAAAAAAAAGAAAAAAAAAAAGCATTAAATTAAATTCCCTTCACTTCAATTCCTTCCTTTAAAGAAAAGCAAATAAAGAACACAAAGTCTATAAATTCCCTTCATGTTTCTCTCATTTCCTTGATAAAACAACTTTGAAAACACAGTGTAATGGCTTCCTCAAGCACTACTAGGAGTATCAATATTAATTCTGAAGGTATACCCAGATATAACTTTTCATTTTTTATGCTACATATTTCTTATCAAGTGTGCTTGTCTTATTATACCACTAAGTGACCTACTTTGAAAACACAGTGTAATGGCTTCCTCAATCACTACTAGGAGTAGCACTACTTCTATTGTTATCTTGTATGTTAGAGTTTATGGATTATTTATTAATATTTGTATGTCCGGTTTCGAACCCGAGACTTCGGGATTGCACACATTACGTATGAGTCTCAATGTATTAATAATTAATATAATGATTTATGATTAATTATTAAATCACAAATATTTACATGGTCGAACTAGGAAAGTAGAGGGGGTTAAGTGTCGATTTATGAAACATGAGGAGGTGAAAAATAAAACTTGAAGGACAAGTTTTATTGCTATAAAACCCTATTGTTTTAATAGAATCGGATGACACAAAAATATCCCTAACCGATTCTTTAATCGGTTCTTCTTCTTTTCCACTGACACAAACATGATACAGTGAAGAAGTCAACAATATATACCATGCACATGCATGGGTTATTAATATGTAAACGTTGCATGCATATTTATATGTATGACAATTAGTTTACTTCTTTTATGTTCGTGTTAATGGGATTCGATCATGTATTATCTAGAACATCAAACCCTAGGTGTTGTGATGTTTTATTTGTGATACATGAACCTAGCTTTTCACATTGAGACGCTAGTAATACGTGTGTACAAGAACGGAGTACAAGCTTACTTTAGCTTGTTGTTACTTGCCCTATTCGACCTTAAAAAGGTCGATCCCCATTAAACCCTAATTAGGGTTTATCTTGATCTTGGAGTGCACGTGATTCCTTGTTCTTGCTAGGAATCAAATAAGGTACGTGTCTATTTAATTTTATGTTAATTAATTACATGTTATGTAGATCTTTCCGCTGCGCATACTTGTGATGATTATGTGTTTATAGTGTTTTTATGATTCACATATTCCAACAGTGGCATCATGAGCCGCGTTTTTAACATGTAATTAATTACTAAAAAAACCTTAAAAATTGAATCTTGTTGAGATACATGCAATTAATTTTCTAGGGTTTTGATTTTTTTTTTTTTTTTTTTTGTAAACCCTAATTGGGTCGACACCCATATAATTATTTTAGGGTTTTAGTTTTGATAAAAAAAATCTTGTAGAAACCCTAGGATTGCATGCAATTTTTAGGGATTAATTAATGAGTACCATATGTGATGTCATTAATTAATTAGATTGCGTACATGATATATTGACATGATTATATGTGCAATATGGGATCCATGACAAAATCTTGCATATTTTGTCATGAAAAGTTTTGTTATTTAATTGTCACATGATTTTAAGATAGATCTTAAGTTAGGGAAGACCCTAACATATTAATTAAAATCTGTTATGTGCAATATCGTATCTAGTTAATTAAAACTTACGCGACCAAGCTATTTGGCGTCTGTGGTCCATTGGGCACAATGAGCTCGAAAACCAATGGGAGTTTTGTTAATTAGATACATTAAAATTCACATAGATTTTTAATAGGATTTATCAAAAAGGTTTGCATGTGGCTATATGATATTGTTAATGATCATATACGTGTTATTTAGTGTTTATTTATTTTTTCAATTACTTGTTCTTTGTGTGTTTAATTATGATGGATTGTAACAACAAAGAGGGTAATTTTTCAAAATAAAAATAAATGAACCTAATAACTATGAAACCTTTGTAGTAAACTATTTAATTGCCAAGTCTTATGTGCCGACAGTGGTTCGCTTCGCACGGTAATTTGCTCCCAGGCGAGACTAGCAATTAATAATTTACTACATAAAATTGTTTTAAGCAAGAAAATCATAAGTTTTAGTTGATTGATGCGACTGTACAAAAGTGGTCGAAGCGGCGGACCTATTATTGACAAACTAAAAAGTGGGTATAAGGAGGCTTGACATTAAATTGTCATCCGAAAGGGGCGCGTTTTTAATCGCCTTAGGGTGAACGTTTGCTCCTCCGCTCGCCTGTGCGTCAATAATAGACTTACCAAGTACACCATGAAAGAGTACGAAGCATTTTAAGGCAATGTTGTAATTTGCTCAACGCCTCAATTAAAAACTTTGATGATTTGAGCTTACGAATGAGTAAACGGATTTTTGTTGAAAATATATATGATACAAAGATGAATGCATGACATCTTTGTACATATTTTTTGATTTAACACATCAAAATTTATACCCTTAAAATTTAAGTAACATGCCGACCAATTAATACGGAAACACCTGAGATTAAATTCTATCATTGCTAGCAGCCTCAGTTGATGTAATGATTCAAAGAAAATAATCAAAGGGTAAATTGTGTACTTTCATCACTAGCAGCCTCAGTTGAATGTGATGAAACGACGTCAATTTACAAGTTTCTAAATTGGTTAACTTAATTGAGCACTTCCATTGCTAGCAGCCTCAGCTGATGTGATGGAACGGCGTCAAGGCATAAAGATTTGGGGATGAAACATGCTTACATTTTGCAACTAATGTTGGCAATACAATGTAAGTCCCATGATTCTAGGAATTGCAATTGTACATTGGCAATTGAGTGTAGCTCTACCTTATTGAGTACTTTCATTGCTAGCAGCCTCAGCTGATGTGATGAAACGACGTCAATTTGGATCCTAATTTTCAATGAAAATTAAATGGTTAAATTTTATATACCGTGGGTGTTTAATTTTCTTGAAAAGTTATTATCGAAAATACTAAATTGAATTTTGAAAATTCTTTTAATGTATTTAATGCAACGTTAAAACCGTAAACATGGTAAATTCTTTTAGTATTAAATTGATCTACACTCGTAGGGGTTTTGGAGAGAGTCAATTTTTACTGAAAAGAATGAACTGAGTCTACTTTCCGTGTGAAGAGTAAGACTTAATCCTATTCCTTTTCATGAATGAGAAAGGTATAATAGGAAAATTAGAATTGTCTAAATTCTAAGAAATAACTCATGGCAAATTTTGTAGAAATTGCACGTGTAGGAGTTATTAATTTAGAAGCTAGACTAATTACCGCATAATTGGTAAAAGGCAAACTAGAATGTTTGATCTAGTTGTTATGCTTTAACCATTTAAAGGGTGCTACATACCATGATGGGGATGGTAGACCTAACTAAGGAAGAAATTGCATACCCAATTCTTTCAAGTTAATTGCATTGATGGATATTCCATCATTGACAAAAGTAGAATACATTCTTTGAAGTACCTTAGTAGTGTTACGTAAGGGATTCATCAAAGGTGTAGGAAAGTAAACAGCACGCATTTGCTTTTACTGGTGATGCAACACTTACAATGTTGTCAAAGCCAGTGGGAGCATTGTGTTGTAATTACTGAATAATGAGTTCATGTAGTGATCTTAAATTCAGTGGGAGCTACAAGTCTTGATTGTGTTGTAATTATCTCTGAATCTCTTGAGATAATTACTTTCCAATTATAGACACTTGTGGTATTAAGGATAGTCGTGTACGTTTCCTTACTAGACGAGGTGATTCTATATCTACTTATATCTATGACACAATCATATTGATCAAATAAGCAAACTATTGACGTGTTGTTTATTCGATACATGATGTTGTTCCATGCACAAGTGGGAGAAATCTTATTGTGTGCAAGCAACAACATAAAGGAATATGATTTAAAGGGATCTCTTGACTGCAAGGTCAGAGATTGATGTTCTAATGTGTTTTATACACATTCTAATTTATAGAACACTTGGAGTTAATATCTACTTTCATTACTAGATATTAATAACAAGGTAAATTACATACTTTTATTATTATCAGCCTCGGCTGATGTAATGAAACTATGTTAATTTACAAGTTCCAAAATTAGATAATTATTAGAACAAGTGTCAATATGATAATAAGACTACTTCAAATGTGAATATTTATGTATTGTTGTAATGACATAAATAAATGAAGTAATCTTATACTACTTCATATTTAGATGTTTATGTATTCTTGGAATGATATAAATATATGAAGTAATAAATTAATTTGAAATACTATTGAAACCAAGTTGAGGTGTTCATGATTACTTTAGTTATACATGTTTATATATTGTAATGATATAAACATGAAGTCTTTTATCATTATAAGACTTATAAAAATAAAGTAATACGTTAACTTGACATGTCTTTTAATTAAGACATATACAAGAAGTCATGGAGTTGATTAATGACTTATAACGTAGATTGGGATTATAACAGTTTATGTCCTTTTGGTAAGACATAGAAATTAAGTGGCTTGGGCTAAAAGGCACTTATGTTATAAAGCATGCAATTGGCTTGGAAAATCTATTGTACCATTAAATTGACTTAGTTGGTAAGTAGGTAAGCCAAAAACGAAATATATTTATCTTAAATATTGTGAGATTAACTTACAATATTTATCCTAATGAAATACATAAGTTTATGGTATGTTCGTTTAGGAAAATCAAACGCTTGAAAAATTGTTTGATTAAAGATAACTATATCTTCTATCTTCCTAAAGATATCAAGGTTAGAAAATTGAGTATGAATTGGATATACTCAATTAGACTCCAACCTAGAAGATTAATAAGACACCATTTAATATGGAATGTGATCAACCACATTAAGTCTTAAAAAAAATTGAAGTTCAAAATTTGTTAAACTACTTGTTGGGTAGGTTATTAACAAATTAAGGTTAGGAACTGTCAATTTGTATCTGCAAAGTCCCAAAAGAGAACAAGTTTTGTGTTGCTCTATTTGCTAAGCATTTATAGGTAATCTATAAATTGCAAAAGGCGAGTGGGAATTTTATCTTCAAAAGATAAAAGATTACTAGATACATAATCTTCTAAATACACTAGCAAAATCATAATGAGGATTTAACATGTTAGTGTTAAATCTCAAGATGATTGAATTCTTATTCATAAATCCGCAAGGATATCTCAAATATTTGTAGAATGTGTTGAGGGTTATGAGTTACAGGATCGTGGTATGCCTGTTAATAAATCGCAAATGTTTATTTGGCAAATTACTCATACTATGAAAAATTAGATGCAGTCCAAAAAGATAACTAGTTGGTAACGTAGTTAATCTTGAACTCTATAGTTACACTATAGAAAGGAAATGAATTTCTACAATGGAAATAAAAATCCTAGAGATTTAAATTCTTGTGTAAAAATCATAATGGACAAATTTGTGTACATATTTAATATGTGAAAAGATTATCAATCACAACTAAGAAATTAAATGTGATTGAAATTCTTTCTAAGCACATTAAATATATGAAGATTATGATTGTCATTATTAGTTTCATTTATATGAAATTATTAATGGAATGTCAAAACTCTTTCTTTAATAATTACTTGAGCGAGGACGAAAAGTAATTGAAATGAGTATTTGAATTCAAATAATCTTTAGTAGTATACAAAATGCAAATCATTTGAAAATGGATTAATGCATGCATCTAGAAGATATACTTAATTTTAGTTATTAAATCTAGTTTGATTTATAATTAAAATTAAGATATTTCTTAATATTCCTGAAAGCTAGTGGGAGTGATGTATTTATTTTCTTATTTCATATATGTTGTATAACATATAGGAAGTAACATTCCATTAACATTTATATGTTAAGTTTTAGTTTGGAATGAAACTTCATATAGAAAATAAAACCTTGAAATATATGTTTATTTGATTATAAACATAAGCGGTAAAATAACTGATTCCAAAAAGAACATGATATTCTATTAGAAGATCTAGATAGAAACATATCTTTGAAAAGATATGACATGAACAAAATCTAAGTTTGACACAAGGATTTTTCATGTACATCATGTTGCTTGTTGTATCATGCTTGGATGCAAGATGATTGACAACATTAGTATCTAATTATAAATTATTAGATAGCTAAGTGTAATGGATATGGTTTAGAATTTACATCCTCAGCCTGGATTTGCTCCAAAATTCTAAATATGAACCATATGGTTTAATTGATATAGTGGACAAATCTTGAAGGATTTGGAGATATCAAAACATTACACGATGAATGTTAAAAGTTTACGGAACTTTAAAAAGAGCATATTGTTGTTTGATACAATGATGCTAGTAAGATTGAGATGACACTCAATACTAGTGATGGTAGGAGCTCATCCTTATTAGGAGACCATGTATACTAGTTGTGCTCAATATGAGCATAGTTGCATTATACATAAAGAATTAGAATACTTTAACTACAAGGTTTGGTAGGTTAATTGTCATAAATTCGTGCATGAGGATGTCACGCATTTTATAAAGTATGTGGCAATATCTAGATAGATGAATGCACACATACAAGAATTTCATTATATGAAATAAGTATTCTCAAAATTCTGATAGATCACCATTAGATGATTTATGCCTTGTCAACAAGTATGTGGAACATGACTTGTGGCATAATTCACTAATGAGAAATATCATGCATTGATCTAGTTAGTATTTGGATAAGGGACGTGTAAACAATTATTATTTTAATGAAATAAAGTGCGGATAACGTTTATTCTCATTATTAATATTTGTGTCCTATATTTGCATGTTTAAATCCATGAATAACTAATGTTATTCTAAATAGTCCGTTGTCGATCAATAATATGGGAGTATTATTGAATTAAGACAAATGTGAGGATTGGTAGAATGTACTGTAAGGTTGAGACACCAATGTCACATGATATTCAATATTGGATAAATTGAATATAGGACTTATCCCAACCACATGATTGTACTTTATGGATCATCGTCATTAAGTAAATCATGAATATTTATCCTCAGACTTGAGATACCAGGTGACTGCCAAGGATGTAGCTCATTTTCTGTAAGGTAGTCTAACGCTATCCGTAACAGGTAGTTATAAGGGCTATTTTCGGAGGTGATGCAAAGTTCGAGGGTCACGCTCGTAGTCGATAAAGGATTTGTTCCTTCAACTTTGTGTTGAAGTTTAATACTGCTCGGCCACTCGTAAGATTGACAAGATGTTTGCGTGGCCACGCCCAAAGTCTATCTGGAAGACGTTCAGATATTTTGGTAATCTTGTTCAATTAAGTATAAACGAGAAACTATTGTTAATTATGGAATGACCAAGATCCATATCCATATTAACGCGGTATTAGTAACAAAAGGATAAGTATGATGATTAAAATCATCACGTGGTTTTTTCCAGGAAAACCATACTCGGATCGAGCTGGGGGCATTGGGATCTGTTAAGCTAGACTAGCCCATGTCATTACGATATTAATGAATATCCAAGTGGGAGCTGTTAGAGTTTATGGATTATTTATTAATATTTGTATGTCCGGTTTCGAACCCGAGACTTCGGGATTGCACACATTACGTATGAGTCTCAATGTATTAATAATTAATATAATGATTTATGATTAATTATTAAATCACAAATATTTACATGGTCGAACTAGGAAAGTAGAGGGGGTTAAGTGTCGATTTATGAAACATGAGGAGGTGAAAAATAAAACTTGGAGGACAAGTTTTATTGCTATAAAATCCTTTTGTTTTAATAGAATCGGATGACACAAAAATATCCCTAACCGATTCTTTAATCGGTTCTTCTTCTTTTCCACTGACACATACAT
Source organism: Artemisia tridentata subsp. tridentata (assembly GCA_021014915.2). NCBI lineage: Eukaryota > Viridiplantae > Streptophyta > Magnoliopsida > Asterales > Asteraceae > Artemisia > Artemisia tridentata. The sequence goes on from CP139505.1 coordinate 393,915,926, forward strand.
GATACAGTGAAGAAGTCAACAATATATACCATGCACATGCATGGGTTATTAATATGTAAACGTTGCATGCATATTTATATGTATGACAATTAGTTTACTTCTTTTATGTTCGTGTTAATGGGATTCAATCATGTATTATCTAGAACATCAAACCCTAGTTGTTATTATGTTTTATTTGTGATACATGAACCTAGCTTTTCACATTGAGACGCTAGTAATACGTGTGTACAAGAACGGAGTACAAGCTTACTTTAGCTTGTTGTTACCTTGCCCTATTCAACCCTAAAAAGGTCGATCCCCATTAAACCCTAATTAGGGTTTATCTTGTTCTTGGAGTGCACGTGATTCCTTGTTCTTGCTAGGAATCAAATAAGGTACGTGTCTATTTAATTTTATGCTAATTAATGTAACCACTGTGAAAAATACCTCATTTAAATAAACTATCTCTCAGAATATTTATCCTTTTCTACGCGTGAATTTTTTTTTATCTGATTGTAACCATTATCTTATGTGACGAAGATCACATCCCTGACAACCCTGCTTGCAACCCAACCTTAACTGATTTAGTATTTACCTATGTAAACATCTTTGACCTAAAACGTTATGAGGTCCCACTTACCACTTTACGTTATTTCGCTAACATACGTTTAAAACTGCATGTTTCTTAACTAATGAGAGTTTTATGAAACTCTAAACCACCATAGCAACATGTGAAGATAACGAAACCCTAGAAATATTAAAATACAACTTACTTGAGTAATGTACAAGTCACTAAAGCATAGAAACCCTAATTCCACTATAACTTCCGATAAAACCCTAACTTCTCAGAAACTATTATTTTATTTGTAAACTCTAGTTAATATTTTTATAAAAATATTATGTACAAGTGTTTTAAGTCAAGGTACAAGTCATTTAAGCATAAAACTTAAATGAAAATAAAAACCCTATAAAACATTCAAAAATAATTATTTAAATGACATTTTATGTAATACTTTCACACAATAAATTCTAAAAATAATTTATTTGTTTATTTAACATATGTACAACTTCATAAACTTAATGTACAACCCTCTAATGCACAAGATCATAAAAACTCATTTATTTGTATTTAAAGTGTAATAAAAATTACATAAAAATTATGTAAAATTAAGAAATAATTAAAAATATATTTTTCTTATTTTCTTAATATTAGTACAAGTCCCTTAAGCTTAGGTACAACTTACTAAAGCACAAAAATCATTTTCTCACTATTATATATATAATTCGATATATATAAAAATGTAACAACTAGATTCAAAAACCTTCCTTAAGTAAACTATAGGATTAGAAACCCTAGTTTTACCCTAAACCCTAGTTTACAAGTCAACAAAGCCACGGTACAACCCCTTCAAGCACCATTCGATCACTACAACCCTAATTACTTCACTTAGTTTGATTCTAACTATGAACTAACTAATCTTTAGCATTCCTTAAGCCCTAAGAGAACCAAATGGCTGAACCTTAGGCTTCCAACACTCCCCTCTTCTAGAAATGGTACACTTGTGTGAACCATACACTTCCACATCACCACTTCCCCCCTCCTCCACATGTGGCGCCAATCACAGCCACCCACCTCATCTCCCTCACTTTCATAACAGCCTAGAAGTCACAGGAAAACCCTAATTCATCACACTACCATTCGAACCAATACATACAGCCACTCACGACCCTAACCTTGATTCCACACAATCAAACTAAGTTCATATAACCCTAAGAGAGCAGTAGAAGCAAGCCAGGATCAGTAGAGATCTAATTCGAACCCTATCTCATAAAAACTGCCCTATTCGACTTTTTAAAGAAGGTATGCTTCTGGCCTTTTTCATTTACTTTCATATATTTATTTTGTGTCTAAATACATCCTAGAACATGTCTTGATAAGTTTCATAGCCCAGAATTAGCAGAAACTAATTTTTGTTTCTTAAATATAAAACCGAATGAATTTTAGAAAATATATACAAACATATATGAAACGAATTTCTGGAAACCCTAGGATATAAGATACATACATATTGTTAAAGAGAATAATTTTAGAAGAACGTGGCAATTGGAATCATCGAAAATGATTAAGCGAGTCAAAAGTTATGTCAATTTGAAGTTATATTTAAACTTAATAAACATTCTGTACAGCAGACGTACATCACGCGAAACGAGGCACTTCTGGTCCGTTTCGTCGAAAACTTAAAACATGAAAGTTGTCCGGAACGTCGTTTTCCTTAAAAAGTATTTAGACCTCGAGTCATAAAAACGTATAACGAATGATGTTTTATTTAAATTCAGAACTGATTTTACAATAAGGACAGCAGCAGACATAGGATTTGTGTCGTTAATTTAGACTGGTAAATGGTCCTCTAAAATTCTAGTTTTCGACATGGTTGAAGATCTTTTAAAGGGTAACCTATAGGAAAAAGAATCATTAAATTTTATTTAGAAACAAGGGAGAACGGGGCGTGTAAAGTTGGGTTAATTTTCTGTGTCGAGAAACTTAGATTACGATTTTCTGTTTTCATTTCTGAATTCGTGAGTTCGAACTAGCCTGAAATCTTTTGCAAAAATACTTTTAAAACACTTATAAATACTTTAGAAAAGGTTTTGTAAAAGGTCATGGCTTAAATCGTTAAGAATAAAATGTTTTTGAGTTGAGGATGTCGTGTGAAGTCGAGTAGAAGTCCCAAGGACCATTTCTGCCAAAGCTCTAGTAACTTTGGTAGTTTGGACCTGTTTTGCGAACCAGAAATCCCTAAGGGGTAAAAACTATCCATTTTGAAACTTAAAGGTATAAAGTGTCAATTTATAAAAGATAAAGGGTAAAAGTTGTCAACTATAGAAACTTGAAGGTTTAAAATGAAAATATAATATAAACCCTAATTTTTATTTAATATTATTATAATTTTATTATTATTAGTATTATTATTATTATTAAGTTTTATTTAAACTTAATATACGTTTTGTACCGTAACTAACAAACGAAGTATCTATTTAACGAACGGACGGAACCGAAACTTACAGATAAGAAGATCAGATAAAATCTTACTTTTGAAACTACATATTGGCTCTATTAAGTATTTAACTATCAAACCAAAACATAACGAAACGAACAATGAAAACTTATATATAATCAGAAACGATTACTGAACTTGACATAACCAACCCAGGTTGCAAGCCGGAGACGTTTATCAACTTCACTTAACTTTGTTTTCCATCCAGACTGTCAGGTGAGTTCATAGTCCCACTTTTTATTACGTTTTTCTAAATATGTGGGGAGATACATGCTACAAAACCGAACATAAGTATTTTCTGTATGCCTTCCTGATTAATATTGCCTAAGATGCTTTATTTGTGTTAGCCGGATAGATAGTCTTTGTACTAGCCGGATTGATAACCAAATACACCCCATTTGTGTTAGCCGGATAGATAGACTTTGAGCTAGCCGGATAGATAACCAAATGCACCTTATTTGTGTTAGCCGGATGGATAGTCTTTGTACTAGCCGGATTGATAACCAAATACACCAATATTTATATCATTCTATGATATCACCCACACACACACACACCCCGTTATCGTTTGAGTTCATGAGACTTAGAGCAATGTGTATATTTCCGATTTACTATCTATTTAGCTTATGTTCAAATCGATTATTTAACGTTAAACACTATGGATTCACTCAACCTTTGTGTTGACTTTTTAAGCATGTTTATCTCAGGTAACTGGAAGTATGATTTGGCACGGAGTGGCGGTGGACTTTCTTTTAAAAGAGTGTCCGTTTTGTTATCATTCAAATGAATAATGTATCATTTATAACGTATTTCGAAACATCCCTCTGGGACCTATCTTATGTACTCTGATATTTAATAAATGAATGATAACAATTTATTAAAAACGTCTCTTTTCGAGTCGTTTTCTATACTCATGACTGTGAACCATGAAGTATCACCCCAAAGCTTATATTCCGCTGCGTATCTCGAAAATGGGGGTGTTACAGATTGGTATCAGAGCTTGTGGTTATAGAGAACCAAATGTTTTCAAACATTGGACTATAACCGATTTTCACAAACTTAACTAAAAAGTCCTCCGTGCCACAACGCCACTGAAACGTTACTTGTATATGTTTATTTCTAATTATTTGTTACATAGTAAAATGTTTATCATTCCCGGGTAGTTACAGAATCCTGACTTTCCCTACCTATTCTATTCCTCTTATGTCGGACTCGGATATTGAAAAATATCACAACGGTACCGGACATCATGATAATACCTACATCCTCGTCACCACTACCACGTCCACTTTCCTATACTTATATCATCAGTTCCTACATATATCTTTACCTCCACTATCAACTATAAATTTCTATTCCCTCATCTGTCCCGTTCGAACTTAGTGAAGAAATTAGAATCATTATCACCCGATATCATACTTTACCCCGATTACCTATTCCCAACTTTCCTATTCCATTGCGAGTCTTTGAGGTGAGCAAATGTTCGCAATCAGCACAAGAACGACAGCCGACTATTTCCACCCTGCTGACGCGATTAGAACAGCAAGAAGAACGGATTGAGACTGCTTAGATCATCTCGACAAGCTATCTCTAGAATACATCGAGAGTATAAAATATAGAGTTGAAGATTCAGAGACCATGAAGCAGAAGATGGACGAGAATCGTGAAAAGGCAGAGAACCGACATGAGCAGCTGAGACAAGAAATACCCATGACGAATTGAAGATGTTAGAAAAGAAGAGAAGAAATGAAGAAGAAAAATGAAGAACTGACGACAGCTCAGACGAAGATAACTATTTTAGAGAAAATAGTAGAAGATATGCAAGATAGATATTAAGAGTAAATATATCCTTGTCAGCATGATCGTCAAACTAAAAAGTTGACTCGAAAGAGTTTCTGGTAACCACTAAAATCAGATTTATATCTACCAGCTTTTGTACAATATCTCGGCCATGAGATATATAACATAAATATGACGCTTGTACTAATTTTGTTATATATATAACAAGTTAGCAAGTTATTTATGACTATATGTGGTTTTGATTTTTGATGTGTACGGTATCGGTTAATGTGGGCCAGTGATGATCATCTTACATACTCGTATGATAGTATTTGGACATGTTGTGATTTTATGATTAACATGGATTTTACCTTGTTAATTTAACATGGTCAAATTTTAAACGTGTGTTTTCTCATCGTATTACTAGAAATATGCCTCGCACTTCCCCCGAACCACCCATGTCCCAAGCTGCTATCCGAAAGCTTGTTGCAGATAGTGTTGCTGCAGCACTAGAGAGTCAAGCAGCAGAATTTGCTCGTACTGGAAGCACTAGCCGACCCAATGGAGAAATCGAGCCAGCAGATGTTCGCAAGTGTACTTACAAAGATTTCATGAACTGCAAACCAACTTTCTTCAAGGGAACAGAAGGAGCTACAGAATTAGCTCGTTGGTTTGAACGTATGGAAGTGGTCTTTGTAAGGAGCGGGTGTTCTGATGACTGCAAAGTTGCCTTCGCGACAGGGACTTTGTTAGATGATGCCTTGTCTTGGTGGTCTGCTACTTCCCGGACAATGGGAATAGAAGCAGCTCATCAACTCACGTGGGACGATCTCAAGAAGAAGATGCTAAATAAGTATTGCCCTCGTGCTGAAATCAAGAAATTGGAGGATGAATTCCACCCGTTAGCAGTAAAAGGAACAGATATCAAGGCTTACAATAGAAGGTTTCAGGAACTTGCTCTCCTATGTCCAACTATTGTGCCTGATCAGGAAAAGTTGTTGGAGAAATACACTGAAGGTTTACCTAGAAGCATCGAAGGAAACGTTATTGTTTCAAATCCTCAATCACTGGAGGAAGCAATGACCACAGCCCAGAAGCTGATGGATCGTGAAATCAAGAGAAATTCCATTCAAGCAAATGATGATCACAAGCGGAAGCTTGATGATAGAAGGATCTCCCATCATCACAACGACTACCAGCACGACCATCCACAGAATCGTCGGCAGGAGACTGCCAAAACCAATACTGCCCCAACGGCTGAAGGTAGTGGATATCGTGGGAAGCAACCCTTGTGTAATCGGTGCAAGATGCATCACACTGGGCTTTGCATCGCTAAGTGCGGAAAATGTCAAGGAATAGGTCACAAAACAGAAGACTGCAAGGTCACAGGCAGTAGGGAACAGCCTGTAGCCGTGATATGCCACAGATGTGGTGAGAAAGGACACTACAAGAACCAGTGCCCGAAACCGAAAAACGACCAGAACAACGTTGCCCGTGGAAGAGCGTATGTGCTAGGAGATGGGAACGCACAGCCAAACCAAGACTAGTGCAAGAGAATGAAAACTCGTTAAGATTCCGACCATGTCAAGGAATGGCATCCCTATTTAGACAAAAGAGAAATTCCTGTTATAGCTAAATAAATCGTATTGTAAACTTCCTAAGCATGTTTCCTATTGTACTCTACTTTAGTTACGATGGACGTAACTTAAGTGTATTAACTATCTTTTCTACCGTATGAAAGCTCTATCATGTAATATTTCCGTAATAATCAAAACTACGTTTCTACCTCACTTGCTCTGTTCGTAGTCACACACTGTCATCTCACTAGAAACTTGGTTAACATTAGTTTTTACCATCCCGTAAGATTTCCACTCGAACCCTAAGATTCATTTTAAGGATATCTCATTAGTACCTTAGAAATTCCCGATCTAGCACCATGAAATGACCTAGATATTATCTTGCTCTTTTAAAACTAAATCATGTTGTTATCTTACAAAAACAAAACGTTGAACACCATCTAAAACTTTTGGGAGAAATATAAATACCACAGTGACTGAGCCAAGCATTACATCATTTGGTCCTCAATTATACATAACCTGATCAACTATGTATAATTCCGGAAGAATCATGTAATGAATTGGACAGACATTTTAAGCATATCAAGCTCCCATCTCAACCAAATCGTTGTACGATTTTCCTTTATCACGTTCACTATCTGGATAAGATAGAAATCTGAACCTAACTATCCCTATACATCAATTTTCCCAACTTTTCAACCAACATAGACTGAATCTCGGGACGAGATTCCCTTAACGGGGGGTGACTGTAACCACTGTGAAAAATCCCTCATTTAAATAAACTATCTCTTAGAATATTTATCCTTTTCTACGTGTGAATTTTTTTTTTATCTGATTGTAACTATTATCTTATGTGACGAAGATCACATCCCTGACAACCCTGCTTGCAACCCAACCTTAACTGATTTAGTATTTATCTATGTAAACATCTTTGACCTAAAACGTTATGAGGTCCCACTTACCACTTTACGTTATTTCGCTAACGTACGTTTAAAACTGAATGTTTCTTAACTAATGAGAGTTTTATGAAACTCTAAACCACCATAGCAACATGTGAAGATAACGAAACCCTAGAAATATTAAAATACAACTTACTTGAGTAATGTACAAGTCACTAAAGCATAGAAACCCTAATTCCACTATAACTTTCGATAAAACCCTAACTTCTCAGAAACTATTATTTTATTTGTAAACTCTAGTTAATATTTTTATAAAAATATTATGTACAAGTGTTTTAAGTCAAGGTACAAGTCATTTAAGCATAAAACTTAAATGAAAATAAAAACCCTATAAAACATTCAAAAATAATTATTTAAATGACATTTTATGTAATACTTTCACACAATAAATTCTAAAAATAATTTATTTGTTTATTTAACATATGTACAACTTCATAAACGTAATGTACAACCCTCTAATGCACAAGATCATAAAAACTCATTTATTTGTATTTAAAGTGTAATAAAAATTACATAAAAATTATGTAAAATTAAGAAATAATTAAAAATATATTTTTCTTATTTTCTTAATATTAGTACAAGTCCCTTAAGCTTAGGTACAACTTACTAAAACACAAAAATCATTTTCTCATTATTATATATATAATTCGATATATATAAAAATGTAACAACTAGATTCAAAAACCTTCCTTAAGTAAACTATAGGATTAGAAACCCTAGTTTTACCCTAAACCCTAGTTTACAAGTCAACAAAGCCACGGTACAACCCCTTCAAGCACCATTCGATCACTACAACCCTAATTACTTCACTTAGTTTGATTCTAACTATGAACTAACTAATCTTTAGCATTCCTAAAGCCCTAAGAGAACCAAATGGCTGAACCTTAGGCTTCCAACACTCCCCTCTTCTAGAAATGGTACACTTGTGTGAACCATACACTTCCACATCACCACTTCCCCCCTCCTCCACATGTGGCGCCAATCACAGCCACCCACCTCATCTCCCTCACTTCCATAACAGCCTAGAAGTCACAGGAAAACCCTAATTCATCACACTACCATTCGAACCAATACATACAGCCACTCACGACCCTAACCTTGATTCCACACAATCAAACTAAGTTCATATAACCCTAAGAGAGCAGTAGAAGCAAGCCAGGATCAGTAGAGATCTAATTCGAACCCTATCTCATAAAAACTGCCCTATACGACTTTTTAAAGAAGGTATGCTTCTGGCCTTTTTCATTTACTTTCATATATTTATTTTGTGTCTAAATACATCCTAGAACATGTCTTGATAAGTGTCATAGCCCAGAATTAGCAGAAACTAATTTTTGTTTCTTAAATTTAAAACCGAATGAATTTTAGAAAATATATACAAACATATATGAAACGAATTTCTGGAAACCCTAGGATATAAGATACATACATATTGTTAAAGAGAATAATTTTAGAAGAACGTGGCAATTGGAATCATAAAAAATGATTAAGCGAGTCAAAAGTTATGTCAATTTGAAGTTATATTTAAACTTAATAAACATTCTGTACAGCAGACGTACATCACGCGAAACGAGGCACTTCTGGTCCGTTTCGTCGAAAACTTAAAACATGAAAGTTGTCCGGAACGTCGTTTTCCTTAAAAAGTCTTTAGACCTCGAGTCATAAAAACGTATAACGAATGGTGTTTTATTTAAATTCAGAACTGATTTTACAATAAGGACAGCAGCAGACATAGGATTTGTGTCGTTAATTTAGACTGGTAAATGGTCCTCTAAAATTCTAGTTTTCGACATGGTTGAAGATCTTTTAAAGGGTAACCTATAGGAAAAAGAATCATTAAATTTTATTTAGAAACAAGGGAGAACGGGGCGTGTAAAGTTGGGTTAATTTTCTGTGTCGAGAAACTTAGATTACGATTTTCTGTTTTCATTTCTGAATTCGTGAGTTCGAACTAGCCTGAAATCTTTTGCAAAAATACTTTTAAAACACTTATAAATACTTTAGAAAAGGTTTTGTAAAAGGTCATGGCTTAAATCGTTAAGAATAAAATGTTTTTGAGTTGAGGATGTCGTGTGAAGTCGAGTAGAAGTCCCAAGGACCATTTCTGCCAAAGCTCTAGTAACTTTGGTAGTTTGGACCTGTTTTGCGAACCAGAAATCCCTAAGGGGTAAAAACTATCCATTTTGAAACTTAAAGGTATAAAGTGTCAATTTATAAAAGATAAAGGGTAAAAGTTGTCAACTATAGAAACTTGAAGGTTTAAAATGAAAATATAATATAAACCCTAATTTTTATTTAATATTATTATAATTTTATTATTATTATTATTATTATTATTAGTATTATTATTATTATTAAGTTTTATTTAAACTTAATATACGTTTTGTACCGTAACTAACAAACGAAGTATCTATTTAACGAACGGACAGAACCGAAACTTACAGATAAGAAGATAAGATAAAATCTTACTTTTGAAACTACATATTGGCTCTATTAAGTATTTAACTATCAAACCAAAACGTTACGAAACGAACACTGGAAACTTATATATAATCAGAAACGATTACTGAACTTGACATAACCAACCCAGGTTGCAAGCCGGAGACGTTTATCAACTTCACTTAACTTTGTTTTCCATCCAGACTGTTAGGTGAGTTCATAGTCCCACTTTTTATTACGTTTTTCTAAATATGTGGGGAGATACATGCTACAAAACCGAACATAAGTATTTTCTGTATGCCTTCCTGATTAATATTGCCTAAGATGCTTTATTTGTGTTAGCCGGATAGATAGTCTTTGTACTAGCCGGATTGATAACCAAATACACCCCATTTGTGTTAGCCGGATAGATAGACTTTGAGCTAGCCGGATAGATAACCAAATGCACCTTATTTGTGTTAGCCGGATGGATAGTCTTTGTACTAGCCGGATTGATAACCAAATACACCAATACTTATATCATTCTATGATATCACCCACACACACACACCCCGTTAATATCTGAGATTGTGAGACTTAGAGCAATATGTATATTTCCGATTTACTATCTATTTAGCTTATGTTCAAATCGATTATTTAACGTTAAACACTATGGATTCACTCAACCTTTGTGTTGACTTTTTAAGCATGTTTATCTCAGGTAACTGGAAGTACGATTTGGCACGGAGTGGCGGTGGACTTTCTTTTAAAAGAGTGTCCGTTTTGTTATCATTCAAATGAATAATGTATCATTTATAACGTATTTCGAAACATCCCTCTGGGACCTATCTTATGTACTCTGATATTTAATAAATGAATGATAACAATTTATTAAAAACGTCTCTTTTCGAGTCGTTTTCTATACTCATGACTGTGAACCATGAAGTAGCACCCCAAAGCTTATATTCCGCTGCGTATCTCGAAAATGGGGGTGTTACAATTAATTACATGTTATGTAGATCTTTCCGCTGCGCATACTTGTGATGATTATGTGTTTATAGTGTTTTTATGATTCACATATTCCAACATTGTATGTGTAATTTTATTTACATGTGAGCATATTAGAAACGTTTTTTGTGTTGGGTCATTCAAGATGTCGAAAAACCTTAGCGAATTATGAATTGCGGATATTCAACTAATTGCTTTAAATAATATACACATCTAAAGCATAGATTTATCTTCATTTAGAACTCTTAATTAAACCTACCACTCTAATGATTTACTCAGGCACTACTACAAGCAACAAAAATGACATCAATGAAGGTATGAACTCAACATTTCTATTTTATTTGTTATTGTCTCCGTCTTAAAATAATGTGATTCAAATATTGTTATTAATATTTTTCTTATGCTAATATGACAATAACTTTTTATAACTTTGATGTTATAAATTAAAGAGTTAATGACATCGGAGCTTTAAAGAGTTATAACTTTTTTTTCTTTCAATGAGTTGCTCCTTGGCATGATTGTGTAATAAGTGGGATTTTAGAAGTAGACCGATCGAACATGTCGGCTAATTTATATGAGTTTATTTATTTTGAGATTTACTGTTTATTAAGTTTACCATGACTTAATATATTTATAAAACTTTATAAGTTTCAAAATAAACCATAAAAGTACACACATAGAACATAAATCGAAAACTCTTAAGCTTATACCACCAAAAATAAGCTAATAAAACACTCCCTTCGTTATCCTCAACTTCGTTTCCACTTTATAATTAACTAAAGCGTACAAAGCGTACTCATATAATCCATTGTGAATTTACACGACACAAATAGTATCAAAGGACTTGTGGTCTAGTGGGTGGGGCTTAACTTGTTAAGCGAGCCACAAGTGGGAGTAGTATCGGGTGGGTGACCACCCGGGAAGTCCTCACTTGTGGTCCACTCGCAGACCATATTGTTCCGGAGATATATTTGCAATGATGGTTGGAACCCCTTAGACCTAGCCGCTGGGGGTTCGAACTTGAGCAATGGCCCGGTTTTCATCCGGCTGTTACTCCAGCAAGGTAACTTGTGTGGACCGCTGGGGGTTCGAACTTGAGCAATGGCCCGGTTTTCATCCGGCTGTTACTCCAGCAAGGTAACTTGTGTGGAGGCAGTACGGTTTCCGGGGGAAACCCGTTGCCACCTGTGATCAGCGTGGGCCCGGTTAAGACAACATAGTCTGGCGGGGTGGCGATGGGGCCTTCGTTCGCGAAGGTGGTCGTGTCTAAGTTGATATTTGCCTTTCAAAAAAAAAAAAAAAAAACACGACACAAATAGTATATAACCAATATTTTGCCATTGCTTATACGTTTAAGTGTGAGAATGCTATCAATTTAATATGTTTAATTTGACTAATATGGAATATCTGGCATTTACTTCTGCTTTTACTCTAAATAAATACATCATTCTATAATTTTTTAAAACCATAAGAACATGAAGTCACAAAACATGACGCTTTACGATAATAATCACTTAATGTCACATGCCATATTTTTATGCTTTAATGCTTTTAAGGATTAAGTTCACACCATGTATGCTTATTATTTACATGCATCGTTTCCTCTTCTAGAACATGTTACGCTATTTGTTGCGTATGATGGAAAATGGGAATTGGACGGTAAAGAGTGGTTGTTCAAGGATTCCAAGGGATCAATAATGGTTGTGTCTAAGTATGTGACGCTATCACAGATAACTGACATCCTATGCGCAAATTTTGACGTTCATCAAGATTCTTATGGTTTAAAGTTGGAGGTTTATTACAGAGTTGGATTTCCTATTGTTGAAATTAAATGTGATGAAGATTTCTCGTTGTTCATCTCAGAATCTACGAAAACAAAACTTCTTTTATGTGTCACTGCTGTGCGCAAAGATGACGTTGCTGGAGGAGTCGAAGAAGACCAGAACAATCCTGATATTGAAGAAGATGAGAACAATCCTGATATTGAAGAAGATGAGAACAATCCTGATATTAAAGAAGACGAGATCAATCCTGATATTAAAGAATCTCCACATGGCCGCCAAGGTAGGTTCTCTGAGGGATTTTTGATCATATATTAAAAATAGATCTCGTGATATGCATGCATATTGCTAGACAATATTGTTCAAATTCCATATGATCAAAGTTTAAAATGATCAACGTTTCACTTAGACCACCTATGATCAAAGTTGTTTTCTCAAGGTTTTATTGGCTTCTCATGAAATAATCATTTGTGAATGTCCTCCAAACCAAAATTAAATCAAATTCATTATCATAAAATAAATACACAAATGATGGTAATGCTCATGCGTAAGTGAGAATGGAATGCACATTTTGGGTCTTATTATAAACTTTTAAACACGTGTATACTTTAAACAAATTTCAAGCTTGAACGGGAGCTATAAAAATAAAATAAAAAAAACCCTTGGTGACTCAATAAATCTATACAAATAAGTTTCATCTCAAATGTAATTTTATCCTTAAGGAAAAAAGTTGTATGAAACGTTTAAACTCTTTAATGATTGAGAATAAAAATATTTATTAAAAGCTTATAGATTAAGAATGCATATTTTCACCGTAGATTGTTTATTTGCTAATTGTCGATAATTTGCTTGTGATTCTAACTACGAGGATGGGTATCTCACTCTTATGAAATTAACACGTGTAAGTTATATGTTTTTTCTAAGTTACTAGTAATAATGTTACAGATTAGTTCATTAGCCCCCAATTTTGGGCGTGTGGTCCATTAAGTTTAGAGTTTAGATTATGTTGCTTATTATTAAAGTCATGTTTTTTTTTTCTTATTATTCTTGGTTCTCTTGTTTCAAAACACACGCATGGACGTTAACATAAATAGCTAACACAAGGTTTCAATATCAATGACAATACTTTCTAAAGTTTCAAAACACACTTAACACAAATCAGTGAGTGAGAATACTTTTTATAAGAGATAATTCTCGAAAATGGAGAAAAATTTGACTTCTTTTAAAAAAATATACAAAAATAACACTCTTTCTCTAAATAGTTATGTGCGAACGTGTGAATGTGCGACTCCATTATTTTTTTGACACGTCCAGACAAAAAGTACAATCTCAATCATTTGCAAGTACAATCACTATAAATTGTACCACACGTGTTGTTTGACTTTTATAAACAAATGTTCGAACAACGGATGTGCGAATGTGCGAATGGCGGCTACCCATGTGCTACTTTATTCTTTCCCAATAAAGTAAGATCTTTGTTCATCTCAAAATCTTCGAAAGCAGAACTTCTTTTATGTGTCACTCCTGATGGGCGCAAAGGTATTTTCTCTGAGGGATTTCTTGATGAAACTAAACATAGATCTCGTGATATGCATGATGCTAAACAATATTGTTTTAACTCCAATATGATCAAAGTTTTAAAATGATCTATGTTTCACTTATACCACCTATTATCAAAGTTGTTTTCTCAAGCTTTTGTAGTCTTCTTGTGAAAATAGGTAAGGAAAATGAAATGTTCATTTTTATGATGTACGAACGTAAGAACTACTTTTAGT